>CM047812.1:36846448-37446448 GCA_026214975.1 Gentiana macrophylla
GGAATGCTAATAAGAAAGTTCGACTTCTTGGTCGGCTTTTCTTCTTTCAAATTCTTAGAATAAGAAGTCGTTTAACTATTATGAACTAAAGTTTCCAACGAACTAGAGTATCTCTTGATTATAATAATTGGTGCATTGAAAAGCCTGACATCTCATATGGGTATGACCCGGACATCATGCAATTGGGACTCTAAGACATTTATGCGGCCATATTAGCAAATGGGTCAACACAGACTTAGCCAACTTTTGGGCCCTTTCTCAAAGGCTTCATCTTAGGATTTACCAACCTCATTTGATATCAAAGCTCATATCGTTAACTCGTTTCGATTCGGACATTGCAAGCATCATCTCATTTCGGTATAGACCATCCGCGACTACTGGATAGCCGTCATGACAAAGGATATCTCATGTCTCACATCACCGACCCGATGGCAGGGCTTATCCGTCTCCCGAAAACGAACACATCGTCCCGAGCTCAAGGCGGATATGAGTCATTAAAGAGCATCATCTCATGATTGATCTTCATTAAGCATCATGGTCCTATGATTGATTCAACTCGCTTGATTCTAGCCTAAATTGGCCATGACTGCTCCACGATAGCATTATAATAGCCCCTGAATCACAAGCCATGAAATCAGGGATTCATAATCAACTCCCCTACCCAAGACTACTATATAAAGAACTTTTTGTCCTCACAACAAGAACTATGTCATTGTCTTGATCCCAAACCTTCTGAGTCGTAGGTTGTCTCAATTGACACAACTAGGAATCACCACCAACACCATCAAATTTGTAGTTGGATATCACCCAAATAGATCGAATCCGATTGCCTGATATTATATCTAGATGATTGTTAAACAACATCAATCGAAGATAGAAGAAAGGCCTTTAAAGATGATTTTTCGAATAAACAGCCCTTCAACTAATCGATCAATCATGATTCGCAGCAAAATAGGCAACCGGCAAAGCCGAAAAAGAAAAGGTTATCGATCGACCGGAAGAAAACAAAATCACGAGAACTCATGAGATGAGAAAATTACAATATTCTTAAAGAAGATGTACCAGTGGCACATGATGCAGATGAAATGTCTAATCCTAGCCAAATAACAAAATGATGTGGAGAAATTGTTGCTGAGACTAACGCGGAAAAGTTTGTTGCAGTACATGTTTGGTGTAAACAAAACAACAAATATTATGTGAAGCAAGCAAGATTAATTAATTATGAGTCAATCATCATGTTTATTACATTACCATGAGATTGCGATGGTGTGTTAAAGACAGTGACAACAAATTGTTGAATATAGTAATTAGTTTATTAGTTACAGTACTAAAGTAGCAGTTAGTCTAGTAGTTATTGTGGTTAATTAGCTTTAGTTACTATTGCCAGCTGTAATATTGGAAAGCTCCATATATAAAGCTTTCCCAAAAACCTTTTGATAGTCAACTCGTCATTTTATCGATTACACAAACTTTACCAAAATATCAAAGAAGATGACCTAGATCATCTTCTTCCCCAGTTTCTTCATTTCAATCGATTATCATTCAATCATTTACTTTTCCAAATGGTATCAGAGAGAAAAATGATGCGCGTAGAGTTTCCATTGCAGTTTTGATTTCTTTTTCTGTTAATTTGAAGGAAATTAGTTTGTTTTTGATCGATTCGAAGCTTTACGAATGGCTGAAGAAGCGGTTATTCCCGCCTCAAGCCCCTACTACATACATCCTAGAGAGAGTCTGTCTCTGGTCCTCGTTCAACCTATTCTCGATGAAAATGGAGTCAATTATCACTCGTGGTCGTGTTCTGTGAAGATGTCGCGGGTCATGAAGAATAAAATAGGGTTTATAGATGGTTCGATTGTCAGGCCGGAAAGAGGAGATCCTAAATTCAATGCTTGGGAACAATGCAACACCACTATAACTTCCTGGCTGCTGATTTCAGTATCAAAGACCATTGCTCAGAGCGTTATGTGGATGAATACAACGAAGGATGTTTGGGAAGACATTCAAGACAGGTATGCAAACCTATATTCTTTCAGGCTATCCGATTTACTTGAGGTGTTAAACGGAATTAAACAAGGAGATTTTACGGTGTCTCAGTATTTCGCTAGAATCAAAATCATTTGGGATGAAATTAATGTCCTAAGGCCTGTTCCTGGTTGTAAATGTTAGCTTGCTTGTCACTGTGACCTAATTCCCACCATAGTTGCGTATTCTGAAAGAGAATATATAATTAGGTTTCTGAGAGGGTTAAATGAGAGCTTCCCGCCGGTTAACTCTCAGATTTTGCTGATGTCTCCTTTACTTAGCATCAAAGTTGCATTTGCCATGGCTTTAAAATTCAAAAGGAAAAGGGAGGGTAACATTGCAACTGGAAATCAATTGTCAGATCATACTATACTGGTGAATATGTCAAGCATCAACAATAATTCATAGGATTTTGGAAGGAGATTCAACAATTCAGATAACACAGGTACAAGGAGGTCATATCAACAGAATCAAAATGGAAAAAGTCCACGATGTACATTCCGTAGCAAGTCCGGTCATGCAAAGGACAAATGCTACTATAAACATGGTTTTCCTCCGGTTTTAAACCCAGGGAAGGATCAATATGGTGGAAGGCGATTCGAGAAGATGATGCAACTCGTAATATTCAACTGCAAATTCATCATCCGGTGGTGGTTATTCCACTAAATCGACTTGATACAACAAAGCTGTTGTAGTTATTCAATAAACGAGAATGAGGGAACAAAGAGAATAAGAGTTCACACATGGTCAATCGAGGATTTTTTCAATATACCACCCGTTATGTGTGCTATTTGTCAATATACCACATTAAGCCAATTTTGGTTCGCAATTTTGTTCATATCCGAGGATTTTTTCATGAATGTGCACGATCTTAAGGTACACAAATCCTATTGGGTTCCCCCTTCCCAATTAGGGTTTAGAAGGCGCCGGAAACAATGGAAACGCGAAAAATGGAGTGGTATTTTGACAAATGAAGTGGTAGTCCAACAATTACCACTTCTCAAAAGTGGTATATCGGCAAGGGTCCCTGATCAATCAAGCATCGATTTCATATGCTTCTTTTATGCCGAAAGATGATTTAAGAGCGGGTAATCTACATAATAAATGGACTTTGGATTAGAGCAATAGATCATGTCATTCATGACATGAAACTTTTTCAAAATTTCACAAGGTTGAAAATATTAGTGTCGGTTGCCAAATGGAAAAAATGTCATGGTTTCACATGTTGGTGAGGTGCAAATAGGAACACATATCTTGCTACAAAGTGTTTTATGTGCTTGACTTTCAAGTTTAACTTGATATATGTTAGTAAATTGACTAGGAATGGAAATCTCGGCATAGTATTTAAATCGATGGTTTTTTTGTATACGGGATCCAACACATGGGATGATTGGATCAACTAAGAGGTACAAGGGCTTATATCATTTGGATGCTTGTCGAGTCGAGTAGTCAAGGCATGGCAATTTGCAATGCGATCACTTTTCACAACACACAGCACTACTACAAAATAAGATATAGGTCACACTTAAGATAAGATAACAATCACGTTTCAATAAAACCGAGACAAATCGAAAATATATATATCACACTTACAACTTTCTATCACACTTATTGAAAAAGCGAGATAAGTTATATTAATCAATCTCATTTTTAAAGTGTGACTTAATTGATATGATTTTTACATCACACGATTATTGGAAAATCGAGATAAATTATTTCAATCAATCTCATTTTTAAACTGTGATTGAATTGATATGATATTTCTGTCACAGTTTCTAAAAAGCGAGATAAATTATATCAATCAATCTCACAAACAGTGACAGAATTGGTATGATATTTTTGTCACAGTTATTCAAAAAATGAGATAAATTATACCGATCAATCACACTTTTAATCTCTGACTAAATTGGTCTGATATTTTTGTCACGGTTATTGAAAAAGTGAGATAAATTATATCAATTAATCTCATTTTTAAACTGTGACTGAATTCATGAAATTTCTGTCACAACTATAGATAAAGTGAGACAAATTATATCCACTAACAAGAAAAGAGACATAGATCACACTTATCTAAAGATAATGATCACACTTTAAAAAAACCGAGACAAGTAAAATGTATATTTATCACACTTAATTTTTTTATCACATTTATTAGGTGTGAAAAAAAAAATGATCACACTTTTTTAGGTGTGATTGAAATAATAATAGATCTCGGCTTTTAAGTGTGATAACAACTACTAAAATAGATCACAGTTTTTAAATGTGTTGAAATTATAATCGATCTCGGTTTTTAAGTGTGATAAGAACTATAATAGATCACGATTTTTAAGTGTGATAACAACTAAAATAAATCACAGTTTTTAAATGTGTTGAATTATAATAGATGTCGGTTTTTAAGTGTGATAACAACTAAAATAGATCACAGTTTTTATTATCACGGTTTTTAAGAAAACTGAGACAAGAACATCAATCAATCACGGTTTTTAACTGTGATTAAAATAATATGATATTTTATAATGATATTTTAGATTAGTGTGGCCGAAAATGATAATAAAGTAGGCATCGGCCCAGCGGTAATTAGTGTGGTTTCTTAATCCAGTATCCGGGTTCGAGTCCCAGTGGCAACAAAAATATGTGTGCATTTATTTTGTTTTCGAAAAAGAATGATCACACTTTTTTAGGTGTGATTGAAATTATAATATATCTCGGTTTTTAAGTGTGATAACAACTACTAAAATAGATCACGAATTTTAAATGTGTTGAAATTATAATAGATCACACTTTTTAGGTGTGATTGAAATTATAATATATCTCGGTTTTAAGTGTGATAACAACTACTAAAATAGATCACGATTTTGAAATGTGTTGAAATTTTAATAGATCTCGGTTTTTAAGAGTGATAACAACTATAATAGATCACGGTTTTTAAGTGTGATAACAACTAAAATATATCACGCTTTTAAATGTGTTGAAATTATAGTAGATCTCGCTTTTAAGTGTGATAACAACTAAAATATTTCATAAATTTTATTATCACGGTTTCTAGAAAAATGAGACAATAACATCAATCAATCACGCTTTTGACCGTGATTAAAATAATATGCTATTTTATAATGAGATCTTAGTTAAGTGTGGTCGAAAATTAGAAGAAAGAGCATCGGCCTAATGGTAAATAGTGTGGCTCGTTAATCCGAGTATCCGGTTCGAGTCCCGACAAAGACAAAAATATATATGTGCTTATATATTGTTTTTGAAAAAACACTTTTATTGGTGTGATTTAAATTATAATAGATCACGCTTTTTAAGTGTGATAACAACTAAAATAGATCACAGGTTTTAAATGTGTTTTAATTGTAATAGATCTCGGTTTTTAAGTATGATAACAACTATAATAGATCACGGTTTTTAAGTATGATAAGAACTATAATAGATCACAGTTTTTAAATGTGATGAAGTTATAATAGATTACGGTTTTTAAGTGTGATACCAACTATAATATATCACGGTTTCTAAGTGTGATAACTATTATAATAGGTCACAGTTTGTAACTGTGATTGGATTAAAGTACTTTATGTCACACCTCAATATGCCACACTATGGAAGCCGTGACTAATGTGAATATATCACACTTAAAAACCGTGATCTTTATGCTTTTTTGTAGTAGTGTGGTTTGTCTGATGACATGGTTTGGCATTATAGGATGGGGCAATTATCTCCTCAAATATTACAACTGCTCAAGGCATATAATAAAGAGATTGTTAGTCCTAGGGATAACATTTGTCACATTTGCCCTTTGGCTAAACAGAAGCATTTGTCTTTTCCTTTGAGTTGTTCTTCAGTGCAAGGTATTTTTGATTTGGTTCACTTTGATATCCGGGGACCCTATAAGCACGCTACTGTACATGGTCATAGATATACATGTGTCTATATGTTGCATGATAAATCTGAGGCAAGGGGATTAGTTCAGAGTTTCTGTTCATTTGTACAAACTCGCCTTCATAAGTCCATAAAGGTAGTTAGACGGACAATGGCCAAGAGTTTTATATGCAAATTTTACAATGCTAAGGGATCTTGCATCGAAATCATGTGTGTCCACACATGAGCAAAACGGTGTAGTAGAGAGGAAGCATCAACATCTTCTCAATGTGGGTAGAACCCTTATGTTTCAAGCCAATCTCCCTATTACATTCTAGGGATATTGTGTCACACATGCAGCCTATCTCATCAACATCACACCTACACCATTATTGCATGGTGCCACACCATATAAGAAGCTTTATGGTATAGATGATGACCTAAAAAGGGTCAAGGTCTTTGTATGTCTAGCATATGCCTCTACCCTGCAACAAAATGGATCAAAGTTTGATCCAAGAAGTGTAGCATGCATTCATTTGGGTATCTCACAGTCAACAAAAGGTTATATTCTGCTGAATCTAGATACCAAACAAATATTCATTTCTAGGAATGTAGTATTTCATGAGAGGTGTTTCCCTTATGACCATTCTTGTAAATCCGAATCAACACCAGCACAAATTCCTTGTTTACCCGTACCTTTTAATGAAGAGACTCATTCTACATCACAATATGATCCTGAACAGCCTGCTGATCCTGACCAACCTGAGGCACATAATGATAATGCAAATGGTTTATCAGAAAATCCACAAGCGAGGCACCCACCGAGAAGATCAAATAGGCATGTAGACACACCTGCTCACCTACAAGATTATATTTGCTCCCAAATGACTAAAACAGCCTCTCTACATGATTATAGTCGAGTCTCTCGGCTATGAATCATTATCCACTCTCATAAGGTCTTCCTTTGCAACCTAGATAAAGAGACAGAACCTTCATCTTATACTCAAGTAGTTAAGTCTGCTAATTGGAGGGATGCACTGAGTAAGGAGATCCAGGCTCTTGAAAGTAATAACACATGGGAGGTAGTTTCTCTTCCACCAGGAAAAACACCCATAGGATGTAAATGGGTTTACAAGATCAAATACAAACCTAATGGTGAGATAGAAAGATATAAAGCTAGATTGGTAGCAAAGGGTTATACACAAACCTATTGCCTAGACTACTAATAAACCTTCTCACCGGTTGCAAAAATGACCACCATCGAACTCTATTGGCCTTGGCGTTAAAGAGGGATGCCATCTTCACCAGTGTGACGTGAACAATGTTTTTCTACATGGTGAGCTTCATGAAGAAGTCTATATAAGATTACCACAGGGATTCTAGACCACAGTTAAGAATCCTGTTTGCAGATTGGTTAAATCCTTATATGGCCTTAAACAGGCTAGCCGACAGTGGAACTCCACACTGACTGTAGCCTTACAAAACATAGGATTTCAGCAGTCAAAAAATGACTATAGCTTGTTCACCAAGGTGATGAACGGGAGATTTTTGGCATTATTGGTTTATGTGGATGATATCATCCTAGCTAGTGAGTCAGTTGAGGATATTCAATCAATCAAGTCCTACCTTCATGATAAATTTCAAATCAAAGATATTGGAGAGCTCAAGTACTTCTTGGGTTTGGAAGTGGCAAGGAGCACAACTGGTATATTCATTTCTCAACGCAAATATACCCTAAGTTTACTGGAAGAATTTGATCTGATGGGGGCCAAACCAGTGCATAAGAATTTGATCTGATGGGGGCCAAACCAGTGCATACTCCTATACAAAGCAAGTCCAACTTGCAACATGGTGATTCCCAATTACTAGCCGATAGTACCTTGTATAGAAGACTCATTGGTAAGCTGATTTATTTGACTTTCTCTAGGCCGGATATTGCGTATGCTGTACCACAGCTTAGTCAATTTCCAGATGTACCAACTGTATATCATTTTAGAGCAGCAGAAAGGGTTATTAAATACTTGAAAAAGAATCCAGGGCAAGGTATTCTATACTCAGTTCACAACAATTTGATTCCTTGTGCCTTTACCGATTCGGGATCAAGGGGATGCCCCAAAACTCAAAGATCATCCACAGATATTGCATCTTTCTCGGTAATTCTTAGTTTCTTGGAGGGCCAAAAGCAAACAACGGTTTCAAGAGTTCTGCTTTGAATCCGAATATCGCGCCATGGCCACCACTGTTTCTGAAATTCAGTGGTTGTTCCAGCTACTTCAAGATCTTCAGGCTGTTACCCCTCTGCCCATTATTATGTATTGTGACAACCAAAGTGCCATGCACATTGCCACAAATCCGATGTTTCACGAATGTACATAACACATTGAGATCGATTTTCATGTGTTCGAGACAAAATTCAAGCTGGTCTGGTCAAGTTGTTACCTATCTCCACGCACAATCAATTAGCGGATTGTTTCACAAAACCATTAGACAGTCCTGCTCTTCAACAAGCCATTCAGAAGTTCTGTTTGTTTGATATTCACACATCCCATCCCAGCTTATGGGGGTGTTGAATATAGTAATTAGTTTATTAGTTACAAAGACTAAAGTAACATTAGTCGAGTAGTTATTGTGGTTAATTAGCTTTAGTTACTATTGCCAAATTGTAATATTGGAAAGCTCCATATATAAAGCTTTTCCAAAACCTTTTGATAGTCAACTCGTCATTTTACCAATTACACAAACTTTACCAAAATATCAAGGAAGATGACCTAGATCATCTTCTTCCCCAATTTCTTCATTTCAGTCGATTATCATTCAATCATTTACTTTTCCACACAAATGATTTGAGATAATGATGATAATAGAAAATAGTTTGTTGCGATAAATTGTAGATTTAGATAGATTTATATTTTGAATTGATCAAGCTCTAACTCATATGGCTCTATAAATATTGTAATCCTTCCATTATTATTATCAATGCAATCTATTTTTTATTTCTATTAATAAACCAGCCAATGTAAAAATTTTCAGGTGGGAAATAAGTGAATTTGACCCGCTACCTGAATACATAAAGATCGGTTTACATGCATTTTTTCAAATGAATGAAGAAGTTGAGCAGTATGCAGTGCAGCAAGGAAGGTCCTATGCATTTAGCCATGTCAAAGAAGCGGTATGATGCTTTTAAACTAGACTCATACATAATATTTTAGGCTACAGAATATGATACAAAAACATAAACAACTGGATTAATAAAACCGTACCATTTCAAGTGTTATTAAATGCCCTACTAGAAAAAAGTTCAATTGGAGGTCTGGTGAGGAGAAGCAACTAATTCAACGAAACTAATAACCACGATATTGTCAATTTTAGTCAACTCTTTAAAAGTTGTAAAATAGTCATTAAAATTCATTAAACTGATAATAAAATAGAAGTAAAAATTGTCGATTTTTTTTTGTTCTTTACTATTTTTTATAGTTTTATTTTCAAAACAATTTTTTAAATCTTTTTTCCACACTGCCCTTATAAATTACTAAGGAGACAGATGAAAAAGAAAACTAAATTAATTATGACTAATGATACTTAAGTCATTCCATTGTAAAAATCAAAATAATTATATGTACCACCTCTGTTATTAATTAGTCATTCAATTGTTAAAATCAAAATGACAATATATGCTACTTCTGTCACAAAATATATATATTTTTTTTTTCTGAATTTTCAAACAATTTTTTTTTCCCCGAAAGACGAAAGCTTTATTATAACCAAAGAAAACCAAATTTACAACACGGCCAAAGCCGTACTACAACGCGGCCTAATGCCGCACTAACAACGCCAATCAAGGCAATCAAGACCAAAAGTCTCAGAGAGACAGGCTTGATAAAGGAGTGAAGAAGCCAAAAGAGGCCGATAACTTCACCCTACAACAAAAAAAAACTAAAAACTAATACAAACAAAACAAAAAAACGAAACACCTAGCAACAGATTTAAACCAAGGGGGAGAAATGATCCTAATTAGCCACCGCCAGCAAACCGCTGCCGCTGCCCGCCACCTCCAAGCAGAGAGAGAAGCCCGAAAGAAAAGCTAACACCTCCGAAGAAAGAGTGACTGCCATAAATGCCGCCTAAGAGCCCCGAGCCTTAGTGGGAATATGAAAGGCCTTCGTCGCTGGAACACTGCTGCACCACCGCCCACACCATGGCTGAACAACACAACCACTAGACGCGAACACCACCACAAGGCGACAGGAGCACAGATCTAGGCAGGGATGAGCTAGATCTGCAAGTCCGGCCGCGATACACAGAAGACCAGCCAACGCCGCAAACCACCAGCAGCCCGAACATCAATCATCACCATCAGTCACGATGCAAGCTACGAAAGAGCTTGAGAACGGAGTGAGAAGAAGAGCAGGAATAGATCCATCTACAAAACCCATTTTATTCTTCGAAGATAAGGCTGTGGTCATAGAGATTTTTCGACTGTGGTAATTGCTATCATCAAGCAACGGTTGAACAAAAACAAGAGCTGGATTTTCATTGGGGTGAATGACCAAATCAACAGTATAGCAAATCCTTGAATCTCCATCAAGAAATCGATTACGAAGAACAAGAACAGAAATGTAGAAAGCTGAAGAAAAATGCAGAACATAAGCTTTATAGCTCTGATACCATGATGAATTTATCAAGAAATCAATAACCGGAAACTATATAATAGAAAAATCTGAATCGAACTTGTTATTTCATCAACGAAGAAGAAGAAGAAAGAGTACAATCGAAGTTTATGTTGCAGAAAATATAATGAACTAACTTGTACTTCAGCTCTGCACTTTGGCACCTTATATACTGGTTCTTTAGGCAGTTACAATGTGGCTTGACTTAACTAATTGCTAACTGACTTTCTAACTGATTAACTAACTCCTCACCTTCTTGAACGATGCAGTGATCTCATCTTGTAATGTAATGCTCCAACAGCTTCTCTATTGAAAGAAGAGAGGAATTTGTTGCGATCTTCTTAGGTTTCACTGATTTTTATTGAAAAATTTGAGAGGTTGTCAGGTTATGCGCTCTTCTTGATTACCGAATTGTAGCCTCTTGCAAAACTTTCAGAGCTAGCTACCACCCCTAAATAGAAACCGGCGTGATAAGGGTATTTTAGCATTTTTCAATGTAAAATTGTCCTGAATCACATGTTTTAAGCGCTGTAATTTTTAACATTTTCCCCCCTTATTACATTGTCTTTCTTGGCCATCATCCCAAAAAAAAAAGAAAAAAAAATGCTTAGTAGGCATTTTAAAAATCCATATATGTTGTATGTGTTTGTTATGTTGTCCCGTCAAATTTTAGTAATGATAACATTCCGATCGCATCATTGTTGTACCTAGTGGCAAGAATATTCAAGGGCTTCCATCATCCAATCCAAATGGTTTATTGAGAAAGAGCTTCCATTATTTGATGAGTACATGAACTTTGCGAAGGTTACAAGTGCTGTTAAAGTAGCTGTGTATATGTGCTTTGTTGGAATGGAATCGGCAAACGAAGGCGTGTTTGACTGGCTCTCCTGTTATCCTCCAATTCTTGAGGCAGCAGGAAAAATTGTCCGATTGCAAAACGATTTGGCTTCACATAAGGTACGTGATAAGTACTCACAACCTCCTCCTTCATTATTATTATTATTATTATTATTATTATTATTATGGTTTAATGTTGAAATTGGCCTGTTTAAGAGTTATTTGAGCATCCAGTACGACGAGGGTCAGATCGGCACCTCGCCACATGTCATCTCCTTAATAGCCCAACACATAATGAAGGTAGAAGTCGCCGCTTAAGGCGAGAATCCCAGTACCGAGCTCGACACTCTCTTCCAACCTTTCTCAGCCGGCCAATGCATATGGTCACTCCTACCCGCGTCCCGACCACACATGTCGGCCTATGTCCATCTTGGACGTAACACCTACGCACGCACTAAATCAGGTAAATAGGGAATGAATCCTAAATCATAAAGTCTCCGATTCTGACATTTAGATATGCCCATAATTATCTCCTAAAATCGAGGGGATCAACTCATAGATATCTTTTCCTTAGGGAACACGACAATCAGAGTCCACCTTGGACACGCCACGCACAACTTCTGGGGCACAAGCCCCTCTATATAAACAATCCATAAGAAACTACGGAGACTTGATTCCAATTGATACATTGGATACGTAGGCAGCTTGAGCAATATCAAGGGCAGTCTAAATCACCACAAACAACCCCCACTCTTTTCATCATTTTTCTGTGTTATTGAAGCTTTGACAGATTGTCATTAGAAAGAAAAGCCTGGATTAATCAATCGACGATTTCCAGCATCGTCAATTGGCGCTAGAAGGAGGGCCTTTATCACTAACAATTGTTTGAAGTTCTGGGGACAGCATGGTGACCACACGACAGTAGGCGGCCAACAACAACCACGCCAACAACACCGCCACTGAGTCAGATGCCAATAACCAGAATCCACCGCAGGGAGGAAATCGCTTTTATGCTACCCACCGTGCACCGTGGTGGATCATCTGTAGCCTGCATTTATGCAACCAAACAGTTGTCCTTATTGCCGCCTTGGTAGAGAGAGGGCGAAGATGAAGATCCGAGGAAGAGGATCCTCTAGAGGAAAATTCGCATTAACAGAACCTGCAAGAAGGGAATCCATCTGAAGGAAACTCCTAAGAACGAGGATCTCTGAGGAGGATGATGACCCCAAAGATGGGTCATGGGCAAAGAAACCTCCTATCCCCAAGCCACAGAGGCGCTAAAAGGGTGATCAGTCATCCTCTACAAACCGGAGAAAACAATTGGTTGTCCATCGGGTGATGGACGCGGCCCGAGCTGAACTGGACGTCATAACATGAAAAAGGGATGCGCAACTGGCTCTGAGTCTCCTTTTTCTGAATAGATAGATAGCTACCCTTGGCCCGCGAGGTTTAAGATCCCAAAGATGGAGCCTTATGATGAGACCAATGATCCCCAGGATCACATGTTCCAGTATCTCTCGCATATGAATCTTGACTGCACTCGACGAGATGAAGTGCGGCGTTCCAACATTACTCACTGGCCGAGCTCGAGAATGGTTCAAAAGGATCCCGACCAGGACGATCTACAACTTTGAGACCTTGGGAAATATGTTCATTAACGCCTTCATAATGGCCAAGCCCTTCCAGAGGAATGCTACTCATATGTTTACTCTCAAATAGAAGCGAGGACGAGGCAATTTGCAAGATCTCAAGTGGTTCAACGAAGAATCGTTACAAGTTCGAGACGTAGACGATCACATCCTGATTGCCTCCTTTGTGGTGGGACTGCGTGAAGAAAAACTATACGCCAAGCCGAGCAGCAGGCTCCCAACATCCATGGAAGAGTGCATTGAGGTGGCTTTTAAGCATTGTCAAGGAGAGGTGGCCAACCGACTAAAACGAGAGTTGGAGAGGTCAGAACAAAAGAAAGAGAGGACTTAGGACCCTTCTGAGAAGTGAAGCAGATCGTCCTGAGATCGCATGCTCGGCTCAACCACGGGCCGACCGAGGAGGAAAAAACGCCTTATAGTCCCGGGACTTCCCGTGTGTTGAAACAGTCCCGAAAACAAGTCGTCGTGATTATGAAGAGGAAGCGTTTAGCGCAAACTCTCATGCCGCGGCGAAGTCCCCCGGAAAGAAGAGACCAAAATAAATTATGCACGTACCACAAGGACACTAGGCATGATCTGGACGGATGCAGGGATTTTCAAAGAGATATGGACAAGGCGATCGCGGAAGGAAAGTTGGATGAAGTTGTGGAGCGACCTCATTATGGAGAACGTCGGGGTCGGCAAGAGCCAAGAGCCAGGAGCTAATTACCGTGGATGTCAAAAAATTGTATCGTCTTCTTTGTTTCTTGACACAGCAAACGTTGCCTCCAACCCCGGCAACGTTTGAGGGAGGGTAATAGAGATCAAAGTCAACATGGATAATGATGGATTTCCAAGAAGAGATAAAGATGATATTGTCAAGGATAAATTAGTAGTTTGAAATAAAATATTTTAAGTTGCTAGATTAAATATATTCAAATTATATTTTTTTATTATTTATCTTTAATAGTCCTTATCTTTGGACTATTTTTAGTATAAATATCAGTGTAATTCAACCAGATGGATCATTCAATAAAAAAACACCAGTCATTTCTTCCGTCTGCGTATTCTGATTTTCTTCAAGCGCAACGGAATTTAAAATTCAATTTCTTTTTACCAAGATCGAATTCGTTTAAGCAACAAGCATAAAAGAAGTAGACTAAGAAAATACCTTGGATGATCTAAAATAGATCGTTGCTTTGTCTACGGTTGTAGTTTCTGCACGAAGCCTCCCAAGTGTTCGGCCTCTACCGTTGATCCACACGAACAACCCGTCGTAATCCCACATTGGATTGCTACCAGAAAAACTCGGTTGCTAGACCGACCTTTTCTCTCTCTCAAAACTCTCTAAGAAACTCTTAAATTTTCTAGTAAATTAGAACTATTCTATTTGTGATTATTCAGAAGATCTAGGCACCCACTATATTTATTGTGTCACCTGCGCCCCCTATAGCCCAATCTGATTGGGAGAAACTTCTTGCGTGGATTGGGGAAAAAGAAAACATTATACTAGTAAAATAAGGAAAATAGATATTATAAATCTATCTCATTAATATTCAATATCTTATAATGTATTTATCTCATTCAGCTGATCTTCAGTCTTCCACTAAGCCATCCTACAAGTTTAGTACAATGCTTGTCTGACTGAACATATACAACATGTCAGACTCAAAAAAAGTCTTATACATATATTTCTAACTTATTTCAGACTTGCTATAACAGCTGGTATGACCATAATCAAAACCAATAAAATGCTCCTAATAGGTTGGATGACCTATGATGATGCCAGGTTGAAGTGGACGTTTTATTGGCAGAAAAAAGCAACTGAAGGACTGGATGACCAGGTATAAACACCATCTTTATCCTTACCCTGGTGTAGGCATTTTCCTGTTTTTAGATCCTTTACCAAAAAAGATTAAGGTAAAAATTGAATAGTTACTCAGTTGTTATGATAAAGTATAGACACAAACAAAAGATTTTGGGGATAGCCGAGGAACTCATAAAACGGTAGACAAGCGAAGGATGAAATAGAAGAAGAACCGATATGAGTGATAGGAAGTGTACGACCATCGCCAATAACAATTTCATCCGAACCTGTATATGGATCATACAAAAATAAAAGGCTGGGATCATATTTTAAGTGGTGAAATGCACCACTTCCCAAAATCCACAGCTGAGTAGTAGCGGGAAGTGCACGAGAAGTGGCACTAAATCCATTAAGGCTGCAAATTTATGATAGAATAGTGAAAATGAGAAAAGGCTTGTTGTTATTCAATAGAAAGCATTACAATATATAAGCCTCGAAAGGCTTCTAGAGGAAGCTTAATATATAACCATAAATGCAGAATATATCACCATAAATGCATAATATCAAAATATATAATCTAAATCTAATTATATCTCTAATAGCCCCCCTCAAGCTCATGGGAGCGCAGCGGATATGAAGCTTGAAACTTGTAGGCGTTGATGGCGGTTGGATGCATCTTCAACAGTAACCGGGAGGAATGAGTAGTGGGTGGATGAAGAAATCCTGGGACGCAATTTCAGGATATACCCTAAAAGAACCGATGGTCAACCTGTGTTAACAGGAGGGAGGGATATACCCTTGCATAAAAAAATTTAGGATTTACCCGTGCAGAAAAGAAAATTTGAGGGATATACCCTTGCAGAAAAGAAATCAACCTGTTTGAACAGGAGGGAGGGGGACGTACCCTAGCAGAAAATAAATTTTTTGTGGGATATACCCGTGCGAAAAAAAAATAAAAATGTGGAGGGCGATATCCTAAAATACGGTCCTAGAAATTTCAGCCTACCCCAATCGTTTACCTCCCATTATTTACCTTTACCACCCATTTTGGGGGATGCTGCCGAGATTTTATTGGTCCAAGTGTTTCCATTAATTTGTTTAAAGAGTGTCCGCTTCACAGATTCAATACTGTACTTGTTGAATCTAATTATTTCCTAATTGTTTTTCCATGCGGTGATAGTGCCAGCAAATTAGGAGGGGTGAGGGTGAGGGTTTGATCATATTGATGTCACAGACCCCTACCCAAACATTCTTTTTCGTAAAGCTTGCTCAGGATCGAAAAGACGTTAGTCTAGAGCTCTGATACCATGATAGAATAGTGAAAATGAGAAAAGGCTTGTTGTTATTCAATAGAAAGCATTACAATATATAAGCCTCGAAAGGCTTCTAGAGGAAGCTTAATATATAACCATAAATGCAGAATATATCACCATAAATGCATAATATCAAAATATATAATCTAAATCTAATTATATCTCTAATAATTTATTTATTTATTTATTTTGATTAACTATTGGGATTTTTTTTATCGTTGGTGATTACTAAGAGAAAGTGGCAGACAAAAAGTTGTTTATGATGGCTATGGCTGAACACCGAAAGGAGGAAGAATAGGAAACCGAAAAGAGGGGAAGGTAATTTGGGAGATGGCTGTCGAGAAAAAAAGTGGCGTGAAGAGAGTGGGGTGTGATGGTGAACCATGAAATAGAGGGAATAAGATTTGAGTGGGAAAAGAAATTTGTCGATGGAGCGGGGAGGAGGAGGACCGAGAGAAAAATGAATAGGGGAGGCAACAATAAGTGATAGATAGAGCACGACCATCGCCAAGATAATAATTTCATCCGAACCAAGATATGAATCATGCAAAGACAGTAAGACTCGAGATCATGTATCATGTGTCATGTGGTTAGAAGCAACACTATCAAGCAACCGGGACGACGAGGCATGATGCGATGGGGATTGTCCTACAAATGTTGTACAACTAGGGAGGGGAGCAGCAGACCAATTCACAACAGATTGAATATGTATAACCATTGGTTTTTTTTGGGTGAGTTGAGTAACGAGGAAAGAAAAAGAGAAGGAATAATAAACGCTTGCCGGAAAAATAAACGATGCAAGTGGGGTTTTGGAGAAGATAAAAAGAGGATGATATAATAGGGAGAAGATGGTTTATTATAGTGAGTGAGGAGGGAAACGATGGCGGTGGAAGGAGGTGGCCGACGGTAATTAAGGAAGAAGAAAGAAAGGGAAGGAGACCAGAGGCGGACTTACCATGGGGCAAGGGGCACGTGCCCACTCAAATTAATTTTTGGAATTACGATACTACCCTTGCCAAATTTTAATATTTGAACACAACAAGTAAATAAAAGATTTGACTACCCTACTACTAAGTTTTTCTCGATCTTAATGGTTCAGCTCTTTTCGAAAGCTATATTTTACCTTTTTTTTCTTTGCATTTTACGGATTTTTTTGAAACACCCGTTTCATTTACAATCTCGCCCCAGGTAATAATCCTGGCTCCGCCCTCTCTGATGTCATATTAGAGAAATGCTGAATAGAAACGTCGACATAAACTATATTTTTTGCTAACAAAATGTTGTTAATTAATTCTGTCTTAAGTTTGAGAAAGAGAGAGGCATTGGCACATCAATACAATGCTACATGAAGAGCTACAACGTATCCGAGGGAGAGGCAGAGGAGAACTTTAGCAAAATGTACGAGGATGAATGGAAACATTTCAATGAGGAATATTGCCAAAAGAGAAAACTGCCTATTACACACGATCTCACCGAACGAATCCTTAACCAGATACGTATAATGGATGCAACTTACAAGATCGACCAAGATTCTTTGACTGATCCGAAGAAATTTACTGAACCTTTTCTGAAAATGTTGCTCGTCGATCCATTTATCGTTTAGTAATGTTTCCAAACTTCTGCTGGTCTTCTCTGCATTTTGTTTTCTTTTTATTTTTGGCTTGTGGGACATTGTTTGGATTTGGTCATTGTTTTCTCTGTTTGTATTCTAAGGTCGAAGCTGTTGAATATTATTGTTTCGTGGTGTTTGTTTCTTGTTTTGCATTGTGGAGCATTGCCGTTTTGGTGTTGTTATAATGCTCTAGATTGTGGTCGGGTTTCTTTTATTGTAACTTGATATTAAACCTATTTAAATAAAAGGAGACTTATTAAAAATGATAAAACATTTATAAAATTATCAAAAAGGACATCATATCTTTAAAGACATTAATACCCCTCAAATTATTACTTATCCGCCTCATTTTGTTTGACTTATTCCTTTTTACGATCCCAAAAAATTAGTCCTACTTAAATGTTTGGAATTAAATTTGTCTCTTAAATGCCTAAAATGACTTCATATAACAATTTATTGAAAAATGTAGAAGAACACAAAAGGATGTAATTGTAATTGAAATGATGCTTTTAATGAAAAGACAAAGACATTAAATGATGCTCTTTATTTTTATGAGCCCCAAAAGTCCCAAACAAAATGAGGCGGAGGAGTATTTTTAAAAAACAAAACTTCTCCACGTCCTTTCAAAAAAAAAAAAAATTGCTCCAAATGTTGCCCACGTTCCGTGCATATCTATATCTTATTATATATTTTCGAAAAAATCATCAATCGACCCACCAAGAAATTGACCCGAAAAATGACCCGCTTCACTCCTATCAGACCCGTCCCTCCTCACAAATACTTCCCCACCTCTTCTTCCGTAACTTCCTCCACTCCCCTCAATTTCCCCGCTTCCCTTCATCATGTTTCCCGTCGGTTTCACTGCACATTTAGAAGTCGAACTCCCACGTTCTCCCATGATTGACGACTACTCTCCCCTCAAGACCCTCGATCTCATCCGATATCTATTCCATCAAATATGTATTCAACCAAAATGAAACTGCATTTATTTCCTATACCTATTTCTCTTTCAAAATTGTATCAGCAGCTTCATGAGAACGAATTCGGTTGCGTTGAATCTGGAGGTTGAAGCGGTGGATTTTGAGTCAAAGGACGACGATTTGATGGATGAACATGTCGATGCCACGATTAAGAGGAGGCTGCCCAAAATGCTTGATTATTTCGGTGCTTACACTCTCACTTCAATGGCGGTCCAGACTCGAAAGATGAAAGTGAGGTTTTTTTTTTTCTTCGTCTGTTCAACTTCAGCTTCAAAAAAATAAAAAAATAAAACAAATTGCGAAATCAGAATTAGTTATTTGGTATCTTATAGGATTCTTTTGTTGTGGTGTGAATTCATAGTTTAGGTTTTATGCATTTCCTGTTTTTTTACTTTTTTATGCTCCAGATTACGGGACTGAGAATAGGAAATTGGTGTTATGTTTTCGGCCATTAAAGCTGAAGGAGAGGAATCAAGATTGGGCTGTACCTTTCTTCAACAAACACAACAAACAGAAGCTGAACAAAAACAAAAGAAGGTATTTTTTTAATCTCCTTTTCTGAGTTTTTGTGAAGGCTGATGCATGTTTCAAGAACGAAATAGTTCATATTCTCAGCTAAAACATTAGAAAAGTGGCGGTCATTATTCGGTTTTGTAGCTTTGCATAATTTTGGCTTATATATATCAAAATCTAAATTTTAGCCCAGTTGTTGTATATATATCTTGCGGAATCGTTTGAGTGGATTAATGACAAGAAATAGGCTGACATACATTCTTCTGACAAAATTTTTATTAATGGGATCGCACATACATAATGAAGAAGGTATTCAACAACTTGAAAGCAAATGTGCCTTTTTTACTTCCTAATTTCTTCAATTCTCAAGTATTTGTGTCACGATCGTTGTTGCTTTTGTACTTCTTATTGTAACTTTAGTACAAAATTTTTATTAATGGGATCGCACATACATAATGAAGAAGGGATTCAACAACTTGAAAGCAAATGTGCCTTTTTTACTTCCGAATTTCTTCAATTCTCAAGTTTTCGTGTCACGATCGTTGTTGCTTTTGTACTTCTTATTGTAACTTCAGTGCATATTATGTTGGTGTATGTTGTGGTGGACCGTATGAAAGTTTAATAATCATTTTTTTTTAATGTCGCTTACTCAGTTTGTTCTGTGTAAGGGGGAGACATGTTGGAGACATGTTTTCTATCATGTTATCAATTGACTCAAATTGTTTTCTTTAGATGGAGGAGTTAGGCACCACATGAGATTTGGTTAACAATCGACAATTTTACAGTTTGTGCTTCAATGCGAGTGCCTTATTCAATACCAACAGCAGATCGGCAAATATTGGTGGACATCAAGCTATATAATGAACTGAACTTCTTAATACATCCACCACCCGGATAACCTCTCCATTATTCTCCATTATCTGAATCAGTTTTCATAGAGAAGAAGATTATCAGATTAGTGTCGAACGATTTCATCTTATAAAACGAATTGATAAAGAAGACTCAGCCGATTTGGAGTCCAGCTATGGTGATGGATATTCCAGGTTGGATATTATTGAAAGCATGTTTTGTATTTGTTTATCATTTCTTACTTAGACCTGACTACATAATATGCATTTCAACATAGCAATTTTTGTTAATTGATTTTTCATGTTACTAGACAGGTTTAATAATTTGAAAAAACTACCAACGACAAAGAATGTGTTATATCAAAGCAATAATTTATCACATGATGACTGGAGTGGTTCAATCATATTCTTTGATTTGCGTCATTACAGTTCATGTTGTATATATTCTTTGTTTTCACGTTTTGGTGTGGTGTTGCATTATTGTCCTAATGGTTCAGAAACAATCGGCCAATAAAAAAAAATCCTATTTTCATCAGTGGATCATTGAATTATTAAATATAAACGGAGTTTCGAATTATGTATCATTGTGTAATTTCTCTTCTTTTTGGTAACTTTGTTCCACATAATTGTTCCGTTGTGCTCATGTAGCTGTTTTTATATGCGCCATAGAGCTCCCACCACTCCAACAGGACTGGAAACTCCCTCCTGACCTAGGTCATGCAATCTTTTTTGGATTTATATTCAAGTCATGCAATCTTTTTTTTTTTATTTTAATTTTTGATTCCTACTTTTTTATCACCTTATACATATGTAACGATTGCATCCATCTTTTTTCTTGCATAACATTCCCGTGCATTATGCACGGGTTTCATACTAGTATATATATATATATATATATTCAAGGAAAAAACTGCCAAATTGCCTGATTAATCCAATTGACCCGATCCAAACCCGGTTTACAATTAAAACAACAGATTAAAAAAAAATTTAACAGATATAGGGCACGTTTGTTCAGTCAGAAGTAAAACAAAAATAAACAAACTGCCCACTTACCCTAAATAAAAAAAATAAAAAAAACAAACTGCCCACTTTTAAGCAAATATAATCACTCCTACGCTCAACAAAATTATCCACATCCCCATCGTTCAGAATAAACAAAAAAAAATTAACAGTTTACCACTCCATAAAATACTCCACAAACTAACCAACCCACAATCCCCACTATTCCCAACTTATGTGATATGCACTACAAACACCTCCACGGTTTAAACCTCTCTACATCTAAACTCACATTATCCTTTACACTTTCCTACAAACAAATTTACAGATTCAATTTACACCTTCTCAGTTGATTATGGGTTGATTTTCATACACCAGTCCATCTTAGGTAAGCACTTCTTCTTGCATTTGCCCTTGATTTTCCCCATCTTTATATTCCAGCTGCAACACAAAAATTAACAGGAGGCATTAATCATTTCAGGGGTTGATTTTCATACACCAGTCCATCTTCATGTAAGCACTTCTTCTTGCATTCTCCCTTGACTTTCCCCATCTTTATATTCCAGCTGCTACACAAAAATTGACAACAGGTAATTAATCATTTCAGTAACATTAGACAACAACCATTACCAACAAGCGTTGCAGGCGATACAACAAGCGTTTCAGCCATTAACCACACTCATTTCACCCTACTATCTTCATGTAAGTGTTCTTCTACTACCAATCATTACGATTTTTTCTACATTCTCACATTAGTGTATAGCTATTACGAAATCATTTTACTTTTATTTTAAACATACGGTTCTATACATCATAGCCCACAAAACCAACAATCAAGAACACTGTTAAGTAGTAATGCAATAAAATACTTATAAGTAGTAACCCTTTGGAACATTTTAATCATTAACACAATGTTAAATACACTTGAATTAACTTTTACATTTACATCTCAGTATAACCCTTTGGCACATCATTAACACTTTGAATTAACACATCGTAGTCTTTGAAAAGTACTTCATTAACACTTTTACACATTCGTTCTGAAAAACACTGGTTCTGAAAAACACGCACTTAAGTATTTCACAATCTTTTCACAATTTGTTGTATAATTTTCACTTCAGTCTATACATATTCGGAAATCATTTTACCATTAAAAAAAAACAAACAAATACTAGATAAAAAAACTGCGTTGAAGACTATGAACCCCACTAACCAATTTCCCAACTTATGTGATATGCACTACAAACACCTCCACGGTTTAAACCTCTCTACATCTAAACTCACATTATCCTTTACACTTTCCTACAAACAAATTTACAGATTCAATTTACACCGTCTCGGTTGATTATGGGTTGATTTTCATACACCACCCATCTTCGTAAGCACTTCTTCTTGCATTCGCCTCTGATTTTCCCCTATCTTTATATTCCAAATTGCAAACACAAAAATTAACAGGAGGTAATTAATCATTTCAGGGTTGATTTTCATACACCAGTCCATCTTCATGTAAGCACTTCTTCTTGCATTCTCCCTTGACTTTCCCCATCTTTATATTCCAGCTGCTACACAAAAATTAACAACAGGTAATTAATCATTTCAGTAACATTAGATAACAACCATTACCAACAAGCGTTGCAGGCGATACAAAAAGCGTTTCAGCTATTAATGTAAAGCCATTTTTTCTACATTCTCACATTAGTGTAGAGCTATTACGAAATCATTTTACTTTTATTTTAAACATACGGTTCTATACATCATAGCCCACAAAACCAACAATCAAGAACACTGTTAAGTAGTAATGCAATAAAATACTTATAAGTAGTAACCCTTTGGAACATTTTAACTGTTAACACAATGTTAAATACACTGAATTAACACTTTTACATTTACATCTGTATAACCCTTTGGCACATCATTAACACTGAATTAACACATCAGAGTCTTTGAAAAGTACTTCATTAACACTTTTACGCATTCGTTCTGAAAAACACGCACTTAAGTATTTCACAATCTTTTCACAATTTGTTGTATAATTTTCACTTCAGTCTATACATATTCGGAAATCATTTTACCATTAAAAAAACAAACAAATACTAGATAAAAAAACTGCGTTGAAGACCATGAACCCCACTAACCCATTTCCAGCAATGGCAGTTAAAATCCTGATTAATTTTTTTCGATAAAAAATTAATAATACAAATTAAAACAAATATTGCGTACAACAGCCTTCAAAAAAGTAAAAATTTTCAGCCTTTAAAACAACGGTTATGTAAAATTCCGATTTAATGAGTAAATCAATTTTTCAGCCTTAAAAAATAACATGCAGTCCGGATTTATAACTGAATCAAATATTAGGCATAGATCTGAAGCATTCAATTCAATTAAGCATTCTAATCACTCAAAGAGAAAATGTTTGGCACTCGGATAAGACATAAACGGTAAAATAAAATTAAACTTCCCTGAGATCGAAACTGAGACTTCACGGGATGCTTTGTTGATGTTAATCGAACATCATTGGCCTCAGATAAAGCACATCACCGGCATGAGCATTCGTCTTCTTCGTCATACACCTTTGTTTTGCATAATAGTCAATAAAGCTTCCACCTTTCTTCATGCTACTGCCTTCAAGGCACCAGAACGGCTAAAACGAGATCGGTCAACAGAAATACGTGTTCCGATACTCAAGTTGCGTAGTATACGAAGGGATCTTTGACCGAGAGCTAATTCAGTGTGAGAGAAGAAAAAATGAGACGATTTTGGTTATATAAGCAGGGGCGCTTTTGATTCTCGAGAGAAAATAGACAATGATATAACACACATCCCGTATAATCAAAATTATGACTGGATTTCAAAGATAATCGCCGGATGGCCATCAAAATCGGGAGGAAACCAGACGATTATAGGAGACTCGAGAGGTTTCATAGAAAACCGATTTAGGGTTAGAGAAATGGCATGAAATGAGGTGGGACTCGGGTTATCGAGTTGCGACTTTATATAGGGCGGTCGGAAACCGGGTAGGATTACCCGTTTTCGGGTTTAATTATTAATCAATAATAACTTCATACTGCCCTTTTTTTTGGTCCGGTCCAACTTAGTTTCATAAAATTCCTTATTTCCAATTACTTACATATTTACACATTACAAAATAACTTCATTACTGTACTAATTACTTAAATATTTAATTAATAATAAATCGTTAACAATTAATAATTAGCTAATTACAAATTTTTTAATTAAATATGCTACAATAAATACCTAATCCTTGGTCATTTGTATAATGATACAATTTTTTTTGACCTCTTATTCAAAATAAATAAACTTATTTCTAACCACTTAAGTAATTAAAAATAATAAAAAAAAACCTTATTTCATAACATTAACTCATTGAATCGGATAATTAAAAAAAAAACTTACATAATACTTTCATATAAAAAACCTTAACAATAATTACTAATAAAATAAATCAATTATTTAAAAATACCAAATAATAAATACATAAATCTTTATTTACTAATAACCGAACTTACTTAATTATTTACTGAATAAACTTAAATAATTCAACAATAAAATACACATTACACAACGGTACAAACACAGGCCTTTAAGTATTCTAAATAATTTAATTAATCTTATAATATTGTAGTTATGACAAACTCATATGACACATTATTATTAAAGTGATTTGATGACGATTAAAATTTCACATACTTACAAAATCAACATCTTAATGTGACATGCACGTACTTATACAAACTACTTACCAAGTATCCATACTATATCATCATTAACCACACTATACTACTTATAAATACTTAAACGTTTACTAATAACCAAACTTATATAATATATACATTTTGCTTTTATATCAATTTTGGGATGTTGTATTTTTCAGGAAATGGCCTCTCCACTGAATATTGGGTCAACAAACGGACAAGCTAAACCAAAGAAAAGGGTGGGGGCGATCGGGACCTTTCCCCCAAATATAAACGGGCCAATCTGGAAGCATGGTGAAGAGGGAACTTCTATGGAACTTACTAAGGAAGAGACCCACAAAGATCTGTCTGTTGACGTCATCATGGTAGAAGACGATGATTCTGAGCCAGAAGAAGACCCTGAAGAAGAGGATCCAGAGGAGGAAGACCTTGAAGAAAAGGAAAATCAGGGGGTAGAAGCAAATATGGAGCATGAAGACACGCGAACCCCGGAGTATGTTCCAAAACCCCAGCCGGACTCGATTATGGAAGACCATGGCTCTCGGATTTGGGAAGCAACACCATTAGAGATTGTTTATCTCCATAACCCCTTGAAAATCCGGGGTAGAGAATACCACTGGGCCAATGGATATGAAAGGCGGGTCTGGGTTGAGTGTTTAGCCCTACAAGAGGTGATTCGGGACTTGAATGTTGCATTGTGTGATGCAAAGAGGAAGATCAAGCACATGAAACAGGGGATCATGTGATGGGCTGATTCTTTTGAGATGTTTTATTTTTATAACTATGACAGATGTCTACACTTTTTTTATTTCATTGTCATATTTCATTCATGCCAATTTTTTTATTTTGGTTTTTTTTGTTTCACTTGCATGCTCTTCAATTACTACAGTATCTACAAATTTCTACATACACGTACGTCATTGTAAATATTTCAATCATGCCGTTTTTTTTTATTTTATTATTTTGGTATCACTAAAATAGCTCTTAAATTACTACAGTATCTACAAATTTTTACATACACACATCGACTTTTCAAATATAACGTTCTCCGTGCATCACACGGGTTTCATACTAGTATATATATATATATATATATATATATACGAGAAAAAGAATATATCAACTTTGTGAAATTATCAGTGGCACTACCATTTGATATTGTTATACTATGTGACACTACTATTCCACACTAACATTGACATTATGATACTTTTTGACACTACCATTTGATATTGTTATACTATGTGACACAACTATTTGACACTATCATTTGATATTGTGATACTATGTGACACTACTTCTCGACACTACTATTGAAATGTGGGCTTTTTTTGGTGATACACAACGTGGGTAGCTTTTTTGTTTTGGATTTGTTTTTGTGATACACCTATTTGACATTGTTATACCATTTGACACTACTACTTGACATTATCATTTGACATTGTTATACTATATAACACTATTATTTGACACTATCATTTGACATTGTGATATTATGTGACACTACTACTATTTGACATTGTTATATATATATATATATATATATATATATATATATATATATATATATATATATATATATATATATATATTCTCAATTGCAATTGTGAGTTGGTGGCGTGATTTAGTGGGTAGTTTTGTTTTCTTTTTTCTTTTTTGATTTTTAGGAGTATTTGTAAATAAATGGGCAAAATTGTCTAAATACAAATTATTTTGTCCTTTTTACAAAAGTGTAAATGTTTATGTCCTTTTGACAAGTTCACAATGTTTTTGTCCTTTTTTATTTATTTATAATTTTCCTAAATAAAATGTTTACTAAAAAAAACAACTGCTTACTGTTGTGCTGATATTTATTTATTTCCCTTTTCTAATAAAAAAACGGGATAAAGGTCCTAAATGACACAATATGAAAGATGTCAGTTTTAGTAACTTGATCTCTAAACTGATAAATATTCTAGTGGAACTAATCTGAGAAACTGAAGGCTGAGAATGATGGCCAGCTTCAGTTAAGTATATTCAGTTCTGTGAAAGTCAGTTTGAAGAAGTGCAACTGAGTTTCTTCTGAAGTTAGCGGTCAGTTTGGGTCTGCTGAGTTTTGCTGAGTATATAGCTGAGTTCTACATCTGAGCAGTTGATTACAAGTCTAGAGAGTATGTTTTGAATTGAGTTTCGTCTGGTGGATAACAACTGGAGCTAGACCTGGGCGGTTCCGGTGCTAAATCCGGTTCGGACCCGCCGGTTCCCGGGTCTAACCCGGCGGTTCCACGGGTCCACGGAACCGGCGGTTCCACGGTTCCTACCCGGTTCTAGGTTCCACCGGACCCGGTCCGGCCCGCAACCGGCGGTTCAAGGAACCGGCCGGAAAACCTGCTGTTGAACCGGCCGGAACCGGCCCGGAGGACCCGAACCGGCGGTTTTATAATTTTTTTTTTGCTTATTCCCTTCAAAATTTGACCAACATTCGAATTTGAGCAACGTATATATATTCAAAATTTTTGAATAAATTTTGTTTAGTAAATGGTGTTGTTCATTAATGTATAAAATATGTGGTAATGAAATATATCGTAACACTTTGACTAATCAAATACTACTACTATTTGAATTATTGTGACAAGCATGTAAATAAATAACACTTAATTAATGGGAGAAAACATGTAAATAAATAAAGAAGTGTGTTTGTATTTTGAATATGAAGTGTATTAGACTATTAGTATGGTGTTAAGTAATGTGTATCAACTATCAAGTGATTCAAGTGTGCCGTGAGTACCGTCATTGATGTATTGTTCAATTATGTAATGGTGTTGCTTAATAAAACAACTTTTATATACATTTTGCCCCGATTCATTAAGATATAAAATCAACTTATATACATAATATTATAAGTATAAATCATCGTAATCACTATATGAAATTTAAGTTTAATTTACTTACAAATCAATCATAAAAAATAAACAATTAGAAAACTATATTCTTTAATTTACTTACAAATTATCTAGAATATAAGTTATGAAATTAAATATTATATATAGATTGGTTGAAATTAAATATTATACAAGCCCTGTGTTTTTTTTAAAAACATAGTTATGAAATTAAATATTATATATAGTTTAATAACCAATTAGAATTTATTATTAATTTTAACGTAAGTTATACAAATTTTGAAAAAAAAATTGATTTTTTTGGAAGCGTGATTGGAACCGTGATCGGAACCATAATCGGAACCGTGATCTGAACCGTCTGGACCGGGAACCACCGAGACCCGGACCCAGACCGGGGAACCGCCAAACTCGCCGGTTCCCGGGAACCGGCAGAACCGGCTAGAAATTAGAACCGGAGGGTCGTGCCACGGGCCCGAACCCGATCCGCGCCTAGCAGAGTTTGGGTCCACATCTCGGGGCATTTATGGAAGTTCGACTAAGATCTTTAGTGGTTAGGGTTTGGGACTTGTGTCTATAAATACCAATGTTGTAATCAATGCAAAATGTGTGCGTCTTTCAAGAGTGTATCTTTCACTTTGTGAGGAATACCTTGTAACTTTGTGCATGATAAAATATCTCCTTTTCAGCCCGTGGAGTAGTCGGTACAACGCCGGAAACCACGTTAAATCACTGAGTTCTTTCTGTTTATGTGTTTTATCAATTCCGCCAGTCTTTACGTTTGCATTGCTATCTATTTTATCTTTCTTAACACTGCAAGTCTCTCGTCTGTGTGTTTTAACAAACTGGTATCGAGCATCAGTTCAAGATTCGCAGAGCAGAGTTGCGGTGAACAGAGTTGATTTTCACCAAGACCGGTGACCGGTGCTAGGATTTTGTGATCAAAGGTTTGTTCTTTAACAAGAAGGATGTCAACAATGAACATACAGGGTTGATAAATTTACGAGGGAGGAACTAGCCACCTTGGGCAAATCAAGATGCGGGCCTTGTTAAAACAACAAGGATTGTGGACTCTTTTATCTGGTAAATGGGATGCCAGTTCTGCAGATTATGCCGGTCTGGAGGAGAAACTACATTCAACCATCATGTTGTGCTTGTCTGATGATGTTATCACAGAAGTTGCTGAGGAAGACACCGCCGCCAAGTTATGGTTGAAGCTTGAAAGCCTGTATATGACTAAATCATTGACCAACAAGTTGCTGCTGAAGCAGAGGTTGTTCAGCCTGAAGATGCATGAGGGGGCTAAGTTGAGAGATCATCTTGATCAGCTGAACACAATATTACTTAATCTCAGGAATATTGATGTTAAGATTAAGGATGAAGATGCTGCTTTGATTTTGCTGGTTTCATTACCAGCTTCTTATGAGAACTTTGTGCAGACTTTCATAGTTGGGAAGGATACAGTTGCTTTAGAGGATGTAAAGTCAGCTTTACATGCCAGGGAGCTGAGACATAAGGCAGCTGGAGCAGATAATCAGTCTTTGGACTAGTAGTCGATGCTTGTGCCGTGGAAGATCAAAGTCATCTAGGAAGAAAAGTTCCAAGAAGACAAGGTCCAAAGGCCCTAAATCCACAGATGTTTGCAATTATTGTAAGGAGCAGGGACGTTGGAAGTCCAATTGTCCAAAGAGGAAGAAACAGAAGAAGAATAGCTTCGCACACCATCATCAGAGCGGTGAGCATGATTCGAGAGGAGGACATGGTTCTAGTGGCGGAGAGTCGACATCAAACCGATGTGTGGATTCTCGACTCTGAGCATCCTTTCATATTTGCCTCTCACAGAGAGTGGTTCTCAAGTTATCAAAGAAATAGATGGTGGTCATATATCTATGGCAAACAACAAGTGTCCGCAAGATAGTTGGAATTGGCTCGATTCGATTGAAGACAGAGGATGAAAGATTCATAAACGAGTGAAGTTATGCATGTTCCAAAATGACCAAAAACTTGGTATCTCTTAGTTCTTTGGACAACAGGGGATTCAGTTTTAAGGGGGAAAGTGGTGTGCTGAGTGTCCATAAAACTCAGTTGAGGTTCTCAAGGGAGTCAAGCAAGGGACTTTGTATTTATTACAAGGGTCAGTTGTTGCTGGTTCTGCTGCTGTGGCATCTGCTGAGATTCATCAGTCACAGCTTACAAAACTATGGCACATGAGACTGGGTCACATGGGTGAAAGAGGGATGCAGCTTCTTTATCAGAAAGATCTTCTTGGGGAGTGTATGGTCAAGCATCTGGACTTGTGTGAGCATTGTGTGTTTGGGAAGCTTCATAGGAGCAAGTTCTCAAAAGGGGTACACAACACAAAATCATCACTTGATTACATTCGTTCTGATTGTTGGAGGGCATCAAAGGTGGTGTCATTGGGTGGTCACAGATATTTTGTGTCCCTTAGTGATGACTATTCAAGGATGACTTAGGTGGTGCTGATGAAACACAAAAGTGAGGCATTCAAGAGTTTCATGCAATGGAAGGCTCTAGTTGAGAATAAGTTAGGGAAGAAGATCAAGAGGCTTCGTATAGATAATGGTCTGGAATTCTGCTGGACTGAGTTTGATACATTGTGCAAAACTGAGGGTATTTCTAGACATCATACTGATTAGAATACTCTCAAAGAAGATGGTGTAGCTGAAAGAATGAATCAAACTCTTCTAAAGAGAGCAATATGCATGCTTTCTCTTGCTGGTTTGTCAAGGAGATTTTGGGCAGAGGATGTAACCATAGCTTGCTACTTAATCAACAGGAGTCCTCACACAGGGATCAATCTCAAAACACCAGTTGAGATGTGGTCAGGAAAGCCTACAAATTATTCAGTTCTAAGGGTATTTGGAAGCACTGTTTACTATCATGTCAGTAAAGGGAAACTGGAACCAAGAGCCAAGAAAGAAGTATTTGTGGGGTATGGTGATAGAGTAAAGGGGTACATAATTTGGTCATCAGCAGAAAACTGAGTTATTCTCAGCAGAGATACAGTTTTCGATGAAAATTCTATGCTCAGTTCATTAGTGAGAGGGACAACTAAATCTAAAACAAGTGCTGAATCTGAAAAAACTGACAGTAAGGTGGAGATTCAAGTGGATTCAGTTAAAACGCAAAAAGAAACTGATCCAAGTCAGTTTTCATATGATCTGGTTGTTGAACCAGAGCTGAATCCAAGCCAGTCAGCTAAGCAAATGTCAGTTGAGCGTAGAACATGGGTCAGCAGAGTATAGCTGTTAGCAGAGCTAGAAGATCCAATGTTGGGATACCTCCTACAAGGTATGGGTTTGATGATATGGTTGGATATGCACTTCAAGTTATAGAAGAAGTGGATGGTTTTGAACCTTCTACTTACTGGGAAGTAGTGACATGTTCTGAAGCATCTCAATGGCTTGCTGCCATGGTAGATGAAATGGGGTCATTATTGAAGAATCAGACTTGGGATCTAGTTAAACATCCAGCTGAAATGAGAGTTGTTACTTGCAAATGGATTTTCAAGAAAAAGGAAGGGATAACTGAGGCATAAGGAGTTAAGTATAAGGCACGTTTTGTTGCAAGAGGGTTCAGTCAGAAAGAATGAGTGGACTTTGATGAGATATTCTCACCAAAGAGTCGACATAATTCAATCAAGGTGTTACTAGCAATGGTGGCATAACAGACATAGAACTTGAGCAAATGATGTTAAGACAAATTTTCTACATGGTGAGGTAGACAAAGAGATATACATGACTCAGCCAGAGGGTTTCCAAGTTCCTGGTAAGGAAGATCTTGTGTGTAAGTTGAAAAAGTCCTTGTATGGACTGAAGCAGGCTCCTAGACAGTGGTATAAAATGATTGACATTTACATGATCCAGTTGGGTTACAACAGAAGTCCTCATGATTGCTGTGTTTACAACAGTCAGTTGAAAGATGGATCTTACATCTATCTTGTTTTATATGTGGATAACATGCTGATAGCTGCAAAGAAGAAGTCTGATGTTCAGTATCCGAAAGACCTTCTCAGTGCTGAGTTTGAAATGAAGGATTTGGGTGCAGCCAAGAAAATTTTAAGGATGGAGATCTGGAGAGATAGAAGTCAGAAGAAACTTTTTTTTATCTCAGCAGGGCTGTATACAGAAGAATTTGTCAAAGTTTGGCATGTCAGCTGCTAAGCCAATAGATACTCCTATGGCATCAAATGTTCATTTGTCAGTTTTTGCTTCACTATCAACAGAGGAGAATGAATACATGTCAAGAGTTCCCTACGCTAGTGCAGTTGGCAGTCTGATGTATGCCATGGTGTGCACTAGGCCTGATCTGGCTCAAGCGATCAAAGGTTGTCAGCAGGTTTATGGCTCAACCTAGAAAGGAACACTGGAAAGCTGTGAAAAGAATGTTCAGGTACCTTAGGGGTACAACTGATGTTGGTCTCATTTATGGAGGTTATACTCAGAGTTTGGTCACAGGTTACTGTGATGCTGATTATGCAGGTGATGTGGACAACAGAAAATCAACGATTGGTTATGTTTTCACATTGGGGAATTCGATTTGTCGTCTTTCAGCAACAAAGGCTTTTTATCAACTCATCAAGCCGAGCATATGGCTCTTACTAAATCAGCCAAGGAAGGTATCTGGTTGAAGGGACTAGTCAGTGATTTAGGGCTACATCAGGATCAAGCTGAGATTTATTGTGACAGTTTGAGTGCAATTTGTCTAGCTAAGGATCAGGTTCATCATGAGAGAACCAAGCATATTGATGTGAGATATCATTTTCTAAGAAATGAGAAGAGAGTTGTAGTGAAGAAGATCAGCACCAAGGAAAATCCTGCTGATATGTTCACTAAACCAGTTCAGCAGAGCAAGTTTCAGTTATGTCTGGACTTGCTGAATATTCAAAGCTTGTAAACTAAAAGCTGGATACTCAGTTGAGGGCATATCAACTTGAGTGGATTCTGTGGAGAAGTATGGTACTGTACATCCTGGCATTGACAAATGCATCTGGTACAAGTACATCTGATTATGCAATCTGATTGACGTTGAATGAGAGTTCAAGTCAAGGTGGAGATTTGTTAGTTTTGGTGACTTGATCTCTAAACTGATAAATATTCTGGTGGAACTAATCTGATAAACTGAAGACTGAGAATGATGGTCAGTTTCAGTTAAGTATATTCAGTTATGTGAAAGTCGCTTTGATGAAATGCAATCGAAGTTTCTTCCAAGTCGCAGATCGATTTGGAGTCTGGCTGAGTTTTGGCGAGTATAGCCGAGTTCTACATCCGAGCGCTTGATTACAAGTCCGAGAGTCGCTTTGAATCGATTTTAAATGCAGTGGATAACAATACCGAGCTGGGGTCCACATCTGGGCCATTTATGGAAGTTCCGACAAAGATCTTTGGCGGTTAGGGTTTGGAACTTGTGTCTATAAATACCAATGTTGTAATCAATGCAAAATGTGTGTGTCTTTCAAGAGTGTATCTTTCACTTTGTGAGGAATACCTTGTAACTTTGTGCATAGTAAAATATCTCCTTTTCTGCTCGTGGAGTAGTCGGCACAACGCCGGAAACCACGATAAATCACCGTGTTCTTTCTATTTCCGTGTTTTATCAATTCCTCCATTCTTTACGTTTGCATTGCTATCTATTTTTTTTTTCTTAAAACTGCAAGTCTCTCATCTGTGTGTTTTAACAAAAGATGTAAGGCAAAAAGAATTATAAGATAAGATTTTTATCAGAAATAACATTTCACTAGTGAAAGTAAAAGTGTGTTGATTTTCAGCACAAAACCAACGTAATTCACTATCATTTTCACTTTCACTAGTGAAATTTCATTTTTGACAAAAATCTTTTCTTATAGTCATAAAATCATGACATCTTTCTAAATGTGTCCTAATTAACAATTAACTAAAAAAAATCCACTTAACTTCCACAATTTGTGTTTGGCCTAATTAACACGGGTATTTATTCGCACCAGGCACAATATATCGCTACACCATTCTGTACACCACATTTTACTTAATACCCCAAATCTACCTTCATACCACATTCAATTTCTAACATTTTTCATTCTATAGTTACACCACATTTTCTATCTTTAACCTCTCATTTTTTTATTATACTACATTTTCTACCTGTACACCACACTTTACACGAGAGATTTTAAGAGGCAACGGTTGCAGAATGGTTATACCAAGTGAAATATATTAGTGTCTCAAATTTGATCGTGTGTGTGTGAAAGGTTATTAGAAAATTAAGGTTGTCATGTATGCCATTTGGCACAACATTTATACGACGGTTGTATTATAAATATTTTCCAGTATATACTATTCTCACACCAATTTTTTTATACTACAAATTAGTTCCTTAATTTTATATACCTTACATTCCACACCCTTACTCACACACCACATATTTTCCCTCCAACAATTTTTGTCCTTAAATAAATTCACAAGCCATTCATCTTCATAAATCCTTCATTCTCATCATCCTAAGTCATTATATTCGTCAAATTTCATCATCATCTTTCATCTTCATCATCCTAAACCTTTAGACTCATTGGCATCTTCAAACTCTATCACCATCTTCACCATCATTTTTCTTCATAATCATCGCCATTTACATCAAATGCCACCAAAATAAACGGAAAATGAAGCTTTCTTCGAGGTTGTAAATAAAAATTCGGATAGATCAAGTAATGGATTCAAATTGCATAATACTTGTCTAGAAAATTGTACACTTGTGTTCTGAGGCGAAGCCTCTTATTTATAGTTACATAAGCCGACTTAGAAACACCTAGATCTACCCTTCGTCCAAGAAAACACGTTTCGATGATTCTGGAACCTCGGCAAACAAGCGGCAACTTCCGGTAAACCGGAGGTATTTTTGTCTTTTTTCTTCGCCGACTTAGATTGAAAGGTTCTGGAATACCCTAGGCCCAATCCTTTCGCTGAGTCCACTCTGCATTCGCCCATGATGCTCAACCCAATATTTCATATCCTAAAATAATCAAATAACGAACGAAATATTATAAAAATAGGGAAAATAAACGCTAAGTGCATTTTTCTCGAATCACGAACCCGACATATCATATTCAACTTAAATGGTTCACATTTATAGGTCGAAACAACTAATTTTAGCTCATAATGGATCGAATGTTGATGCCATAAGATAGACTTTTTTAAGCGCCATCAACTACCCCAAGACTAGCCTTTTGCTCGCCCACGAGAAGAGTATCAAGGCGGAATGTACCTCCAAGAGCAATCTCCATCAACTACCACATATTCAATCAAGATTTCCGCGAAACATACATCAAGCCACAATCCATAAACTCCCATTAATCACTACTTATCATGCATCAATGTGTCGTGTTATAAATCACCGTGATAGTGCGTTCATGAGGAGAATCAAGTTGTATTAACCACACAATCCTAACTTACCTGCGCATACACTCGCTCATCTTGCCTTCAGACATGGTTACAGAACATGGTACCTTAATCGGCCCGGGCGAACTCAGGGACTGAGCGTCGCTCTTAAGTCCTCGTTTGTTTCTTTTTATGCGAGGGTCGTGGCCTTTTTACACGAGTTCACTTCCCTCACTGCCTTTATTGCATATTTTTTCTTTCATTCATTTTTTTGGGCAGATTTCCTCACTATTTTTTCTCTCTCTCTCACAAGTCTGTTTTCTCCCGGTTCACCTTTTGTGGCATTCAAGTTGCTTCCTTGTCTTACAACAATTTGTTAAAGTATATAGACAGAAAATAATGATTCCCGGTTAAAACAACTCGTCATCTAATCTTAAACACTTCTCACTCAGATTATGTGCTCAGATATTGATTGCAATGATAGAATAACAATTAATAAGTGACTACTTTATGCCGCATAACATATGCTCATTTTTCCATACTAAATTGAATATGATATAGCTTACTTCAAATTGAACTTGGGCTCCTTTTCTACCGATTCCTTATTCGAAAACGTGCAATAAGCAAGCTAAAAACAGTGTTAAATTTGTCAAAATTATTCCCTTTTTCGACTACCCAGCTAAGACCGCCTACCCCCCACTTATTATAGACATTGTCCCCAATGACAAATAATAAAGAAAAGAATATGTACTTAGCTCTGGAATTCATCGGCTGAGTCAAAGCGAATCCCGGAGTAGAATCATAAGCTCCTAGGTTATTCTTCTCCAAGTTGTTACCTTCTTTCTAAAATTCTTCCAGAAACCGTGAGTAACATGCGAAGGGCAATATGAAAATAAGGTGGCGGTAATCGTGCATACCGGAGGAATGCGCAAAAACAGTTTAAGCCTCTTTATTCTTTTATTGGCCTTAGCAGGACGCAGAAACTTTTTCAAGGGTATCACATGAGAATCGTGAAGGAAAAAACTACATATATCTCTAGCCAGATGACAAAGGATATATGTAATGAAAAAAACCATGCGATTGTCATGCTACTTTATTGACTCAAAATAACCTAAATAAACTAAAGCATTTAATAAGGGTTTAGAAATAGTTCTGAGTTTATAGTCGCCAGCTCGACAGTACTATTATGGCTCCTTTATTCGTACTCTGGATCCACCAACATGAATACTTCCAATTCAGGGTTATACTTGTGCTCTAGGTAATGCTTCATCTTGTGGCCATTTACTATGAACGTCTGCCCAGAGTATTCATTCTTAACCCCCATGCACCTGAATTGAAGACTTTGGTGGTTATATGTGGTTCATACCAACTAGACTTCAGTTTCACAAGAAAAAGACGAAGACGGAAATTATACACCAACACTTTATCTCCAACTTGAAATGTGCGGTTGAGAATCCTTTTGTTGTCTAGGCGCTTCGTTGTTTCCTTGTAAATCTTTGCATTTTCATACGCTTGAAGTCTAAACTTCTCCAAACTATTCAACTCTAGCATCCTCTTTTCACCGGCTAAAATTTCATCCATATATATAAATCTCATAGCCCATAGCGCTCGGTGCTCGAGTTCTACAGGTAAATGACACGCTTTTCCCAAAAACTATCATGTACGGTGACATCCCAATCGTGGTCCTATAAGTGGTTCTGTACGGCCAAAGAGCGTCATCTAATTTCAAAGACCAATCTTTCCTTGTGGGATTCTCAGTCTTCTGTAAGATTCTTTTAATCTCTCTGTTCGTGACCTCCATGTGTCCACTTGTCTGGGGGTGATATGCTACTGCAATCTTATGTCTAACCCCATATCTCAACATCAAATTCTCAAGCAACCTATTGCAGAAATGACTCCCTCCGTCACTAATTATAGCTCTAGGCTCTCCAAACCTCGTCAAAATGTTCAATCTCAAGACAACCCTGGCATCATTAGTAGGTGAAGCTACTGCTTCCACCCATTTGGAAACATAATCAACTGCTACCAGGATGTAATGAATTGATTCGGATGATGTGAAAAGCCCAACAAAATCAATCCCCACACATCGAATAACTCCACTTCTAAGATACTCTGCAGTGGCTTCTCATTCCGCTTGAAATGTTACCACCATTTGACAGGAATGACAGGCTCTTGTAAACTCGTAAGTAGATTTATGTATTGTAGGACAAAAAAATCCACACTGCAGTACCTTTGCGGCAGTCTTGTCTGGCCTATAGTGACCTCCAGCTTCTCTAGAATGACATAGGCTCAAAATACTTGGAATCTCATCGCCATGGACAGAACTCCTAAGAATGGCATCAGGGCACAACTTGTATAGGCAGGGATCAGCCCAATGGTAATGCTTCAGTTACGTAAAGAACTTCTTCCTATCCGCATTTGTGAATTCCGGTGGTAGGTACTTCCTCGCCAGATAATTGACAATGTTGGCAAACCAAGGGTATACCTTGCCCACTCTTGATGTTTGTTGTCGGGGCTGAGATTCAACTCGAGTTACCACTGAGATGGAAAAAACTTGTTCATTAGGAAAGCTCTCCCTGATCTCAGTCGATTGCTCATCTTCTAGCAAAGTTAATCTCGACAGGTGATCAGCCACCCGGTTCTCAGATCCCTTTTTGTCTTTAATCTGGACATCAAACTCTTGTAAGAGAAGAATCCATCTCAACAATCTCGGCTTGGAGTATTGCTTGGTCAGAAGGTATTTCAGAGCTACATGGTCAGTGAATACAGTGACTTTCGATCCTATTAGATATGGTCGAAACTTGTCAAATGCAAATATGTCAGCTAAGAGTTCCTTCTCTATAATCACATAATTCCTTTGGGCACTGTTAAGGGTACGAATGGTGTAATAAATAGGCTAAAAGACTTTATCCTCCCTTTGTCCCAGGACTGCTCCAACTGCCGTGTCACTTGCATCACACATAAGCTCAAAAGGTTTGTTCCAATCTGGTGCTACCAGGATCGGGGCGGTTGTAAGCATTTGCTTCAATGTGTTGAACGCTTGCTTGCACTCTTCTCCAAATACGAAAGGCACATCCTTTGCAAGTAATTCGATTAAAGGTCTAGAAACTTTAGAGAAGTCCTTAATAAACCTCCTATAGAATCTGCGCGCCAAGAAAGGCTCACAACGCCTTTAAGTTTGGGAGGTGGTAGCTTCTCTATAACCTCTATTTTTGCCTTGTCAACTTCCATTCCTTTCTTTGAAATATTATGACCCAACACTATTCCTTCAGAACCATAAAATGGAATTTCTCCTGGCCTAGCCAAAGGTTGGTGTCTTCATATCTTTTTAGCACTCTACTCAATTTGACCAAGCATTTATCATACCTATCTCCAAATACAGAAAAATCAACCATAAAAATCTCCAAAAAATCTTTCACCACGTCCGCAAATAACGACATCATGCACCTTTGGAATGTTCCTAGTGCAATGAAAAGTCCAAAAGGCATGCGATTGTACGTGAAAGTTCCATAGGGACATGTGAAAGTTGTTTTCTCTCGGTCCTCGGAAGCTATATGGATCTGATAGTAACCAAAATATCCATCTAAAGAACAATAAAATGCATGACCGCTTAACCTTACCAACATCTGATCAATGAATGGTAAGTGAAAATGATCTTTACGAGTTGCATCATTCAGTTTCCAGAAATCAATGCAAACTCGATGTCGAGTAATTAGTCTCACAAGGCTCATCAAATTCATTAGGTTGGACAGTGAATCCTCCTTTCTTGGGCACCACATGAATCGGGCCACCCATTCACCGTCTGCAATTGGGAAAATGATTCCCATTTCCAACATCTTTATAATTTCCTCTTTAACAACATCTTTCAATTATGGCGTCAATCTCCTCTGTGGTTGTGCTACCGCTTTCTTCTCGGGTTCAACAGAGATCTTATGCATGCACACCGATGGGCTTATTCCTCTAATATTTGCAATCGTCCACCCGAACGATCCATTATGCTCTCTTAGTACTCTCAAAATTTTCTCCTCCTCTAAAGGTGATAATAACGATGAAATTATGAGGGGAAAAGTATCATTTTGTAAGTATACATAATTCAGGTGAGGTGGCAGAGGTTTCAACGTTAAATTCCTTGGTGGCTCCTCAAACGATGATATAACAAACTAACAACTACAATTGCAAGTCAAAGAACTTGTGCCACAAAGGTCTATGAATGGTTCCTCCTACATCCACTAGCACTTGACCTTCGCTACACCTAGGCCAGGTTTCCTCATAACTTTCTTCTTCCTTTAGGAGCAAAGTCTCTGCTACTTCAGGGTCTAGTGCCACTTGTTGATATAGTTCCAAAACAAGCTCATCTATGGCACCTAGCATGTAGCATGCTTCCCCTTCATCTTGTGCATACTTCATTGAATTCATCACATTGAATACCCTTTTGAAAATCTATCAATGTCTTACTCATTGCTAGGAAACGCCTTCCTAAGATATATGGAACATCGTGGTTATCTTCCATATTCAAAGACTACAAAGTCGACGGGAATACGAACTTATCAACTTTCACCAAGACATCCTCCACCACTCCACACGGTTTCTTCATAGACATATCTGCCAATTGAAGGGTTATAAATGTTTCATTCAACTCCTTCATGCCTAACTTATGAAAGATGGAGAGTGGCATAAGATTGACACTGGCTCCAAGATCACACAATGTTTTTATTTAAGCACACTCCTCTAATTGTGCAATGTATGAGGAAGCTCCAAGGATCTTTACACTTAGGAGGCAGCTTACGTTGCAAAACTGCCGAGCATTCCTCTTTAAGGCATATTGTCTCAAGGTCTAACAACTTCCTTTTGGTAGATATTGCCTCATTCAAGAATTTAGCGTACTCTGGCATTCCGTCCAGAGCTTCTACCAAAGGTGTATTTACTCGCAACTTCTTAAACGTCTATATGAACTTTTTATAATGAGCATCATCATTATTTGGTATATACTTCCTAGGAGGATAAGGTAAAGTAGCAGGATTAATAGTTACAGTTCGTGAAGACTTACATGCTGACTGCTGCTGCTCTGCCTGTTTGTCTGCTGCATTTTCAGACTCCCGGTTTATCGGCATGGTGGCCCGGTTTACCGGCCCCTCTTTTTTTCCAGATTCTACTGCATTCTGCTTTTGACTGCTTTCTGATTCTTCCTGGACAGTTGGGATAACTGGTCCATGCAGTTCTTTTCTGCTTCTAGTCATGATTGCATTCACGTGCTTCGGATTCATCTCAGTGTTACTGGGTAATCCTCCCGGAGGACGGGATGACACTTGTTCTAAGATCTACCCCACTTGGTGCGACAGATTCTGCACTAAGGCTTCCTGATTGGCCAGTCTTGTATCAATCTTTTGACAATATTTGGTGAAGTTCGTATTCAGCACAATCATGAATTTGGTAAGTTGATTGACCGTATCGGTCACAGTTGAGCTCATTTTTTCCATGGCTACTTCCCAACCACCTGACTTGAATTGAGGTAGGAATCCACCAGTTTGTCTCGGTCTCTCCTCACTGTTAGGTTCACTTAATAAAAAACCAAGGTGGTCATGAGAACCTGGGCGATATCCGCCCTCATAGGGATTTCCTTGCCTCCCTATATAGTTGACATCTTCGGTGTTGGTTCCTTCGATATCCTGTACTTTCTCAACCTTGGCAATGTGATCTAGCATGACATGTATCTTCTCATTCATCGCCATTAGCTGGTATAAGAATTTTTTTCAGAAGTATCTAATCCAAATATGCCTTCATCTACTTTGGCAGTCTCGATTTGACATTGACTTGTCAGTGCTATTTACTCCAACTTCTCTTTAGCTTCTTCAGGTGATTGCAATGCGAAACATCCGTTGCTTGATGCATCTACTCTCATCTGCTCACTTGGCCGTAGTCCGTGGTAGAAACTATGCATTAAATGCGGGCAAAGTGATATCATGGTGAGGGCATCTCCTTTGTGCTTCCATGAACCTTTCAGAAGCTTCTTCGAAAGTTTCAGTGGGATTCTGCTTGAAATTCATGATGACTTGTCTCATCTGTAGTGACTTCCCAGGCGGGCAGTACTTGTTTATAAATTTCTGCAGCAGACCGGTTCAAGTTTGGATTGATCCTGGTGCTAGAGACAACAACCATATCTTCTCTTTGTCCTTCAGAGTGAATGGAAACAACTTCAGCTTATTATTATCTTCAGGCACTCATGCTGTTTTGACTGTGCTGACTATCTCCAAAAAATTGGTGATGTGTACACTAGCATCTTCATTTGGTACTCCATGAAAGGTAGTGTAATTAGTCACCATTTGTTTCACGTTTTTTTGGATGGAAGATCTCTGCCACATCCTCGGGTTGAACAATCGCTGGCACAAACTGCTCAATCGTCGGCATTTCATAACTCAGTAGAGTTCTCCTATCTGCTTGTACCACAACTCCTGCTCTATTTTGTCTATTGACACTGTTCTGTCCATTCTGTGTAATTGTGTTCTCTGTATCTTCCAAAGGTGGAATATCTTCTTCTCTCTCACTGTGATCTTCTTCATGTAAAATCACATCGTCTGCCAGCCTAACAGTATTCTCTCGAGCTTCCTTTCTCTTTTTTCTAGGAAAATTTTCAATCTCTGGTATGAATCTCTCGAGTTTGACTGCTGAACTTCATGTACGGTACTACAAGTAACAAAAAGAAAATTGAAAAAGTTAGTGACTTGCCTCGGCGGCTGTTACACTCGCCTGGAAGACTCAAAAATACAGACTCCGACTACTGACTCGACGCTGAACTGACAAAATGATTCTGCCGACTCAGGGACCCTCGGAATACCGCGGTTGACCCCCAGTAAACCAGAAGCAATTTTTTTCCATATTCAAACATAACTGACTCTGTACAACTCTAGTATTAACAGACTATAAAACAGACTCGATTAAACAGACTTAAATATATACATACACTCAATCTCAAATAAAAATTATTCTTGACACGAGTTCCCCTGCAACGGCGCCAGAAAATCTTGATCGCGTGCAAAGCACTTACTAGCAATAGGACTAGGTCTTCGTAGTAGAGTACTGGCGTGTCAAGGTCGATCCCACAGAGACTCATAAGAACGTCTAATTATCAAGATTGATCTTGTCACAAATAATGGTCTACGACCAACTAAATATAGACAGTAGTAAGATTTGGTAACAGTCAACTAGCAAGATTATGCTAGTTCAACGGAGCAACAAGAGTTTATAATGTATTAGTTCAATTATGAATAATTAGTTATTCCACCCACACATGCAATAATCCTACCCATTAGTGAATTTTAATTCATTGTTCAGCTACGGGTACAACTCCTAACCCTATCTACTCTGACAATGGTAGTAGAAAATATATACGCAAGATACCATCCATAATTGGTCCGTAATAGCCCATACATATAAAGAACTAGAGTTGTCGATATTGAGCGCTAACTCATACCGCAAAACCCGCCTAGACATTTGTTGACACCGATCAACACGCTCCTGTGGGTCCATCTAGATAATGTCAAAACATAGCACTTCACTATTCATATTTCATGCTAGTTTACGATGACATGCAAATAGGTGATCAGGCTACTAAAATGTAAATTAAATCTATCGATCAACGTAGCTGGCGCCGATTATCATGAATTAGTAGTTTACTAGGTATTCAGATCTAGCGATATAGACCATCGCAGATCTGAAGAACACAATCACTATTCATGATTTCTTCACCAACGAATTAGATCTATACCACATGGGGTTAAATAAACTAACTACTATATAATTAAACTAAATAAACAATTAGCACGTACTAGTCGAATAGAACAACGACATATCTACATCTTGGAAAAGACAGAAAATTGTACCCTCAAAGATGAGCGTAGATCTTCCTCGGATCTCTCCCTAGACGGTGACTCCATCGTCTCTCCGGCCAGAACTCATAAAAGAAATAAAATGAAGAACAAAGAACTTTTCTTGCATAATACTTGTCTAGAAAAGTGTACACTTGTGTTCTGAGGCGGAGCCTCTTATTTATAGTTACATAAACCGACTTAGAAACACCTAGATCTACCCCTCATCCAAGAAAACATGTTTCGGATGATTCTGGAACCTCGGTAAACCGGCGGCAACTCCCGGTAAACCGGGGGTATTTTTGTCTTTTTTCTTCTGCCAACTTAGCTTGGAAGGTTCTGGAATACCCTAGGCTCAATCCTTTCATTCAGTCCACTCTAGATTCATCCATGATGCTCAGCCATATTTCGTATCCTGAAAATAATCAAATAACGCTCAAAATAAAATCGAAATAGGGAAAATAAACGCTAAGTGTAGATTTCTCGATTCATAAACCCGACATATGATATTCAACTTAAATGTTTCACATTTATAGGTCGAAACAACTACTTTTAGCTCATAATGGATAGAATGTTGATGCCGTAGGATATACTACTTTAAGCATCATAAGAAGGTATGATCCATACCCAAACATCTATAGAACACAAGGTGCCCAACCACAAATTTTGCAAAGGACCCAAGCCCCAGCTCCTACCAGTTTCTCAGTGGAGGATATGATGATGACTATGACAAGTGCCCCCCAACAAACTATTCAAAGAAGAAAATCGAAGCTTTATCAAAATATTCGTAATAATTTCACTAGATTAGAGTGAGTCCAGAGAGGGAGTAAGGAATCTTGAGATTCAAATGTCTCAGTTGGCAGCTGATGTAAAGAAATTGAAGGACAATCAAGGGAAGCTTCCTTCCCAAGTGGTGAATCCAAGAGGGAATGTTAATGCATTGGTTTTGCAAAGTGGTAAAGAATTGTTTGAGCTTACCCGAGAGAAAGTTGCCGAAAAAGTGTAAGTGGAGGATAATTCCAAGGAAGAAATTTCTCATGAGCCGACTGAGCCTAAAACCAAGAAAAAGAAACAAAGATTATTATCCCTCCACCTTTTCTAGGTAGTTTAGCAAAGGTAAAGAAAGAGGAAGAGGAAAAGGCCATGTTGGATATTTTCAAGATAGTGGAAATCAATCTCCCTTTGTTGAAAGCCATCAAACCAAAGGCCTAGATATGAAATTTTTTTGAAAGAACTGTGCACCAAGAAGATGAAGTTGAGGCCCAATGCAAGAGTATCATGGATGAGAACATGTCTGCGGTCATACAATGTAAAGTTCCACCAAAATGCAAAAACCCACGTATGTACACAATTCCTTGCATCATAGGGGACAAGAGGGTTGATAAGGCCATGATTGACCTAGGCGCATCTATTAACGTCAGGCCTCTCTCAGTTTACAATGATTTGAATTTGGAACAATTAACGGATACCCAAGTGGTAATCCAGTTGGAAGATAGGTCTAACTCATATCCGGATGGAGTGGTGGAAGATGTTCTAGTGAAAGTTCATGTCCTAATATTCCCCGTAGAATTTTATATTATTGATATGGATGATGCATATTCACCACATCCATCACTTATATTTTTTAGGGAGGACATTTCTGAAGACAGCTAAAACTAAAATTGATGTAGGTAAGGGTACTTTTACATTTGAATTTGATGGACAAATTGTCACTTTTAACATCTATGAGGCTATGAAGTACCCGAGTGAGGAAGAGTATGTCTATCATGTGAGTGTTATTATTCTTGTGTTGAAGAGGTGTATGAGAGATAATGTTGCATGGATGAGACGGACTATGTTATATCTAATAGCTTAACCAAATGGGATGTAAACAAAGAATTAGATGAGGCGCTCAATGAAGCCATTATGGCTCTATACTCCACACCCTCATACAGTTCCAAGTTTACACCATCGGTATTGCCACTAACTGGTTCATCCGAAAGGATTTTGCCGTCATCTGTGCAGGCAAGCAAGTTGGAGCTCAAACCGTTGCCAAAACATCTAATGCATGCATTTTTCGGTGACAATGATACCTTGCCTATTATAATTGACAAAGACTTAACTAAGAAGCAAGAAGAGAACTTGATTAGAGTTGTAAGGGACCATAAAGAAGCCATTGGGTGGACATTGGCTGACATTAAGGGAATAAGACCTTCTATTTGCTTGCACCGAATTTGGCTCGAGGAAAATGCCAAACCGGTGCGTGATCCACAACGCAAGATGAACCTTACCTTGAAGGAGGTAGTAATGAAATAGATCGTAAAGTTGTATGAGCTGGGAATCATATATCCTATTTCTGACAGTGAATGGGTTATCCATGTTCACGTGGTACCAAAGAAAGCATATTTTACTATTGAAGAGAATGAGAAGCATGAGAAAGTGGCAGTGACCCCACAAATGGGATGGAGAATGTGTATTGATTTTAACAAACTGAAGCCACCCACAAGGATCATTTTCCATTCCCTTACATCGATCAAATGTTGGAAAGGATCATAGGTAAGTCATTCTTTTGCTTTCTTGACTGGGATTCAGGGTACTACCAAATAGTAGTCTCTCCCCAAGATTGTGAGAAGACCACATTCACCTGTCCATTTAGTACATATTCTTTCCGGCGTATGCCGTTTGGATTTTGTAATGCCCCAGGTATATTTCAGAGATGCATGATGAGTATATTTTCTGATATGATTGAAAAGTGCATTGAAATATTTATGGATGATTTTACTGTCTATGGGGATTCATTAAATGAGTGCTTAGGGAATTTGTCTCATGTACTAAAACGATGTATTGACACTAATCTCGTGCTTAATTATGAAAAATGTCACTTTAAAGTGAAAGATGGCATAGTGTTAAGGCATGTTGTGTTTGAAAAGGGAATAGAGGTAGATAAAGCCAAGGTTGATTTAATTGCAAGATTACCTTATGCTACTAACGTGAAGGATATTCATAGTTTCCTTGGCCATGCTGGGTTTTATCGCAGGTTTATCAAAGATTTATCGAAGATAGCCCAACCTCTATGCAAGTTGTTTCAACAAGAAGTTCCCTTTGAATTCGATGAGGAATGCAAGAAGGCGTATAATGACTCGAAGGCAAGGTTCACATCCGCACCCATCATTCAACCCCTGATCGTCACTCCTTTTGACATAATGTGTGATGCAAGTGACTATCTTTGTGGGGCGCTTCTTTGACAACGTGTGGGTAGAGCAAGCCATGTTGTATATTATGCCTCAAAGTCCTTGAACCAAGAACGATGCAACTTGATGACGCTCAAAATGATACACATCACAACATCAACATTACACCCATTTTGAGCTAAAAGTAGTTGTATGTAGAGATGGGCCGGGAACATCTCCATCGATCGACCATTTATATGAGCCATTTGTAGTGAATGTCACATGTCGAGTTCATGAGTCGAGTAATTTGCATTTAACGTTTATTTTCCCCGATTCGATATTATTACGTGTGTTATTAGAGTACTTTCAGGTTACGAAGAGTGGGCCGAGTGTTGAAGACCGATTGTGGGCCGAACTGGATGAAGAAACAGAGTGTGAAAAAAGACCGAAATACCCTTCCAACCGCTTGAGGTGCTGCCGCAATCGCGAGAGTTCCAGAAGCTTTGGAAACCATATTTTCCTGGACGAGGGGTAGTTTCTATGGTTAGCTAACTCGGTTGTAGCACTATAAATAAGTGGCACCAGCCATGAATTTCATTGTACAATTTTCCCAAGACAAATAAATTATATTCAATAGAAGTTCTCTTTTTCTTTTATTTTCTCTATGAGTTATAGTCACTAATCCAATGGATTCACCGCCGAGGGAGCGATCTATGGAGGATTTACACTTGTCTTCAAGGGTATGATTTTACGGCTTTCTAGATATGGATCTGTCATTCTTTTCTTGTGATTAGTATGATTTGATTGTTTACAATTTTTCCTATATGTAGTAATTTGTTTATTTTACCCCATACGTGTATAGATCTGAATCATTGGTGAAGAAATCATGAAATGAAGGATGTGTTCTTCAGATCTGCAACAGTCTTTATCGCTAGATCTGAATACCTAGTAAATCCTAATTCATGATAATTGGCGCCAACTACGTCTGATCGACAGATTTAATATACATGTTTATAGCCTAATCAACTATTTGCATGTCATCGAAATTATCATGAAGGACGATAAAGTGAAGTGTTAGTTTGGACAATGTCTAGATCGATCCTTAAAACGTGCTATTCAATGCACGATAGCTGCTTAGGGAGGTCTTCGGTCTTGAGCCGGCTAGTCCTAATTCTTATTGCATGTGAATTAATAAAACCAACGAAGGAGGTTAATTGCACATAGAGACCTACTATCCTTTCAATGGAAGTTGAGTAATATTAGGGATTAGCACCCGTAGCTGTTAAAGATATAAAATTTACCAACGGGAATGATTGATGCATGATATGGGGGAATAACTAGTTACTTTTAGTTAGAACTAATCTTTTTAAACTCATAGGATTATGCTTGTGTTTTCTCTCACGTGTTTATTGGCACCAACCATTATTCTTCTCATTTCTATAGTTGTTCGTTGATCGTATTTTGGACACTCATTCTTGATTAAACGTATTTTTACTGAGATTGATGAGTATTTCTGTTATGAACAACTTTTTTCTGTCTCAGTAGTGGCCCAAGAGGAGACTCAACCCAGACTTATACATCAAGAGTAGGAGGTATACCCTTCGTTTGCTAACATAGTAAATTATCTTGCGGAACGATACCTACCACCGGAATTCACGAGCATGGATAAGAATAAGTTCTTTACAGACTTGAAGCACTACTATTGGGATGATCCCTACTTGGTTAAGATGTTCCCTGATAACATTCTTAGAGGATGCTTCCATGATGAAGAAATTCCAAGTATTTTGAGCCGTGTCATTCAAGAGAAACCTGAGGCCACTATGGGCTGATAAGACGACATCAAAGGTGCTGCAGTGTGGATTCTATTGGACGACAATATTCAAATCCTCTTATGAGTTTTGTTCTCTACCGATGAAGATTGGAATGTTCCTACCCCTACTGCTAGAATCAATAGACATAACCATAATTCTAGGGTAAAACCTCAGCAGTGGAATCAGCAGAGAACTCAGCAGATGACTAATTTGAGACTTTAGCTGAGACCTCAGCAGACTCCATATTACAGGGTTGTTCCTAACAGACAACAAACTTATGGTTATGCTAGTGCCTCTAACAATAGAAATCACTTTAAACAGCACTTTATACCTAAAACTTAGCAATTTACTAATTCCGCAACACAATGGTATTTTGTAAACAACATGGAGGTTGAGAGTATGATGGGTTTAGAAAAAGATATATATAAGGATGGTAAGAAAAGATAAAGGGAAGATAAAGGGTGGGTAAGAAAATGTGTTTGGGTGGGTATTGGTGAAGGGATTGGGTTAGGGTGGGAGAGTGAAATAGATGGAGAGAAAGAGAGGGGATGAAAGAATGGTTAGAAATGTGAACTGTTGGGCAGATTGGTGAGAAAATAGAAAAGGTTGAAGGGTGAAAAGGTACAAAGGAAAGGATAAGGGTAGTTGCAGAACGAATTGCACACAACTTTGGATTTTCACTCGGATCGCCATTCTAAAAGGTTTTGGGAGTTGACCAAAAAGTGTTCTTGTTCGCACCAATCATTTTCTGTTACATTTTCAATAATTCTCAAGCTCTCTCAATGCTTCTATCTTAAGGTTGATTGCTAAATTTCATTTTCTTTAGCAATTTCTCAACTCTCCCACGGAACTCTACTTCACGTGGCCTATATTGAGTAAAAAAGTTTTGCACATCCTTAGCCTAATGGCCATCGGACCACGGAAAATAAAAACCTCAACACATGTCACGTTACTCTTATTGGACTCACGTGAAAACAAAAACCTAAAATCCTAAAAGAAATCCTAAGGGTTTTAGAAGTAGTTCTGAGTTTAAAGTCCTCAGCTCGACTTTCCAAAAATTATCTTTGTCAGTTATCCTTCTTGGATCGCCAGATGTTGACCCCTTGAGCACTATATGAGGTGGGCTCGTTGCTTTTGCGGATTAATACCCTTCCCTTGGTTGTGAGACCTAAGAAACGACATTTATCCATACCATTTATACAAAGCTCTTACCTTGGCTCTCGTTTTAGGAATTAGTGAATTCTAGGCAGATTTAGTCCTAGGGACCCATTTTAATCATATCCTCTATAATACTGCTTCATTATGCTCTCTCAAAACTCAACGTCTTCTTTAGATTGCGAATTCTTAAAACTACACAAATTGTTGCTCCCATGGCTAGAAGAAGCAATCTCATGCATAGGACAATGAGATTTTAACATAACTATGAGAAACTCTTTATTCACTGCTTCCTTCAGCTACTACATGTTTCCTTACACCCTCTAGATGAGACAGATTTGGGGCAGAACCTTCCACACTAATAAAATTAATCTTACAAACCAACTCCGGGCTAAGATTCATACTCAGGTTCATGTATAGGCTAACTTATGTTCAAAAAAACCAAAAGATAGTAAAACATAAGCAAAAAAAAGGTAGTACATTGCCTTCAATATTATACCACGAAGAATTTAAGCCTTTAAATTTACTTTCTTGGAGCCATCTTGGTGCTTTAAAGGTGTTGCTTCCATTGCTTTTCCCATCGTAGATTCGTAGCTCCACATGTTGCTGGGTTATTTTCTCAGCGCCCATGAAAAATTACTGACTCAGATTATTGTTTCCCTGGTTTCTGCAAACAGAAGAAAAACAAAAAAAAAACAAACAGACCGTAGACAGACTTTAACATGGTTTCCCATGCTGCTATCAGACCTATGGACTAAACATACGGAGATAAACAGACACTCAAATCCCGAGCGGCCATGCTCATTGGCAAATGAGAGGTAGTCTCATTGGGAGCGAAACCAGTTTTTTTTTTTTTTTTTTTTTTTTTTTTTTTTGAATCTAGAATTTTACACAGGCGGATAAACCAGAGTGACTCAAAACGTAAAACTGCACTCTGTCTGAAAAAAACTTAACATGAATAAAAAAATTATTTATATATAAAATTGACCGTTGGTTCCCCGGCAACGGCGCAAAAAACTTGATGACGTAGATCAAGTGATAATAAAATACTTGACCACCATAAACTAATACTAGCAAGAGGACTAGGTCCATCGTAGTATAGCTATAAGCGAATCAAGGTCGATCCCACAGGGGAACCGTTGTGGGTCATTTATATACAAACAATTAATCATTCATGTCAAGGACACAAAGCGGTCTACGACCAACAAAAGACAAGAAAAGAAAGACACGACTCGACACAACACAAACGTAATTAACCTCCTCAATTATTATGTTATCGTTTGGATCCAGAGATTCTATATAATTAAGCTAGACTCGACAACTATTAATCCAATTCGTATTTCTTTTATATTGGCAACGGAAGTCATCCCCTAAACTTGATCTAGCTCCGGTTAGGCCATCTAGATCACTGTGATACATTACGTGACTTCGCTTCGTAGGCCTCCATCTCATATAACTCGCACGCTTACAAAACTAGGGATGCCGATATTAACCGTATTCCTCACCTAGGCAACATGCCTGTGGTTAGGCATACTTCCTAAGTGATCGCATCAGTCTCCGTCCCATTAACACTAACTTCGCAGGTATCATGTTAATCTACGATGTACGTATAACTAGATGAGCTCAATTCCCTAATAAATAACAGATCTAAATCTCGCTGAAAGTCCCGGAAGATCAATTCATGAGCCGACCTAGGAGCCCTATATTGGTATTTTCTAATCATACGCTAATTAAAACAGACGAGCAACATAGCCGTAGCCATACCAACTAAGATAAGAAATTCTAGGTAGACAATCACACCATAAAGACGTGGCTAGATTGACGCGACAAACAACTAAATCTTAGCGTTTCTCTATACGTAACGGATAAAATAAAGATTCATAAAGCAATTATATAGATCTACTAAAAACACGATTGTCGATCATACCAAAGTTATCTATAGGTCACCGGATAACATGATCTGGGCATGTGGATTCTTATAGACAAGGAATCCCCACTGCCTCATATCGTATCCTTAGATCTACATCGTTCGGTGAAGAACGAACAACCTCAAACGATAAACAATAATTGGGGGGACTTAATTACAAAGAACAAATAAATACAAATAACTTACATTATTACTGCAGGAAATTTGTATAAAAACTGCTCTGAGAAACTGAAGATTTTGTGTTATGAGTTGTGTATAAAGGGACTAATGAAAGAGAGTTTATATAGGCTGTAAACCGACTTAGAATAGCCGTCAACCGACCTAATTCGTAAAACCTAAACCCTAACGAGATAGAAAATGCGTCTGGGGAAGCAGGGGTAATTTAGCCAACTCGCTGGTAGCCAGAGCAGGGCTCGCTGCCAGCGAGCCTGAGGATTCTGCTGGGCCTCTGCCTACTTCGCCTGGTCCGTTCCTGGTCCATTTCTGTGCATTTTTCTCCTCCGAAGTCCATTCCAATCGCTTCCAAATCAAGTCCACTATAAATAAACCATAAAACAAGGCTTGTAATATCAACTAATATATTAAAATGGCTAATTACATAATAACGAGTCGTAACTCGGTTCAGGTGTAATTTATGCACGAGACGACAAATTATTAACCACTTAAAGCCCATTTAAGCTAGAATCGGGGGTAATAATTAGATAATTAACGGTGTAAATTGACCATCATCAGGATACGTGGCAACATCCCATTCATTCCAAGATTAATCATGATTAAATGCTAGAGTACTTGCCTGATAGTTATCAACCACTATCTTTCCTTATATATACACACATATACAATGAAGTTACATACAGACCTCGGATCGATTTTTTCTGAAAATATACAAGTGTGAACACAAATTTGCAAAGTTTTCTTCATATTTTTCAAATTTCTACAATAGCGGACAAAGGAGATGATCATCTTGGCATGAGCCAAACTTTTAGAGGTTTTGTTGTCGATTGTAACAAGACTGAGTTAGCCATCAGTATTGGAAGAAGAATTAGAAGATATGAAGGACTGGAAGCTGTCCTAAATCTAAGATTTGAAATTATCTCATACACAAATATTGTCAACTTCTGGAAGAATAAGGTGATAAAAGATAAAAGAAAGGCATTCACCACAACTGTTAATGTCCAGCAGATCGAAATCACCTCAGATATACTGAGAGAATGTTCGGATTTGGACCAGGTAACAATGCCCCCACAAATCCAGAACTGATGCAGCTGTCAAAATTTGAGTTTGTGGAATCAATCAAGACTAACAAGTCCATACCATCAGTCCTGGATATCAATGTGAAGAATATTGGCGTGGAATATAACCTGCTGAGCAAAATTATTATGAAGAATATTCTAAGATTCAGTGGAAGCCTTGATACACTTTCTGGACCAAAGATAGACCTGCTGATAATCATTTGCAGAAGCATGAAGATTGATTAGGCCGGATTCTTCATTCAGTACATGAAGAAAGTGGTGACGGAAGATAGAGATGGAACAAGGAAGTCTAAAACAAAACCTTTGGGTTTGATGATTCAGGCCCTATTGAATAACTTGCAGATTCTTCGATGTTGCGGCTACAAAAATCAACAAGTCAAGGTACAAACCGTAAATCAATTATCCTATCCTGGTTTGGATGATGAGGAGACCGAGAGTGAAAAGGGTGATGATGTCAATGATGGTGGGTAGAACAGAGGATCAAGGCCAAAAATGATGCGCAACTTTCTTTGCACAAAAGAACTCAGGAGAAAAAAAAGAAAATTTGGTGAAACAAGAAAGATCACTGAAATGTTAAAGCCTAAAAGGACAAGGCAGCAACCAGTAGACACTGCTGAGTCTACTGAGGCTCAAGTTGAAATTGAGGCTACTCGGCCTACTGAAGCTGTAAAGAAGACTGCTGTTGAGACCTTAAAAGAACAGATCAAGGAAGACTCCAGAAAGTGGAAAGCTTCTAGCAAAGAGTTGCTAGAAAAAGAACTTTTTGAGAGGGAAGAACAACCTGCAAAAAGAAGAAAACAGGTTGTGAAAAGGAAAGGCCATGGAAAGGGCAAAGAATACAGGGTTCTAGAGGCCCAAAAGGAAGTAGAAGAAGATTTTTTTGAAACAACACAAGTTGTTTAGCCTATTGAGGCTACTGAGGTTGCTGTTGAGCAACAAACTGAAGAACCACAGCAGACTGCTGAACCTTAACCTGATGTGGATGTCATTGTACCTGTTCAAGACCCTGTTGTGGATGCTATAAATCAGGGGGCAGAACAAGCTGTTGCAGACCCTACTGAGGATCATATAAGTCAGGGGGAACCAAGTGTTGAACAGATGGAGGTGGTGGGTACAAATTTACAATTTGAGGAACCCACTGACCTGCTTGTCACTGCTGAAGAAACTTTGAGCCATCTTGTTGAAGCCTTTGGAGGACAACAAGTTGAACAACCTATTCCCAGGAAGCTTACAATGCCCTATGAGAGAAAAGAGAATAAGTCAAAGAAAGAGATAGTGGATCCTGACTTCAAGAGGGTTCAAAGATATTTTGAATGGTTGTTTTGTTTCTACAAGAGACAGAAACCAACAGCAGAACCAATGACTGGTTTTGAAGAATGGGCATTTGAAAATCTTGGAGTGGAGAATCTTTTGAGACTGATAGATACATCTGAATTAGAGGTAAGGCTTATGGCAATCATTGAAGAAGGCAAGCAAAAGAAAAACATCATGTTCAAGGATCCTAAATATACACCTGATAGTGATGATTCATCATCCTCATCTGATTCAGATCATGATCATCCTATGCACCCAGAAGAGTCAATTGGAGTTTCCAATGAGAGAACATTTGAAGAAGATGGACATGAGGCTATTGACAAGACAACAGATCAATCTGCTAATGGTGGCAAGTCTACTGGGGGTCAACAAACTGATGATTTGGATCATGAACTGTTTGCTGATTTTACAGAAGATCTAGAAGAACAAATGGCAGTAGAAACACTTCTTGAAGATAGTATGATGAAGGCCACTACTGATGCCCCGATGGTTGAACTGCATGATTTTTTATCTGAAGAATCAACTCAATATCAAGACAGTATTGATACTGATGAGGTTTCAGCACAAGCTTCTAAAACTCTAAAAGAGATAGCTGATGTGCATGGTTTTTAGAGGAAAATATGGCTGTATTTTCTCAAATTACAGTTGAAGATGTGGAGGTTCAGTCTGTTGAGGTACAGATAGCAACTGAACAAAGGTCGGAACTGGTGGTTCCAATCACTGAGGATCAGACAATGTTGGAACAAAGGTCAGACTTGAAATTTGGATTGGAGGAATCCCCTTTAATCTGTGTGGAGGCTACTGAGGTAAGGGCTACTGATGGCAAAGATAGACATCAAGCTGCTGAATATGGTTATGAAGAACAACTTGTTGACTATGACTTCAGTGATGAGGAATTCCAAATGCCAAAGGAAGAAGAAGCTGCTGATGAGCCCCAACAAGCACAAGTACCTATTTTTAAAGAGGTACCTATTGAAAATGTGATTGAGGAGGGTTTTGAACCTACTGAATGGGACAAGAAAAGAGCCATAGTTGTCAGGATACCAAGGGCCAATGATCATGTTGAAGAGCCTGCTGGTGATTTTGCTGGACAAATGGCTGGAGGTATGGATGGTGCAGTACCAGCACATGTTTTGGAAGAATTGAGAGCTGTAATAGATGATATTACACAACTGAGGACTCAACTGACAAGAAGTGAACAGAGGTTCGAATACTTGGTGTATCTAGTGGAAAATAGAGGAAGAACCACTGAAACAGTTGTTTCCAACATTTCCTCTACTCAATTTTCTATCAATGATCAACTCAAAGATGTAAGAGGTATGAAGCAAAGTACTGCACACAGAGATAAAAATTTGCATGAACAGATTGCCTCATTACACAAGAAGTTTGACAAGCTTGCTGAGGCACCTAAGCCTGCTGTGGCACCTCACCCTGCTGTGGCACTTAAACCTATTCTGTTTTCTTCAGCTTTGTGTGTTGTTTCACGTTCGATTCAATAAATTCTTCAGTAACTTCATTTAAATTCGAAAATAGCTGACCTACTTTTAAAAAATAGTACTACCTCCGTCCCAGAATATAAATCCGTTTGGTTTTTTGAATTTGTCTCGTAATATGAATCCATTTAGAATACCATTGGAGCGTTTATTAAATTTTTCTTCTTTTTACCCTAATTTATTATACATTGACCTATTTTACAACCATTACATTAATGAGAGTCAAAGGGTGTTTTAAACCTTACCATTATAATTAATGACACTAAACCACTTTTTTAATCCGTGAAAAAATGTCTAAACGGACTTACATAGTAGACAATTAATGTCTTGATGAATAAATCAACTGATTTGATTGTTTGATCTGATGTACATAATGTATATGATAAGGTTCTTGCGGGCATCCCCGCTGTGATATTCCGGAGGCAGAGCTTGTGGCGTGACCCATTACGCTATGCTACCAACTAGGATTTGCAAGGAAACGATGCATAATATTTTCCATTACGTATATAATTGCATAAAAGAGGGGGATACATTCAAAAGCTAGATTCTTCAAACGTAAACCTTAAAATCGTTTAATCTAAGCCTTTAATCTTACACAAAATATCTCATACATTGTTTATTAGAAATGAATAACAATAAGTGATGTGTCTACCGGCCTTAACCTATTCATTTACTTGTGTGTGTATGGTTATATATATATATATATATATATATATATATATATATATATATATATACTAGTGTCTTTTCACCGTGCAATGGGTGCGTGCCCAATCCAGGTATTGAGTATGATATGGATGTGTTTATTAGCATATTTAGTTTCTTTTGTATGTACGGTAACATTAGGGATGATTATGATCTTATTATCAAGAGCATATATTGTGTAAACCTAAATGAAGGACGTTGTTGTTATGGAACACATCATAACTTGGGAGATAATGGAATTAGAGAACTGATAAATCTTTGTTCAAAATAAAACGGGTAGTGCTACTGAGAATTTTATAAAAGTGTGCAACAAGTATGGCACATGGGACGTGAAATTCCATCTATTGTGCCATAACTTCCTGAAAGTGTTGTCTTGGGAGGGGGAATTCAAACCAGGAAGGAAAATTCAAAAGGTAAGGGTTCCTGAAAGGCCAAATCCTCCATGAAGGAAAACAAGCTTTCCATTGGATAGTATTAACAAGCTTACAACCCAATTTAGCAAGATTATGAGCAGTTTTAAGAGTGCAAGGCCTAAAAGCAAAAAAGACAATGTGTAAAATTGGCCTTGAGAAGAAGAATGTTCTCACAAATGGTTCTACAGATACTAAGGAAGGCTTTGCCAGCGTTTAAGCTATCCACCAAAAGTTTACAGTCCGAGAAAAGAATGATATTATCTCATTGGCGTTGCCTGGATTCGGTGAGAGCCCATCGAATTGCAAAAGCTTCTGCTGCAATGGGAGAAGGCAATAATTTTTCAAATCTTTGCCTGTGCCTCCCGATTCGATTATCATCATAGCCAACCACGCCTAAACCAGAAGGCCTGCATTAGTTTAGACTGCATCAGTCCAAATAACGTGAGGGAAACGAGATTGAGAGCAATGTGAACCGGCAAAAACATCCACATAATCATAAGAAGATTCTATATTGACAGAACCATCATTAGATAATATTTTGAAATCCCAAAAATTACTAATAGCAAAATTATATGTTTCGAAAGGAGTTCATGTATGACCTTCAAAAAAATTATTACACCGTGCCTTCCAAATGAGGCACATCAAGAAAATAGTAAGTGAAACCCGATCAATTAATTGGTTGAAGTTGTGAGCGTTCGAGACACTCCTCCACCAGAGAGCACAAGAGCCATGAGCTCCATCAAGGTTATTCCAATGCAGACCAGCATGTTTCCAAACTAGATTGGCAAAATTACAGTGAATAAAGAGATGATTCGAATTACCGATTTCAAACCTTTTATAGAGTACCTCTGTTAACCGCAAGTTATTCTTCAGAATTCTCAACCAAAAGAACTTAACTTTAGAAGGCAGAGAATGCATCCATATTCTTTTCCAAAACTTGTCATTAAGAGAAGATGAACCCGAGGTTGAGCATCTGGAGTTGCAGTTTGAAGCAGATACAATATTATAAGCCCTCCATTGTGACAAATTGACCATTATCTTTAAAGCTGCACAAATATTTATCTTTGGTTCCACAAGTCTTTGAGAGGATAAAATGATGTTGTTGACATCCACCTGCGAGAAAAAATCATTGAGCTTATTTATATTCCAAGAGCCATCAACAATAAAATCTGATACCCAAAAATTAGGGAATTACAGACAGCAAAGTTATAAAATGAAAGCTGAAAATGGATTTGATTACTTGATATGCATCAACTTTAATTTGAAGTGACAGGAAGCTCTTACAACATCATACAGATAATGAAATTAGCAACCGCTGTTACACGTGGCGTACTGATCTAGTCCACAATCTCGGGAAAAATATTTGAACTTTATTTTCAACACCTCATTCTAAAAGCGGAAGACGAATAAGGACATAAAAATAATTGTTCATTACAACTTACATCTCTTTGCTACATTTGAGATCCACCTTCAGATTGAACATAGTCAAGAAATATTGTTAAGAAGTGGTAGATTGCATCCCAAAAGCACAAAACAAATATAAATATAAGTGACATTCAAATTAATTCCTAAGAACCAACAAAACAGTCACCAACACAAGTTTAAGTAAAAGAAGGGAAAATCAGGAAAGTGTGGACTTTTACAAAGATCTTGTAGCATTAATGAACATAGGTTCAGATGTTTGACACAAATCCAACACAAGAATGACCCATAACAATGTTAGGCATGTGTAAAGCTGTAAAACGAATTAGTAGATGAAGTTTCGGAGACATTCAAAACACCCGAAAGATATATACAAAGGAGATTAAAAAGATTATGTCCTGAAGATCATCAGGTTTAGGCAAAATTGTTTTCTTACTTGTAAATTTCCTTGATGCACAATATAATATATTACGAATACGTTAACATCTAAAAGCATACAATACTAATAGTCTTTAATATTATGTTTCGTGCATGGAAGATGTTAGAACACCCGTCAACACAGGGTTAGCAATATTTGCTTGTACAACAAAGGACACATCGTTTTGGCAGGGAGCAAAAACTGAGCATTCCAAAACATGTAGATAGTAAAGCTTGTAAAATACTACACCACTACATAATCAGAGTATTTTTTCAGCAGACTGGTAATCTATTTGGTAATCTATTTGTACTCTAAGAATATAAGGGTATGCCCTAACCCTACCCTTCATCCCCTTACCCTCGCATCTCAAAGCCTAAACAGAAAAAAAAATACCAAGCCTGACTGGTCGGATCAAAGTAACACAGAATCTGATCACAAAAGCCTAAATCGACAAACAAAAGAGCAGAAAAACAGAGGAAAACACAATGGAGGCAATGTACCGTTCAAATAAAACAGATTTTTTTTGTGTGTAGAAATTTAAATAAGTGTACACACATTGAAGAACAAGCAACCTAATCAAACAGAAAGAAAAAAAAACACAAAATAGCTTGAACCAGAGAGTGTACCTGTTTGGAGTGATGCAAATGAGAGTGAGACGTGAGGCGATCTGTGAAAGTTGATTGTATGTAGGTGTCGGGGAGAGTGATGAAGAAGCCGCAATGTGATCGCATCGTGTGAAATGAAAACCCTAATACTACTACCGAAACTAAATGGAAGGGTAAGTAAAATTAATGTGAACATAGAAAGGGTGTTACCAATATCCATGTCAGATGAGAACCCTTCTTCAAGATCAATAACACTTCCTGTGTTTGCAAAACACTGGATTTTCATTGTGGATTCCATGCATTTCATGAAACGGGCTAACTCAAGGTCCATGCCTACCGTGTCCCTAAAGAAAGGGAAAGAAAAAAGGTTAAAACATAAAATCAAATGTAGCTATGGCACATTAGGCACTTCATATGTGGAAAATATACGTAATTTGCTGAGGCGAACCACGACTTTAACAGGCTAAAAAACTTTTTCAAGAGACCTTACAGCATCAATACAGAAGTAGATATTAAACAAATAGAGTAACAATGATCCATATAAATGTGGCATTTGAATTGTTTTCACAGTCTCAAATAAATCGATAAACATATCAAAAACGTGATAGTGATAGTGAAAGTGAAGATACCCAGCTAAGGAGGATATGAAGATTCACGCCCTAACATATTGGTGGTTGAACCCTTAATTAGCGGATGTTCTTCCTGCATTCAAAGAAAAAGAAAAGAGTTTAAAAAATATACAGAAAGGTGATGGAACACATAAAAAATAAACAATCTTTATTATAAGAAAAAGCAACTCCCAACTCTCTAAAAGAAGAAGTGATCACGACTAATGGATGAAGATAAATTTTGGTAATGCATATCCACCGCCGCCGATCCATCCATCATCATCGCCGCCACGTCACAAGCTATGCCATTATCTCCCAACACTCTAAAAGATGCAACAAAAATAAGCATTAAATAATCAATGAATTATGATATTTTCTAGGCATTGAAAATCCCTGTCTAGGCTTGGAAAAAAAAAATCCCTGTCTAACTAATGTTTGAAAGGAAAAAAATAACAACAAAAATTCAACTTGGCTCCATTTGTGTCGCTTCTCCTGCTTCTGCTTCATATTCAGACCAACTTATTGTTTGTATTCCTTAAGAAACAAAGTATGAGAGAATGAATATGAGTAAAATGCCTAACAGAAAGTGAAATTGAGCATAAAATCTAGAAGCAAGAAGAGCAACACTAAAAATTTAATAGTACCATCTTCAACGGCTGTGAAGCCAGTCATCACGTGAAACACGTGTTTCTGGTTCATATTTACGCAAATCGAGACCAAAAGCGGCAAGTCAAGGCAAATATCACGTCCGTATCAATAAAATATTTCATAAGATATTAACATAAATGAAAAGAAAGATACGACCTTTAATTGCTGGGATATGCAGGAGACTTTCATAGAGTTTGCTGCGTTGCCAAGAGATTGAAATTGCGACGATTCGCAATAAAGGGTCGGTCTTTAAGCCTTCGAAAGATCATTGAAGATGTAGGCTGATGATATCCCCAAGATCTTTCCTTTTTCAGCATCAGAGGCCCTCTATCAAGGTTGAACCTTTCGCAGTGATTCGAAGCAGCACCAAATCGTGTAAAGATTGCATCTTTACACAATCGAACCTTCCATAAACAATTTTGGAACAAAATCAAGGCAAATTTCTGAAACATATCAATTTAATAAAACTATATTAACACGGGATAAAAAGGAACTGAAAACTTCCCTGAATGAGGTGCGAATCGAAGACTTGATTCTTCGATTTAGAGTCTGTGCGAGAAGGGAAAAATCATGTCATATTCACAGCTGCAAATCCGCTTCAATTCATCATCTTTCATGCCCTCCATAACACAAGGTTCGGTTGCAAAAGAACAGAGACGATTTTGATTTGAAATCGAATCAAGAGATAACACCTTTAATCTCGAACATTCCAAATCGGATTTTAGAAACGTGGTTGGTCGATGATTGATACAAGGTGGATGAGAAACACTTGAGAGGAACTCGAACCCAAAGAACAATTTATCGATTTCCCCCAAAAGCATCAACAAATTCGACTTCTTCCGACCAAAACCTGAGGCTTTCAAACTACAAAAGTTCAGACTGGACTTTGAACGGACAGATTGGTACGCAGAAGAAGAAAAATTGGTATTGAACCCTTTAAAATGGGGAAAGCTGTTTTATTGATGCCAGCTAAATGTTTGTAAAAAATAAAAAAAAAAATTATTGTAATTGTTGGCCGAAGATATGGTACACACATGTACTCTTTACTTGATTATTATGCCACCTAATAATCTGTAATAACATTTAATTTAAAATTATTACTAATGTTTTTATTAAATAGAAGTAAAGTAAATAAAATAATCCTTATATATATTTTTTTTTTGGGGTTAAAGCTACCGACATCTATAACCCATTGATCCGACTAAACTCGTATCGATGTTAATTCCGTAATCTAAAAGAATACATCATTTATTTTTCATTTTTTTCTAATTATTGATCTTAAACCTATAATTTTGGTGAGAAAGTAATTTTATTCCATTTACATTTTCTGCCAAGAGCTTGAATACTTTTTAAATATTTCAATCTAAAATAGAAAGTAAGTTTTCATAGATGATTTGTAATAAATCATAACGAGGCCAATTTTTGGTGAAGCCACATTATTTTTAACAATAATAAAAAGCATAAACAATAATATTAAAAAAAAGGATGTTGCATTTTCAACTTAAAAAAATGTTGATGTCATTTTTAAAACACTATAATTTTGGTATTTTTTAAAACTACAAGACAATAAAGCCCGTGCAGTTTGAAGTAAGCTAGCATCAATTCCACTTTATAAAAAAAAACGGTTAAACCCTAACTGCTGTGAGCCCCCTCCCACGATCCCACAAGTGAATGCGAGAGAGAGATTAATCGTGAGCCTGAGAGCTTAGAAGTCAAGAGGCTGTCTTAGTTCCCCATCATCAAAGTTTTAGCCATCGGAAATCAACCCTTTACGGGAATCGAACCTCGACTCTCCAAACAGGGTCCGGATTGTCATTCTAACACCCCATCTCATCACCACTGTGCCATATCCAGGGATAATTCCACTTTATATATATTGCACACAAGTGTGAATACAGAAAAGAACCAAAAACAATAGTAAGACCCTAAGAAAAAAAGGAAAAAAAAAAATCATAAAACACGGACGAAAAAGAATAATAAATATGTAGTAAAATTCGTTAAACCCGGTGTATGAATAAAAAAAAAAACAATAAGACGAAAAAGAATAATAAATATATATGTAGTAAAATTTGTTAAACCCGGTAAACGGATAAAAGAAACAATTACAAGATCAATACAAAACAATAATCACGCACGACCCCAAGCGAACGAATAAAAAAAAAGAATTAAAAAAAAAACAGATGACCAAAGGAAAAAGCCGAGACAAACACAAAATAAAAAGTAAAAAAAAAAAAAACGAAGACAAAGAAGAATAAAATATGATTCATTAACTAAAAAAACAAAGACGAGAATGAGACCGAAAATCGGGAAAAATTCGAATAAAAAAACCATTCAGCAACGAAAAAAAACGACACACACACAATATATAGAAGTGAAAAAACGGAGACGAAAAAATATAATCAAAACGTAGCACCGAAAAAACGGATGCCCCCCCAAAAAAACCGGCATAGACACACAATATAAAATATATATACGTGAAAAAGGAAAAGAACACAGACACACAAACAAACTCTAGTATATTGAAATATCATGTGGTCGTACCGTATTAGGATAGGATATATATGGAAGGGAAAAAAAAAACCAAAATTTGTATTAAGTTGTATATTAAGTAGTAGGATTAAGTAGTAAGAAGTAAAAAAACGGAGACGAAAAATAATAATCAATACGTATTAGCACCTAAAAAACCGGCATAGACACGCAATATAAAATATATATACGTGAAAAAGGAAAATAACACACACACAAACAAACTCTAGTACATTGAAATATCACGTAGTCGTATCGTATTAGGATAGGATATATATGGAAAAAAAAAAAAAAAAAAAAAAAACCCCAAAGATGCTGCCACTTTAAGGGAAAACCTCCCAAAAAAAAAAAAAAAAAGTGCCACGTGTCCTTTCAAATAATTCACCCCATTGTATATAGTAGTAGGGATAACGATGAAACGAAAAACACACACATGCATAAAAAAGAAGCGAAGACAAAAAATGAACAATAAATACGTAGCACAATTTATTAAATCCCAAAAAAAAAAAAAAAAAAAAGAGGGAAAAGCCAAAAAAATAAAAAGGACACGTGCCCCTCCCACCTCCCCCCTTGTCTTTGTATAATATATACTAGTGGTAAAGACTGTGCAAGGCACAGTCAATGCCCATTCCAGGGGCATCTAAAGCAGCAAACGCATTTTAAGTAGGGAAGGAAGGCGGTAATACATAACATACATGGATATCATACAATGGTTAAGTTGTTACTTTAGTACAAAACATCCACTATAAGGACATAGATAACGCAACACAATGCGTAATGTTGGCTTTCCAAAAGACTTAGCCCATAGTTGAAGTAGTTAAGTACAAACCAAAAGAAGCTACATATTATTAATCATTAAGATTCATCAGATATTGATTCTTAATGATGTAATATGTCGCTGTTAGCCATAGCAGAGTAGTTCATTATTTATAGATATCTTCCAAAGTTTCTTTGCCTTTGGTACTCGTCGAAATCAAAGATGTCAGACCTTCTTGTCTTTGCTCCTAGCCTTCTTTGTTGGTGTGGTTTCTGCTGGATCGGTGCTCTGTTGTTGGGAAGGAGAAACAGTTGTTGATGGAGGAGGCGGGTCATGTGTATCTTGGGTTGTTGGTGGGCTTGTGTCCTCATCAGTTTCAAGTGGTTCAAAGGCTAGTGCTCGTTTGGCTCCAATCTGTTCATGCAGTTGTGTGGATGCAGATGCAGCTATCCCGCCAATTTCTCAAAGCAATCGCTTTTATGGTTGGTGTGAAGAGTTGCTTTTGAGAACAGTGCCAGTGAGTGCGATAATGGCGATTCGATGCCAGCAGCAGGTGTAAGCTCTTCAGAAAGATTTGCAGCAAGTGCAGCTGCTTGTTGTGGTTTTCCAGGCACATGCTGGGGGGCAGACGATGACGATCCAATGTGAGCAGCAGGTGTAAGCTCCTCAGAAAAACTTGCAGCAAGTGCACTTGACTGCTACGCCAGTTCATATTCATGGACTTCAGTTTCAGTGTAAATTTTCACTAAGGGGTAGCAACGTTGCCCGATGCCTCGATAGTTCTGATCATAGTACTTCATGAAGCAGATAACATGTTTCCTTTCGAGGGCAGCATCTACTTGCTTTGTCAACGGTTTACCCTGAATGGGGTACAATAAGTAAATGAGTTGTGAAATGAGTAAAAGAGTATTATGTAAATGTGTAGTAAAGTATTAACCGTAAACAAACCTCAGCAGCAGCAAGTCTTAGTTGATTGCCTGTGAAGGGGAGCAGCTTGTCAATTTCAGGTGATCTGATGTTTGACTCGATAGTTGTAATGCCATGGGTCAAGAAAACAGGGATGTCAGAGCTGCAGGGGTGTTGGTACGCATGTTAGTGGGAGGTGTTAATTACAGCAACAAGGGTAACCACGTAATCAAGTTTAAATAAAGACTGAAGTATACAAATTTATTATCTTACCAGACAGTGACTTTGGTATATTCTTTACAGTACGAGCACATAATCTTCCACTCATTTGTCCCACATCCAATTACATCGCTGGCATTTTTCGCAAGCCTCGAACCAAAGCGTTCTTTCCAGAACAAGTAAGCCAACGTTCCTTCATCCGCACCGTCTTAACTGCTTTTGCGTGCACGCTGTTAGCAGAATTGGAAACAGTAGCAGCAGGAAGTTCAAAGCAACTGTTGAAGTAAGTACATTTTCAATAGCCGATAGCGCAAAAGTCAATGGTTGTATCTCAAAGAATACGCGTGGGTGGAAAAGATAAGTTTGGATTTCGTATGCTCGATTCTCGATCGAGTGGTTATCTCTCGCGGCATGAGCGATGTACACATTCATGGGCGTAGTAGGTGTTATAGATAGCAACAATGTAGAAAGCGGTAGTGGATTTGCGGCGAGTTTACCACTCTTTCAAAGGAAAGGCTTCATTTAGTGGGGGATTCTCCATGATGTAGGCGCTTGCCTTTGTGCGGAGCGAGAGGCCTGCAATGCAGTGTAGTCAGGTGAAAAGCGGCAGTTATACGGTTGCTGGTTATGTAGGTTGATTAATGGTGTGTTATTAAGCGCGGAGCAAGTGTTTTTTTGTAGAGAGCGACTGGGGTAAATTACGTATGGAAGATGTAAATTAAAGGAAAACAGTAGATAAAAAAGACAATGAGGCATGTTATGAAAGGGGAAGTCTTTACATACCGTGGTGTGTCGTAACTTTCAATCCATACGCGATAATCAGTGTCGGGACTTTGTAGCGTGCATAGACATTCACATCAGTGTCGAAATGGACATCCTCCCAAACGCGCAGGATCATGGGGATCTTCCTGGTCAAGTGTAAGAGGGAGTAAGCTCTTAGTACGTAAACAGTTAATGAACTCAATGGATGATGTTCTATGTAAGAGAGAGAAAGCGTTGGCATGTACTCTTCATTAATCACGATACAGTCACGGTAAGAAGATGTGTGCTCGTGTTCTTGTACTGGCAAAGTGTGAACAACCAATGCCTTTATACCTGTGTGAATACGAAGTTAGAAATGGAATAATGCAGAAGTATTGCTGGCATGGGGGGAACGTGTAGCGCGTGTGATACGTGGAAGTTAATACTTACAGATTGGACGCTCTTGATCAGCGAAGCGGTACAGGTCACTGAAGCTGTTGTAGGGGAAAGTACAAGGCAATGGAGGTGGAACTGGTTCCAGATATGGCTCCACAAGGTTCTTGCGGTGCAGAGTCCAGGTGTATGGGTAGTCGAGTGTTTTGTAATTTTCTGGAGTTTCTTTCACGACTGTATTCGACACGTAGTAACGTTTGTAGGGGTGGAGGGTGTGGCTGAAGAAGTCCACGTTTTTATCGTACACCATAATGCACACTTTGGTGCCCTTTTGGAGAAAGAACGGTAAGAACGAATGTCACCGATGCAAAATAACAAAGACATTAGGCGTAATGCTTGATACTGTGTATCAGTGACCACATGGCTTCTGTTCAGCGGGCCATTCCCCCTTTTTTTGGGGTTCCGGCGTTCAATCACTTGCACAAGGATGCACCATTTTGTTGTACGTGAAGGGGTAACTTGGTTGGCATGAATAGTAAATCTTTCCATGGCCTAGAGAAAAAAACATGTGAACAGTGGTGAAATGATCATAGCAAATGGTGGTGTAATACGGATAGTAGTAGAAGTATGGTTGGCGGTTTGTGGATGAACAGCCCGTGTTTTTATTTGTTTTCAAGTGAAACATGGTGCATTTTTTCCCGGACCAAGAAGAATGGGAAAACTAAAATCAGTGCCACGGTGAATGATGCCGACGGTAATTGGTAGTGTGAGAAACAAAAGCGTAGCAGCTTGTTTGCTGGAGAAAAAGTGACTGTGTTCTATGGTAAAATATGGTACATCGCAGGAGCAAAAGTGGAGAGCAGTGAGCTCTTGTCTGATGAGTATATTGGTTTAAAAGTGGAGGGGGTCTATGTACATAGTTGAAGGAATGTACACGGTGAAATTTATCTAACGGCGCAAGACTTCTTTGTAAACGACATTTCGGGTTCGCCTCTGTTTGGAGATCACTGGAGATCTTTGTTGTCGATGAAAACTTTCACGTGAGGCAAGATGCGTGCCGGGATAGTGCCACATACAGCTGGCCATGTGAGAAGACGTGTTCTTTAAGGTACACGCCTACAAAATCCAAAGTTTGCCCTTGTGATTTGTTTATTGTCATTGCAAAACACAGGCGAACTGGAAATTGTGTTCTTTTAAAAGGGACGGGGCAAAATTCTCCTTTAGTCGGTTGCAATGGTATTCTAGGTATGAAGACTTGTTTACCCGTAAAATCGCCGGTGACAATTTCAGCGTGGAGGACATTTTTGGAGAAGTTCCTACAAAGTAAGCGCGTGCCATTGCAAAGGCCTTCGCTCGGGTCTATATTTCGCAGCAAAATAATGGGTGCATTATGTTTTAGAATCAGTTTGTGTGGGGGCAAGCCATTGGGAGACAAACTGTTTATCATGTCTTCGTACAGGCCTTGGTCAGATGGGTCCATGGTTTCATCAAAACCAACGTACTCAACCTGTGGGCCTGGGAATCTGTCTATAATGATTCCATTGATTTCATCGACAAACGAGTTTTTTGTTGTCAAGATTGCTCTATTGAGGAACGGGGTTGTAATGCCTGTTGGTTTGTGAAGATTGGGGTAGATAAGAGAGATGAAATCTTCTAAGCCAGTGGAAGCAGAAATTTGAGTGTAGCAAATGTGGGCAGGCAGTGTAGCAACGTCAATGTCCTTGGACTGATTGGCACCATCTCCTATAGCTAAGAGGAGTTCAGTGAACTGTGGATCTAACCGCGCGCGCATATTTGTGGTAAGGTGCAGCTGCACAAGCTGTGTCCACAACGGAGACCTAATCAATGATGCATTGATGGTTTCTGTCTTGGTGCCCTTAGCAACAACTGGTAGAGTTTGACGAAAATCGCCACCTAAGACAACAACTTTCCCACCAAATAGTAAGTTAGACTCCATGAGGTCTTTTAGCAAAGCATCTAGAGCTTCAACGGCAGATCTTTTTGCCATTGGAGCTTCATCCCATAAAATCAGCTTTGACTGTTTAATGAGCGTAGCCAAAGAGGTCTGCTTGCTAATCCTGCACGCTGTAGCATCCTCAAGGTCAATTGGTATTTTAAATCTAGAATGAGCAGTGGGGCCCCCGGGCTGAAGTGCAGCAGCTATACCTGATGTGGCGGTAGCTAACGCTATGTGCCCTTTTGATCTTACGCGAGCAAGAAGAGCACGATATAGAAAAGTTTTCCCAGTACCGCCTGGACCATCAACGAAAAAAGATTGTGGCTTGTTCTGGTAGACAGATGCAATTATAGAGTCGAAGGAATGTTTTTGTTCATCGTTGAGCAAGAGTTCAGAAGCTAGGTCGGTAGCTGAGACTGGAACAGCCTGCTCTAATGTCAACTCTCTTGTGCCGTCGTCGGAGTAAATGGAGGTTTCTGGAATTGAGTCATGGCATATATTGTAATGCCGAAGGTCTTTACCCATACCAACTAAGTAGGAGTTTATATGGTCAAGCACTTTTCTCCTTATTATGTGGGCTGGTATGTTTGATTGCAACCCGAAGTCTGAGGACATGTCGGGTTCAAATCTAGACCATAGGGCTGAAGGGTTACTTGGGCATGAGTGGACCAGTAAATCCGCAAACAGCTTCCTAAGAGCACAAGGCATGTTGTAAAGCACAGCCTCTGCCATACATTGTTCCTGGCTGTTATTTTGTTCTAACAGGCCGTGCTCTAAGGCTGCTGCACGGTATGTAGGGTACACACAACCATGTACAGTTCTAAGGGAGGTGTATGATGTTGGGCATCGCACCTTGGATAGAAGCAAGCGCAAAAAATAGCGTTCTCCCTCGGTGGGCTGAACTGTGACCACTCTACCAACTGAGTTACCACGAGAACGAAGTTTCCATTTTCTTTGGTGCATCGACCACACAAAGTGGTGCAGGAACTCGGAGTAGAGGCAATTCTTTGATTTTGCATTCGAATCTGTCGAATTCATGTAGAAAAATTCAGTAAGCATTGTGCGCTTGTTTGCCGGATTGGAAAGAACAGTGGATAGAAGTTCCCGGTGTTTGAACGTGACAGGCTGATAACCTTCGAGATGAAGATGCATCTGGATGATGGGAGGTTTCATTTCAGTTAGTGGAAATCGGAATATGCGCCATAATGATTCAGGCGCTGAAATCCATCGTCCACTTCTATACTGGTCTATCTCATTCACCTGGTTATCATTGGCAGGAGGTTGGTCACCATGGTTTTAGGCGGACACGCCCGAATAGAATCGATCAACGCCTTTGCATATGTATTTATATATGTATTAATGACTTTGATCGTGGAGCAGATTTCAACGTTCATATGACAATCAAACTTAGCTAGCGGTAAGGGTTATGCGGCACAACCAACGGTTGTCCACCAAACACCTCGACTTTTTCTTACGCCATTATCACGGCGTCGGTAGTTTGGGTATGCATCATCGGTTGTGTTGGTTTCAACGTAAAAGGCTTTGGGTAGAAGTCTTTGCATGTAGCATTTTTCTTCATGCATACATTTGCGGGATTCTCGAAGACCACAAGGTCCATGGAGCATGTGCTTCACAACCAACCGATGCAAATGAGGGTATTTGATTTTGTCGAGATTTGGCCAGATACAAATGCGTCAAATTCCTCAGTCTATGCACTTTGAATCGTGGTTTAAGAATAAGGAGAAAATGTACATGGGGCGAGCCTCTTTTCGGAATTCAACAACATATGTGTATCTTTGCTACCTTCCCAAAGACATGTTTTTTGAACAGTTCGCTCTTCAATTCTTCTAGCTTAGCTCTAAATACTCTGCAAGCAATGTCAGGCCTGTCTTGAGTTAGCTCACTATATTTCAGGTGTTCTTTGATCTCAGGCCAATTAGGATTGCATGTCATAGTCAGGAAAATATCGGGCTTCCCAAATTTCCTGACTAAAGACATAGCATCCAGGTATTTTTTCCGCATGTGGCGCGGGCCACCTATGAAAGTAGCGAGAGCGATAACGCTACCGACGACCACACGATCACAGTGTTTCACTGTGGAGAAGGCATCGGCAACACCTTGCAGGAATTCATGCCTGATGTTATTCTGTTGGGACCTGAAGTAGTCAAGTCTCTGGGTTTCTAACTTGACAAACATGTCCACGGCGTACTGTTGAAAGAGCCTGCCGAAATGGAGTAAGTACGACTGGTCGGATTCCCTAATTTGGAATCGATAACAGTAGTACTCACGTATGGAGATAGAATTAGGATCCTCTACAGATGCATTCATTGCATGTTCTTCATGATCCAACAAGGATCGAGCATCGACACACGCACATATGGATCCAATCTTTGTGTTTGTGTAGTCGATCTGGTCCTTTTCCTACCTCTTTTTGTTAGACCTTGTTTTCGTATACCTTGGTGCCAACCAAGCTGACCATAGGGGAAGAGCAGCGGTAGATCTTGAAGAGGATCATAGCAGCCGTAGTAATACTGTATACTGTGAGCCTGGCCACTTAGAGTGTATATCTTAATACTTCTATGATGGTTTTCAGTACCATCGACTAAGATGCCTGCAACCTGGCTGACAGAAGGTTTGTTGTACGTGCGTTGGTCGACACTTGGGGTACAATACAAAAAGATATCGTGGTCCTCGAGTTTAGTTTCATTCCTTAGGCTTCTGAAAAAGCGCGCATAAGGATTTTGTTCTAGGACGGTAAGGATTTTCTGGAGAGACATCTCGTAAAGTCTAGGACACTGTGACAGCCTATTCATGACCTCATGTTCAGTATCGTGAAGGTAAAACTGCAAGTTCTTAGCAGTGGTACCTTCACTTAACAACGGAGGCATGAAGTGGTACACTTGCCCTTGAACTCTGAAAGTGTAGATGCCTTTATTCTGGCGAGATAAATCATGGTCATAGTTTGCCCCTAAGGAAGTGAAAGCTAGGTGGTTATTGTAGGTTCTTATGCAAGATCTAAAATTCTTTGATTCATCAGATCCTGAAACCAACAAATCGACAAGAACACTTGGAAGGGGAGTATTCACGAGGACAATATCGCCGCCATTGCAGCAGGAGGTAGGAGGTTCGTGGGCAAACCTAACTGCCCCACATGAACCGCAATTGTCTATGGGAGGTAATTTGTCCGGCACAGGCGGTACGTTGGAAAACGCATCCTCCGGGGAAGAGGCGTTAGAAAGTGGGTTTGTCCTTCTTATGGCTTTTTTTTTGCCGGGGTTGGCACAACAGAGTTAAAATCTCGATGAGTGGACGGGATGACTGTAGGAACATCACTGATGATGTTCACGGAACCTAACGTAGTTGGATTGGGAGGTAAGTCAGGCGTAAAAACAGCAAGTGAAGCATGCAAAGGCAAGGCAGTGACTGCATAGTCATGTTCTGCTCCATGTGTAGTATGTAAAGTGGCTGATGAGGAGCATGGGGAAATAAGGGCGGCGGAAGATCGCGGAAGCAACGATGATGAGGTAAGAACCGGTAGGCACACTCACCGGATGTTCAATTTGGTAAAATGGGTAAATGCACATGTAGTAGTGCACGAGCACAACATTTGGTTCTACAACTTGACCAGTGTGCGGGTGAACAAGGTGGGTAGTGATACGGGGAGAAAGAACTGGTACAGACAGTGTTTTTTTGGGTAGGACAATCGGTGGGTGCCCTCTTCTAGGTTTTTTTGGCGCAGGCATGGTGTTAACAGGTGTACAAATGCCGGTATGCTCGCGTGTTAAGGCTCTCGCTTTAAGCGAGGCCTTTTTCAGTCGCTGTTTTTTTCCCCGCCATCTAAGTATGGCCAGCTGTCTATAAGAGTGGGTCGGTGGCATTTCACCAGAAGCAAGATTTGGTGGCATGCCGAAGCTACAGGGTACTATGTGGACAGAAGTTTAAACAACAGAGGAATTCTAAGAGCAAGGCAAACAGAGAAAGAAAGGCACAGAAGGGCGAAACACTAAGAGTAGCAGTGGCAAGCACAACGAACAGGGAGCAAAAGCTATATGAGGACCACATCAACTGACATAAGGGTAACTAAACAGTACACCTATCTGACTGTAAGCTACGGAGACAACCTAGAAGCATGCGGTGCAACGATACCGTGCAGTGAAACATCCTTACACAACAGATTCTACTTGTTTAAAAAACCGGAAATAATTGTGGACTGGGTGTGCGAAGCAGTGTTCAACGTATTTAACCACAAACACGGTGGGATTTTCTGTAGATCCCTTAACTACGGGGTTTGCCCTAGATCCCCTAACTACAGGGTTTGCAGTAGTACCCCTAACTACACTGACCTGAAGCAATCTTGTTGTTTCAACTTGTTTACGTACCGCAGGAACTGCAAACGGCTTGAATCGCAATAGCTGTCAAGAGCGCAACACAGGTAAGTACAGGAAGAAATCGATGTCATGTACTCGACAAAAAAAGGGGGTCAAATATCTCAGCCTAACAACAAGACAGATGTTCCCCAAAAAACAAGGTAAGCAAAATTGCTGATTGAAGTGAAAGACATACATGTGCCCACGCAAGCAAACAGTGCATGAATGGAAATTGGAAAAGCATAGTATCCGATAACATTGCAGACAGAAAGCCATATGGAGTAAAAGCAGGAATAGGCATGGCCTATGTGCGTGGGAGAGAAATTTAGTGTTCCTGCTGAAATAGTAAGTAAATGGCAAACACGAGCCAACTTTATTCCTACACATGTAGATACATTTTACGGTAGTTGTGTAAAGTTCGTTGGATAGATTAACGGAACTGGTCTACGGAATTTACTAAACATAGTATGCTGTTTTAGGTCAAGGCTTGACATCACATTTTATTGGTTAAGACTACAATCTATAGAAATAGCGAAACATATAATAGAAGTATCGCGAAGCCAAGAGCAGGCAATCTTTATCATGTGTGGCACAAGAACATGTGTAAATAGCATGAATAAACGGTATACAGTGCAGTTCTAAACTGAGTGAGTACGGACGAAACAGCAGATTGATGCAAAGAAACACAGACAAGAAAACTGAATATGGGTAAAGCCTCATACCGCTTATTTATCATTTAGAGGAAGCCAAAACAAATTTGTGATTAGAAGTGCACACGGTAAGTTAATTTATTATTTCATATTACGTACACTAAATATGACCATTAGGTGTGGTCATATCGTAAGCAAAGCCAAACATATTTACTCCAGAACACAATTTCAGTGGCATTTTTTGATGCATCTGTAGGCTAGCCAAACATATTTACTCAAGCACACAATTTCAGTGGCATTTTGTGACGCATTTGTAGGCTATTTTTTTAGCTTTGTTTACTGGGCGCAGGGGTTGTACCAAGAACAACATGCTGAAGATTTTTTGTTACAGGCTATGCCTATTCCTGTTAATATTAAGTTGGGGTAATTTACTTGTTCAAGTAGCTACTTCGAGACCAGAATTTTTAGGACAGTTCATCCATGGCCTACAACCAATTTTGCATATTCTTCAGTCAAACATAAATATATTTATTTCGGACCTACATCAAGAGGAATTCCAACGAGAGCAGAGCATATAAGTTGCCTACAGCGGCGTAAAATGTTGTATGATACAATCTACACAGACATTAAGCTTGGTATAGCAAGTCAGGTTATTCGGTTAAAATGCATAAAACTCAAATTTAAGCCAGAGATATAGATTAAATGCTCCGCAAAATAAACAGATAGGTATAAAGGCAAAGAAAGAAATGAGGTACCAACGTTAATAGTATCCCAAAAGTAATCAAACATTACATTTTAAACGTAAACGCTGTCTTTGTATTAGTTATTAGAATACCCAGACATTAAACTATAGACAAACATAGATAGAGAAATCAAACTAAAAACAAGACTATGTAGTCAATTTTGAGATAACGTATGGCAACAGAAACACTGTCACAAATTAAAAGAAAGCTCATGTCAAGGTTCCACAAATTACACCACAACCTTTATGTTCATTTCCTGAAGTGTTTGAGTTTATTCCTTAACCTTATTTTTAATGTGTCCTTGTACACAGAAGGCAAATCAGATTAAGCCATACCAGAATGTAAAACCTTACATCATAAACATCAAGTTAGGCTTACTAATCTGCAAGAAACTAAAGAGAAAAGGTACTAAACATGTAAGCAAAATGATGCAAAAGGTTTTTAGACATTTCTTTTTTAACCACAGAGCATTCAATGCAACGAAAATCACACATGCATCAATGAGGTCCAAAAAAAATCAACCCCAAAAGAAAAAACCTAAAAGGCCTTAGCTTAACACATTTAAATACTAAACAAGAAGCATAAAAACACACCTGCTGCCAATTTTTATCTTGATAAACAGCCTGCAACAACACGCAGTAAGAAGCGGTGAGCAACACATACTGAAATTGACAGAAGTTAAATAAGTACTCACCTTCAGATGTAAAAAACATACATGAAATGTGAATATGAGGGGAAAAGCTATTTACCTTGGTGATAAAAGCGTGTCTGGAAATAGCGCACATAGCCTTGCTATTATACTGATTTAGGAAAGAGAAGGCAGGTACATGGAACCAAGGCTCAGTCAAATGGAAAAGGATTTCCTTTGTCAGTGAATCGGCCGAAATCGAAGTGGTTATGTAGAAATCCATTATAAAATCGAAGTTGGTAGAAGACTGACAAGCCGGATTACTTTTCTCTTCCGGCGACACGACAGAAGAGGAAGTTTGATAGACAGAAGACGGAGGAGAACGGTGGAGAAGAGGAAGAGGTAGGTTTAGTGGGTGTCTCAGATACAAAGTGTGTCTATATACAAAGTGGAAGGTTTGACAAAATGGTTGCCATGATGAACTCCCCACCCCTATCCATTCCAATCGGCTGAAATTGTGTAACAAATATCCTTTGTATACCTTACTTTTCAAATATGAAAACAAATAATATCACTATATAGTAAAAAAACATCATTTTAAATGTGGTGAATGGATGAATCATTGATAAAAGAATTATAACTAAAAAAAAACCGGATAAACAAAACGCGACAAACAATCGGGAAAAACCGTTAAGAGCACATAGGATGAGGAGCACATAAAAGGGGAAAACGGGGGACATCATTCATCATTTCGGGGGACACCCACACGAGAACTGTATCACAATTTAAAAACGAGTAACTTATTAAACCGGAGAAGATGAAATTGACAAACACATAATAACAATATATCTCGAAGCACTAAAGGGAAAAATACGGAAAAAAAAAATATATTTATATAAAGCTACGTAATGCATGTTTAAAAGTGAACATAATTGTAACCGTAAACTTCTCTCCATAAAATGAAATCCAAAGCGATATCAAACGAATCCGTAAAAACGAAGGCAAAACAAACGAAAGGCACGTCAAAATCAATACGAAGCGAACATCCGACTTCTTCGAGGTAGGTTTCGTTTTTAATGTACTTTGTATTTAATTATTACATTGAACACCGAGGGGAAAAGAATGAACAAAAACCCGACAATCGGGAAAAACATAGAATTTTTTTTTTGAAGAGCGATAATATAACAACCACGAACACGAAATACAGAACATAGGGAAAGTACGAAAGAATAAACAAAGTAGTCTAAAATGTGATAACATGAATCATATTGTATATCGTAAGAAAAAAATCACCGCTTAAAAACGGGGAAAAAAATATCATGAATGCAATAAAAAAAGAAAAGAACATACATGGAAAATCCAACAACCCCTGAGAAAAAATGCAATAAAAAAGGGAAAAGGTGTGGAAAAAAGAAACACACACAAGATCATACTATTAATAACAAAGAGTATAACAACATTAATAATTTATAGAGCAGGGTGAAGGGGAAAAAAGCGAAATAAATATTTAATATGTTTCCGTGATAGAGGGGAAAAACGATAAAATAATTTACCTGCACAAATTGTTAAAGAAATTGTTAAACAAAAAAGGGGAAAGGAAAATAAGGGGAAGGGGTAAAAAAGAACCCGGCAGGAGGACCTGGGGGAAAAAGGAAAAGGGGAGGGAAAAAAGGGAAGAAAAAGGAAAAAAAAAAAAAAGCCTTGAACCAATAGGGGAGGGGGGACACGTGGCAGCTCCACAAAATCCCCCCCTTGTCTTTGTATTAAGTAGACTAGTGTTCTAAAACTGTGCAATGTACAGTGTATGCCCACTGCAGCTATATATTTATCTATTTTGAGTATATATATGAATTTAGATGATGAGAACGGTTCTAAACGGACAACCATTAAAAATATTTGATTAGTACATAAATATGCTGTAAAAGTAGCAAGATAAGTAAATAAGTAGTACAATATTTGCAGACCATAATTTACAATAGAAATCCATGTTAGAGTCCTTATAAGGTTATTGCATAATACAAAGCATATAACAAAAGATCATGGAACATATAACAATAGTGACAGCTCTTTGGTTCTTCCTTTCACTCGCTAATGCTCCGAACATCTCCGTTTGGCAATTCCATAGTATCCGAGGTCGTATCCTCCTGCATTGTTGTTGTTGCACATTTCGTGGTTGTGTTGCCTGAAAGTTGCATGGTATCTTCCTCGCCACATCCGGGCAAGCCTAAATTGTTCTTAGTGAAGGTTTTCTCCGCTTTAGTTGCTCTGTTATCTCGCGAAGCTTTCGCCCATTTCTGTGTCACCTCGTGGAGTTGTTTCCTTGATCTATCACGCTCTTTAGCCAGGCTTAGGTTACATTGTCTGGATAAGCGCCTAACTTAACGATATCTTCATTTGTGATTGGATCATCGTTTAGCTTCACGGAATCGGCGGACCATAGGCTTCGTGCTTCCTTCTTTCGGTCTCATATATTAGTGGGGAAAAGCATTTTGGAAGTCCATTTCTTGCCGAAATTTGGTTATTCCTAGCTTATTTTATAGGGCTCTCCTCGATGTCCTGTTTAGCTACCTCGCCATGTTTGGAAAATCTCATTTTGTAAGTTTGGAGCAAAGGACATATTTATAATTGGAAAAATACGCCGATTCTTCTTAAAAGTTCCAATCACACATATAAGCAACATCGTCCGATCGAGTGGGAGAATCCTATCGAATATGACATTTGTTAGTATTTTATAAGTTAGAATCTATTTGAACACAATGTAAGTTTATTTAGTTTTGGGCATTATAAGACCACTTTGGGCATTCAATGCTTTTAAGGTAAGCTTTGTGTTTTGATTAAAGTACCTTACATGTCGAATAGCCAAAAGTGTTGTGTTGTTAAGTCACATACTTTATGAGTTTGTTCTATGGTTGTTAGTCAATGTTGATTTTGTCCCGAGTTTCCTTTACCCGAATGTACAGGTTTTAAAGTGCCACTGGTGTTTTTAATTTTTTTCTTACGCCATGATCCTCAAGTCCAACCTCATTCCTAAGGCTTCTAAAGAATCTTTCATATGGGTTGGCTTCAAGAACAAGTAGAATTTTGGCTAAAGACATTTCATACAATCTAGGGCAGCTTGCCAATCTACTTGCCACTTCATGTTCAGTATCATGAAGATAGAACTGTAAATTCTGTGAAGAATTGCCTGAGTCTGTAAGAGGTGGCATGAAATGGTAGACTTGTCCTTGGACTCTGAAAGTATAAATGCCTTTATTTCTCCTAGAGAGGTCCTTGTCATAAGTTGCACCTAGAGATGTAAAGGCCAGATGATTGTTGTAAGTCCTTATGCATGATCTGAAATTTTTGGATTCGTTAGATCCTGAAATCAGTAGGTCGACTAAGATGCTAGGAAGTGGGGTGGTAACAAGAACAATATCCCCACTACTACAGCAGGAAGTAGGAGGCTCGTGAGCAAATCTCACAGCTCCACAACAACTGCAGTTGGGAACTGGACGTAAGATATCAGGAGTTAAGGCAACAGTTGCAAAGGCATCTTTCTCAAAATGTAGGGCTGAATCTGGTTGTTGTTTTTTCCTGTGGATTCTCCTACGAGGAAGACTTGAATTAGTAGGTTCCACAGTAGGAGAAACAACGCTAGTTGAGGCGGCAGTATTGTTTATCAAGGCGGCGAAGTGGCGACAAAAACACCGTGAGGTCAAGGTGGGAATAAAATCAGAGGTAAAGGTTCGAACAGGCCAATGATGGGGCTAGGCCAACCTGATTGTGGTTAAAACCATCATTTAGGTAGAAGCCATCCAAGGAAGGGTGTGAAGCATGAACCATATCTGATTCACATGCTTCAATGGTACACGAATGAGGAAGATGGATGTCAGACTTTTGACCACTATACTTATCATATGACCCAACAGACAAACCAACAACTTTTACACGTTTTTTAATTTTGGGCAGAACAGGTAGGGTAACTGGAGGAAGAGGAATAGCTATATTTCTTGGTAGGACAGAAGAAGACTCATGACTTGTATATTTTTGGGTTTTCTTTTTTTCTAACGCAGCCTATTTGTAGCTACCTGGCGCTGCTTATGAGCTCTAGCTATTCTACCTGAAGCAAGATTAGGTGCCAAGGCAAAGCAGAAATAACACCTCAGAAGAAGGTGGAATAGCCTGTGAACTTGTGTGTGATCCAACCATGGTAAATGCTACGCCACACCTTGGAAGCAAACAACAAGAATGTGGTGTCCAGGACAAACTACGTGTGAAACATAGATGGGAGTAGAAGGCTATATCTATACTTCCCAGGAGACCTAAGAAACCCTAATATAACAATTACGATGACTGTAATAAGGAAAAAACTATGTGGCATGGGTGTGCAAAGTGTTGGCTATTATTAGAATGAGCAGGGAAAACAGAACATTCTATACTAACTATTACGGTAAACAAATGAAATGGGATTTGCTGTAGATCCCGTAACTACGGGGATTTGCAATAGATCCCCTAACTACGGGGTTTGCAGTAGTACCCCTAACTACACTCACCTTAAGTAGTGGTAACCTTGTTTATAAAAGTCAGAGCTGAATAAGTGCAATGACCTTGAACAGCAACAACTGCACAAAGCATAAGCACGATTAGTTTCAGAACAGGCTAACTATTATATGCAGACAAAATAAAAGGAATAATCATGGTAGGATAACAAAAAACGAGTGTTCAAAATCAAATCTTCAATGTAGTTGGTTTAGTATGAAGCGGATGTTTGTGCACACATACAATTAGCACATATGTAAAAGAGGAAAAGCTGCGAGTGTACAATAACTATATCTCGTAAGTTTGAATGCAACAAGGTAAAACAAGGATTACATGTCGTGAATAGATATATTTAAAAATAGGAAATAAGTGACAGCCGAGAAATCACAAAATGGCTAATAGTAACTATGGTGTGACAATAAACCGGTCCTAACCTACAACCAGATCATGTAGGCACTATACTGATATACGTGTAACCTTGTGCAGTTATTAATGACTGCATTGCAGCACAAAACTATGTAATCAAAAGCAGGCCGACATTGTTTCCGGATACAAAGATTTCACTTTATCATACCGTAAAACTAAGAAATAGCCGACCTAAGCATATTTGTGCTTCAATATCATAGTCAAAAGAACCGGACATGAAAGCAATTACATTGTTATTGGACCATTGAGACAGAGTAGCTCCTAAAACCACAAGACGGAAAAGAAGCCAATAAGAAGAACTTAATCTTACTACTAAAGTCTCGCATATAGTACATGAATGGACACAGTAGCGAGATTCACTTGAACACATATGTACACAGATACATATAGAATACGTTTACTGAAACCTAAAAGTCTATAATACAATTAAAACACTCATGGATGGAACATAGTCAAGTAAAAAAGAAGTAACATATTTTGAATACATATGTAAGAAAGATCATGTGACTGCCATGCAAAAGTGTAAAACAAAATTTTACTTTCCTATACTATGAACACATAATCACTATGCTCATTTGGCTGCAAATTGTAAAGAGGAGAAAAAGTGGATCGCATAACAGTACATTTATTCTTGAATATTATAGTCATAACAGGCAAATAGAAAAGCAACCATATGACAATTCAGCAACAGAGACCAACAGGGATATGTAGGAAGAAAAATCAAATTTCAATGCCAAAACCAAACTGATTAGGAAAAATACAATTCTTAAAGACAGTGGTTCACTCGAGGCATCATATAAGGACCAGCCACAATATCTGTGAAAGCATTACGCGTACCAACTGTATGCGTATTTAATTTGTGTTTTTTATGCCTTTTTTAGAAGTCATTTCACAGCCTCTCTACGCACAAGAAAAGAAACCTATTATCGCATCTACTAAATCCTAAAGCGAGAAAGATATCTAACAGTTGGATCGTGGAATAGCATTATGTAACAAACAAAGGTTCACATAAGAAAAGTAATAACTGTAAGCATAAGTATTGCATACATTGTAGGTGTAAACAAGCATGGAGTGTCTATGTGTGTAGGAAAATTGGGATTTTCTGTAGATCCCACAACTACGGGGTTTGCAATAGATCCCCTAACTATTGGGGTTTGCAGTAGCACCCCTAACTACACTTACCTTAAGCAATTTACTTGTTTGTAAGGCACAGAAACTGCAACACTTTCTTCCAAGACAAGCTGAAAAAATTACAAGCTAGGTAAGTGGGGTTCCATGGGGGAAAAAAACAATAGTGGTAGTGCATGTACTGGGAATTTAAATAAAACACAATGAACAAAGTGCAGATCTCTAAAATTTCAACTAACTGTATTAACAGAGGAACAAACACAACCAAATGAAATAAATACAGTTGGTTTCAAAATTTTCAATTAGATTTCTAAACTGTAGGTCGTCAATATACCACACTATACAATCAAAACCAAGTTACATATATATGAGAGAGTTAGTGGAAAGGGAGTCTACAAACTGAGAAGTGATTATTTGATACCTATTTTTCCCTAACAAACAAATCAAACGAACCCAGTTTTCCCTATCACTTACATACAAACAGATCGCTTACATACAAACAGGTTCACAAATATTAAAGCTTAAACAGATCACTTAGTATACAAATTTGGAACCCAGTTTACCCTATCACTTACATACAAATACATTAGCAGAAAATCAACAGATTCATGTAGACAAAAAAATTAGCTTTTAAATCAACCTGAAATATGTTTTGACCGGGTTTACCTGACCCTTTTTTTTTCGTTGAATGAAGATGAGAATGCTAACAAAAAAAATCACTTCAAGGGTAATATCAGTTGATTTAGGCATCTATGAAAACAATCAACCTATTCATACAAACACAGTACGAAAGACCAATTTGAGCAACGGCATAACTGGAAGAGCGATTTTAAGCCATTAAATTGCTTTAAAGAAGATGAACAAACCTGAAAAGCAGCACCTTTTAGCAGATCGTCGATCGTTGAAGATGACCCCGGCCCTCAGTAGGCACAACAAAAAACCGAATAGACCAAGGATTAGGGCCTCCAAGCAGTAGCGGAAGCTTGAAAGGCGAAATAAGGGTTTTGTAAATTGAAAAGGAAATCGCCATTTACCTTGCTTGAAACTTGACTTATTTGTGGAAGACCAACCTTTCTCTCGAGCTTTTAAAAGGATTAAGAGAAGCGACCGCAATTTAAACCCAAAGTCCACAAATTCATCATTGCATTTCTATGCAGTGCATGTGCTCAAACAAAGTTTGGAAGGGTAGATTCATCTCATAGAAGGAACGATTAGAAAGGCTTAGGTAATTAGCAGGTGAACTGCTGGAGGGTTACAGGTGAGGGTGGTAGGGGGGTTGCTTCGGCAGTTGAGGGAGGTGGAGAAGACAATGGGTAGGTGGGGGGTGGATGGAAGTGTTGAATGCGGTGGCTCATTATCAGGAATAAGAATCGAAATGGTTTGTAGACAATACACGCGTACATCCTATACCCCTACTCCGTGACACCAACTCTTTCCATGTTTATTAAGAAGACTTTTGGCTTTTAAAAAAAAAGGAAGACTTTTGTGGTTCCAGCTTCTGAACGGACATTAGCAAAATTAATAATAACGTAGCATGTGTACAGTACATGTAAAAGACTTATTAAGTAACAAAAAAACCCATAAGAAATAACAATGTCATAATATAAGTTACACGACATAAATCTAATAATATGTTTTCAACGAAACTATATCCATACAGAAGAGATAAAATAGGAAACATATTTGTGTTTTGTTAAAAATGAAAAATTAATTAAAAAGAACCGGCGCATATATAGTCTCATGAAAGAGACAGGATACGATATATATGCGTGTTTTGAAAACACTATATATACTTTGAAAACACCATATTGATATTCAATCATTATAAAGTCGAACATCTTATGTAAATGACATTCAGATATTTAGATCGCTCGTTTGGTTAATCCAAATCTTACTCAAATCTACCCGAGTAGACACACTATTCTATTCACCTGCCATACACTCACAAATCCATCCCGATTGACAATCCATAATTCCAGCCACTTAAAAAAAAATCATCTCCTATTTCGTTTTCTTGCAACCCATCTCCTAAGTATCATAGGGACACCAACCGAATCAAATAAATATTTAAATCATTTTACCTAAACCATTTAATAAAACGTAAAGGGAAAAACAGGAAACTATTAAAAAACAGAAATAAAAGGCAAAATATGGAGAGTGGGAGAAAAAAAAAATTGCGACTTATTTAAAGAACAAGTAGGGAAAAAAATTTGTGACTTATTTAAAGAATAAGTTGGAAAAGAATTGTGACCTATTTATTCATTTATTTAAAGAATAAGTTGAGAAAAAAAAAATTGTGCCCTATTTAAAGGAAAAAAAAAAAAAAAAAAAAAAAAAAAAAAAAAAAAAAAAAAAAAAACGCCACGTGTCAGCGTATGGGCAAGTGCCCCTTCTCTTTGTATAAGTAAGTAAGGATAGAAGGGATATATATATATATATATATATATATATATATATATAAATTTTTTTTTTTTTTTTTGGGGTTAAAGCTACCGACATCTATAACCCATTGATCCGACTAAACTCGTATCGATGTTAATTCCGTAATCTAAAAGAATACATCATTTATTTTTCATTTTTTTCTAATTATTGATCTTAAACGTATAATTTTGTTGAGAAAGTAATTTTATTCCATTTACATTTTCTGCCAAGACCATGAATACTTTTTAAATATTTCAATCTAAAATAGAAAGTACGTTTTCATAGATGATTTGTAATAAATCATAACGAGGCCAATTTTTGGTGAAGCCACATTATTTTTAACAATAATAAAAAGCATAAACAATAATATTAAAAAAAGGATGTTGCATTTTCAACTTAAAAAAATGTTGATGTCATTTTAAAAACACTATAATTTTGGTATTTTTTAAAACTACAAGACAATAAAGCCCGTGCAGTTTAAAACTCCATTTGTGTGCCTTTATTATATTTTTTTAAAGGCACACAAACGTTTGAAGTAAGCTAGCATCAATTCCACTTTATAAAAAAAAAAGCAAACCCTAACTGCTGAGTGCCTCCCTCGTCCCACATGAGGAATGCGGAGAGAGTTAATCGAGGCCTCAGAAATTTGAGTCAGTATGTCTTAGTTCCCCATCATCAAGTTTTAGCCATCGGAAATCAACCCTTTTACGGAATCGAACCTCGACCTCCAAACAGGGTCCGGATCACATTACTACACCCAAATTCTCACCACTGCTAAATATATCAGGGGATAATTCCAATTTATATATATTGCACACAAGTGTGAATACAGAAAAGAACCAAAAACAATAGTAAGACCCTAAGAAAAAAAGGAAAAAAAAAATCATAAAACACGGACGAAAAAGAATAATAAATATGTAGTAAAATTCGTTAAACCCAGTGTATGAATAAAAAAACAATAAGACGAAAAAGAATAATAAATATATATGTAGTAAAATTTGTTAAACCCGGTAAACGGATAAAAGAAACAATTACAAGATCAATACAAAACAATAATCACGCACGACCCCAAGCGAACGAATAAAAAAAAAGAATTAAAAAAAAAACAGATAAACAAAGGAAAAAGCGAGACACAAACACAAAATATATAAAAGTAAAAAAAAAAGCGAAGACAAAGAAGAATAAAATATAATTCATTAACTAAAAAAAAAAGACGAGAATGAGACCAAAAATCGGGAAAAATTCGAATAAAAAAACCATTCAAAGAAAGAAAAAAAACGACACACACACAATATATAGAAGTGAAAAAGCGGAGACGAAAAAATATAATCAAAACGTAGCACCGAAAAAAAGCGGATGCCCCCAAAAACGCGTAGATAGACACAATATAAAATATATATACGTGAAAAGGAAAAGAACACGAACACACAAACAAACTCTAGTATATTGAAATATCACACATTGCATCAGACAGGGATAGGATATATATGGAAGGGAAAAAAAAAAAACCAAAATTTGTATTAAGTTGTATATTAAGTAGTAGGATTAAGTAGTAAGAAGTAAAAAAAAGAGATTTAAAAAATAATAATCAATACGTAAGACCCAAAAAAAGCAAGCGTAGACATAATCATGATATAATATATATATACGTGAAAAGGAAAATAACACACACACAAACAAACTCTAAGACATTAAAATATCACGTAGTCAAGTATCGTATTAGGATAGGATATATATGGAACGAAAAAAAAAAAAAAAAAAAAAAAAAAAAAAACAAAGAAGCTGCCACTTGTCGGGAAAAAATTAAGGGAAAACCTCCCAAAAAAAATCCAAAAAAAAAAAAGAAAAAAAAAAGTGCCACGTGTCCTTTCTAATAATTCACCCCATTGTATATAGTAGTAGGGATAACGATGAAACACTAAAAACACACACACGTAAAAAGAAAGCGAAGACAAAAATGAACAATAAATACGTAAAGACAATTTATTAAATCCAAAAAAAAAAAAAAAAAAAAAGGGAAAAGCCAAAAAAAAAAAAAAAGGACACGTGCCCCTCCCACCTCCCCCTTGTCTTTGTATAAGATAGTAGGGATAGTAGATAGTAGGGATAGTAGTAGAGAAGTAAAAGAACGATGACGAAAAAGAATAATAAATACGCATCAAAAAAATCGATAACTTCCCAAAAAACCGACATAGACACACAATATAAAATATATAGAATAAAAAAAAAAAAAATCCAAAAATCTGCCACGTGTCATCACCACCTTCTCCCCCCTTGTCTTTGTATATAGTAGTATATATATATATATATATATATATATATATATATATATGTGTGTGTGTGTGTGTGTGTGTGTGTGTGTGTGTATGTATGTATAAAACCCAATGGCAGATCCAAAAAACGGTTAAAGTGCAGAAACTAATATGTTCTAAAGATAATTATATAAGTTTAACCTTAGAACTACATTGTCTAAATAAAATAAAATGAAATATTTGATCCCAATAGGAGTACAGAATGTAATTCAATATTTGTTAACATCAAAACTATACATTTTACTATTAAATAATTTCTGGATCTCAGTGAAGTACCCCAATATATGTAGATCTTGCTCTGATACAGCCTGACAAACATATACAAGTTGTGTGTTAACCTACTAATCTATAAAGAGATTTACCGAAAGTTTCACATAGTAGATGGGTATTAATTTGGAAATGATTGAAGGCACAAACACGACATAAATTGCAGTAAATTATAGTGATGGGTTTTTAACCCTTCAAAACTCAAATAAACTCAAGTGCATAAAAGTAACGAAATTCATTGTTTTCTAACTTCTGAAATCTTCTCTTATATCATAATAATAACAACAATAATAATAACAATAATAATGAGTACAAATATGTTTCGTTTCTAATCTTTTTGTGTGAATTCTTTAAGTTTCATTGTAACTGCATTCACAACAACATTAATGTAATATTTATGTGCAACACCATTGTCTATTGCCTTAATATAGAGGATGTAGTGTTTGATTCCATGAATAGTATGTAACCATCCATGCATTACTACTTGGAACTGCAAGTTTTTGTGGGCCTCTAGGTTGTATTGACCAACTGCATATTTTGAGACCTTTATTACAAAAGGATCTTTTGGGTCTACTGGTCCAGTGTAACCCGACAGTCCATTGAAACCTACAACAAACTCAATGCAAAAGAGAGCCGTAAGAAACATTAAGATCATGAAATGAAGTTGCTCAGACTTAAAAGCCATTTTTATTGTGTTTTTTAAAATTAAATGCAACGAGTAGAGCTAGATAAAAATGTTGCAAGGATAGTAATGTGACGTTTAAGGGGCTATGTATTTATATTATTTCAATGAAGCATTCGGGTTTGGAGTGTGGGGAACGTTAGTCAACACAATAGTAGGATCCTATAAATGGTGATCCTGTTAATTTGACCAAGACTCTGAAAAACTAAATGCCGTTGCGAAACTAAATGCCATTACAAACTTACTATATAAGGTTAAATTTATTTTCACAAGCTGTAAAATGATAATAGAGGTTTTAGTGTTTCAGACATTCGGTACAAATAAATCATTTTGTGTACTTAACAGATATATAAAATGATTCGAATCATACATTATCTAATAAAAATAAAAACTCAATAATTATGAAATACCGCATCTATTGATCACCTTATTGCCAAATCGGGGATGCCATTCTATACCATTACAACAAAAAGGGACATAGATCACTCGTATAGAACGATAAAGATCATACTTTTAAAAAAACTGAGACAAGAAAAATCTATATCACACTTAATTTTTTTTATCACGGTTAATGAATAAACCGAGATATATTATACCAATAAATTTCAGTTTTTAATCGTGATTAAAATGGTTAGATATTTTATATTTTGGTTTCGGTTTTTAGGTGTGATTGATTTTGTTTCACTATTACAAAAGGATACATATCACACTTTAAAAATGACAAAGATCTCAATTTTTAAAAAACCGAGACAATGAAAGTGAAACGAATGCATTAATTTTTATTTATCACGGGTTTTAGGAAAACTGAGACAAAACATCAATCAATCACAGTTTTTAATCGTGATTAAAATAATGTGATATTTTAAAGTTATATCTCAGATTTTAAATGTGATAAATTGTATTTAATAGATACTCAAATAGATCATTTTTTTACCGTGGTCAAAAACAAGAGGAAAGAAGGCACCGGCCCAGTGGTCATTACTGTAGCCCTTTAATTTTGAGTATCCGGGTTCGCGTCTCAGTGGGGACAAAAACTGTGCGCGTCTATATTTCATTTTATTTTCTTGAAAAAAAATAATAGATCACACTTTTTAAGTATGATTAGATCTCAGCTTTAATTGTGATAACACTTTTTAAGTATGATTAGATCTCGATTTTTAAGTGTGATAACAACTATAACACATCACAATTTATAAATGTAATTGAATTAAAAAACTTGATGTCATAACTCAATATGCCGTACTTTGAAAATCGTGTCTAATGTGACTATATCACAATTTAAAACTGTGATCTTTATATTTTCTTGTAGTAGTGCATGACTCTAAAGTTTACACCGAGAAATAAAATTTGTTGTGGTATTTTTGTTAAGGATGGTAGAAGACATGCAACTAGAAATGTCCACTGATGATGTGATGCAAAAGCAGGGCCACTCTTCCGCCACCGGTGTCGGCCGCTCCCAATGATTTTTTTTTCCTCTCTTTTTTTAAGAGCAAAAGCAGAATTTATAAAGACGGTCAGAAGCTAAGTAGTACAACCTCATTTCAATTTGTTATAATATCGGTTTTTGACCTATATATATATATATATGTTATCAAGTATATGTGAAAAAACAAGAAATAGAACTTTGTTTCCACTGTGAATTGTTTTTACTCACTGCGGTATGTATTTTATTTGGGTATAAGGAATATACGGTGCTCAAGAAACAATATCGTCTTTAATGATAAAGCCTTGACTGTCAAAATTATCTTTGCTAGTATTCAAGGAAGGAATAATAAGTTCAACAATAGATTGAGTGACTTGGAGGAATAAGCATCTTCAGATCTAGTTCTTCTCTTGATAATTCATTCGAGTAAGACTCTAGTTCTTGTACCATGTCTAGCATCTGCTAGAACTCTATTCTATTTCAATAAATTATCTTTTCGCGGTTCAAAAAAAGAAATATTCGGTATTAAGTTTTGATGTATGAAAAATATTAAATCTCGCTCGCCTACGAATTCCCCACTGATCGTATGTGTTAGGAATTTTATATTTTTTATTATTGCCGTGCCAGATGTTATAAATGCAAGCAAAAATAAGGTTAGACCTGAATTATGTATAGGATTTAATAGAATCTTATTATTGTATAAGTTGAATCAGACAAATATTGTAATCGCAAAGTTCTTCACAATGCAATTAAAGATTAAATCTAGAAAGATGTGAAGACTGAGGAACCAGACTCAGTTGTAAAGATTTAAAATCAGAAGATTGAGGGTTCAGACTCAGGTTTGAAAAACATAAAAATTCGAGGTCATAAAGTTATCTACAAGTAAGGCTGTGATGTCTTCAAATAACTTTGTAATATTTGTTGTGATGTGAAAAGATATATGGAGTACTTGTTTAGGGTGAATTTATAGTGTTTTTAACGATATGTTTTATATCAATTTCCCCCATATGTGGATGTTTTTCATAGAAATCGAGCTTTATAATTGAAATATTGAGCAAGTGGTGTTTTCAATAGTTAAATTGCAAAACGTAACGAATTATGTGCTTAAATTGTGATTTTATATTATTTTGGAGTATGTTACGCTTTGGTATGTTTTATTTATCTTTTAGATACATGTTCTCGAGCTAAAAGAGGATTAGAAGAGGCTACATTCGGATTTTCTGATGAAGAGAAGAGATAGGGATGAGAAGGAAAGGATAAAGATGAAGAAATCAGCTTCCAGGCATGATGGACGTTCGTTCATGTCCCGTCCACTATGGACGGGCGTCCAGGAGAAGAAATCAGAACAGAGAGTTTGGACGTTGTATGGACGAGCGTCTGCCCTAGCGTCCATGTGTTTCGGACGGGCGTCCGTCCGCCGACTTAGCCTTGGCCGACTTAAAACTCTATAAAAGCAGCTGCGCCCCAACCCTAAAATATATCAAAAATTCTTCATACACCAAATACTACTCAGCAGCCGCACTTCTGAGGGTTCCAAGGCCGGTCACCCGAGCCTTGTGCTCGGGTGATCCGGGTTAGATTATGATGTTTTATTTTCGTTTGTTGATTCATGGAGATCATCCATTGTACCAAACTATATGAGTTTATCTTTTAATTTATTCAATCCTTTGTTTATTTTCGTGATCTTTGATTTGTTTTGTATCTTTCTATGATTTATGATGCTATTGTGTGACTAGATCGAGAGATTGGTTGCTAATTGTTGTCTAACGTAGATGAGAATCGTTGTTAGGCTAGATCACCATAGAAAGATATGATCTTTAATCGTTAATTCGTGACAAATTAATTGGTTAATTATCTAGGTTGCTAGATTCTAAAATACGAGAGTTAACTTGAATCTACACCTTCGTTTTGTATGAAATTGGTCTCAACATTCGAGAGAGGAGAGATCGATAATTGAATTCACTAAGAGATTAAGAATTCATAGCTTGAGAAACGGATTCACTAAGGAATTAGGAGTTCATATCTCGTTTAAAGGTGAAACCACAATATCGAATTAAAATCATGAGATGAACTTGGATTGAAATCACTTGGTTTGTATATTGTTTGATTCCATGTACCTTTGTTTTATGTTTTGTTTCTCTATTATTTGTTATAGCTTAGATTTATTTCATCTGTTCTATGTGTTTATATGTTTGTTCGTTCGTTTATTTGTTTTCATAAGTAACAATTGAAAGGAATTAATAAAACTAGATTCAACAACCCAATTCCCTGTGGATCGACCCCTTACTTATCCCGCTTTACTAGCAATTACCCGGTATTCGGCCGGTTAGGAGTTAGTTTTGCATATAGGTTAGGGTTTATAAATTGTTTTTGTTTAATGATGCAAAACCATCCAAACAGTACTCTGATGTCTCTATATAAAGATTGGGGAAATCAGATTTGATGAAAATTAGGAAGAAAATAGAGTGACTTGATAAATCAGAAGCAATCTGATAATCAGAGCTGATAAGTAAAACATACGCTGAAAACCAGACTTGACGGATAGAAACAAATCAAATGCAAAGGCTTTTCAGAGGTGAAGAATCAACTGTGATGTCTTTGAAAAACATATGACCAGAAGAATTAGAGTCATCATTGGTAAAAAGACATAAATCTGACAAGTATTTATTATGGTACATAATGACATTTCAACCATATAAGCAACGTTCAAATAATAGAGATAACGTCTTTATTATATGATCACCAACGGGTGTATTTCAAATACACTTGAATATATACAACGGTCAGACTTCCATCTCAATTGACATGAAGAAGCAATTTGATCAAAGCCGAATGAATATACTTCCCAGCTATAAATATAGGACTTGAACTATTTGAAGAAGAGATGAATTTTTGGAAGAACTGAGCATAACTTTGAAAAGCTATCTACTAAGAAAGAAAGGGGGAATATACTCATATATTATTGAGCTTAAAAGCTATGTCTAGAGATGTTTAAGAAGTTGCTAACTCTGAAGCAACAAAGTCAAATCTAGCAGCAACTCTTGAATCAAGTTGAGCACATACTGAAGCTACATCGACATATCCAGAAAAGTGTCAAATCTTCGAATCACCCTTATTGATTCACCATCCACTCCAAATTTATTACACAACAATGAGTTAACCTGTGAAGTTGTGCACACAGTGAAGGATAGAAAGTACAATGAAGCATATGTAGGGTGTGAAGGACTAAGGTAGTTGAAGTAGATGAATCTGTCAATGAGATGTTTGTGGTGGAGCTGTTGAAGAAGCAATTGTACCTTTGAATGAACAACGGATTTGGATCAGTGAAACAACTGGGGAAGTTGTGATGGACTGATTGCTCAGAAAGTGAAGCATCTGCGGGGTGTGAAGGAATTTAATCATTGTTGTAACAAGAGTATAAGAACAAAATGATTTCCTTCAACATCACAAGAGAAGTTGTGGCTAAGGGATTACTCCAGCCTGAACATCGATAACAAAATTATGTGTCATTTATTTTCTGCACTTTACGTTCAGCCTTTACTTTCCGCAAGTTTACTTAAGCATTTACTTTCACTATGCACTTTACACAAGATTTGAAAACAACGTTTAAATGGATTTACTTCCACATCGCTCAAACCTGATAAGTGTTTCTCACGTGAGAAAAAGTTTTAAACAACTACCATGTCATTCACCCCCCTTTGAATTTGTTCAAGTACATTGGGACCAAAGGTATGAAGTGATGCGTTTATCATTTATAACTTATTCATTTATATGTATAGATGTATATCATGAAAGTACAACGACAAAAAAGGTAGAAAGGGGCAAGAGTTGACCCCTATTTCTCTACTATCCAGAATTTATGAGTAACAAGAATATTCTCTTTTTATATACTTAAGGAGATAATGCTGAAAAATAGAAATGTAAATGTAACTGTAACTGTAAAAAGTACACCGAAAAAGGTAGAAAGGGGCAAGAGTTGACCCCTGTTTCTTTATTATCCAGAATTGATGAGTTACAAGAATATTCTCCCTTTATATACTGAAGGAGATAATGTTGAAAAATAGAAATGTAAATGTAACTGTAACTGTAAAAAGTAAACTATAAATGTTATGTAACAATACAAAATGTAATACCCCCCTCAAGCTGGGATGGTATGTATGTCCTTTGCATGAAAAGCAGCAAGAGCCTTGTTAAGATCAGGACCATCAAGTGCCTTTGTAAAGCAGTCAGCTAGTTGTTGGAAGGTTGAAATAGGAAGCAATTTGACCAACCCAGATTGGACTTTCTCACGAACCACGTGGCAATCAACTTCTATATGTTTTGTACGCTCGTGAACACCGGATTGGATGCTATGTGCATAGCACTTTGATTGTCACAATACATGGCAATGGATTGGAAGACTTGTACCTACAAATCTGTCAACAAGAACTTGAACCACTGATTTTTTGCCACAGTTGCAGCCATGGCCCGATATTCACTTTCAGTAGAACTTCGAGTCACCGTACTCTGTTTCTTCGCTTTCCAAGACACTAGAGAGCCCCCCCATAAATAAACAATAACCAGTAACTGATTTACGAGTGTCTGGACAACCTGCCCAGTCTGAATCAGTGAAAGCACATGGCACCAAGGAGTTTCTTGCACTATAGAGAGTCCCTGTCCAGGATGCCATTTGATGTATTTTAGAACTCTGTAAGCAGCCTGTAAGTGGTTGATAGTGGGGGCATCAATGAATTGGCTTAGCTGTTGCACAACATAAGCTATATCGGGTCTAAAAAATGTGAGGTATAAAAGTTTCCCAACAATTTGTCTGTAAACGGAATGATCAGGCAGCAGAGGAGAGTCTACATGCTGTAAATTGTGTCTTGTATCCATTGGAGATGCCACAGGCTTCACCCCCAGGCATCCAAATTCCTCTAACAGATTAAGAGCATACTTTCTTTGTGAAATGACCAAACCTGAGAGATTTCTAGCAACTTCTAGCCCAAGAAAATAATGCAATTCACCAATATCCTTAATCTGAAATTGGTTGGGGAAAAAAGCTTTAACTTTGGTGACCTCAGACATACTACTACTAGCTAAGATGACATCATCAACATACACAAGTAAGGCAATAAAGTCTGATCCACAAGTTTTAGTAAAGAGACTGTAATCACTCTTAGACCGCCTAAAACCTTGTTCCTGCAAAGCTGATGTAAGTTTGGCATTCCATTGCCTACTTGCCTGCTTAAGTCCATATAGTGACTTTGTTAACTTGCAAACTGGATTCTTGACAGTGGTGTGAAACCCTTATGGCAGCTTCATAGACACTTCCTCATGGAGATCTACATGAAGAAAGGCATTATTTACATCCAGTTGATGTAAGTGCGGCTTCTTTCTTCATATGCATCGCTAATGTTGTTCTAATGGTGGCCATTTTAGCTACTGGGAGAAATTTTCTTGGTAATCTATCCCATAAAGTTGGTTATACCCATTGGCTACAAGTCTAGCCTTATACCTCTCAACAGTCCCATCTGGTTCGTATTTGATCTTATACACCCAATTGCAGCCTATAGGTTTCTTAGTGGATGGTAAAGATACTATGTCCCATGTGTGGTTTGCCTCCAAGGCATCTATTTCCTTCTTCATGGCTTCTTGCCATTTAGGATTTTTAATGGCTGATTGTAAGTATGTGGTTCCTGCTCCTTATCTATATTATAGACAAAAGCCTGATAGGCCTGTGACAGATTGGTGGAAGACAGTGAGTTTTGTGGAATATGAGGTGACTTGAGACTGACTTGAGAACAGACATAGTCCTGTAAGTGTGCTGGGACCTGCCTAAGTCTCCCTGATCTTCTAGGTGGAGGAGAAGGAGTATGGTTGGCACTGTTTGTGGCTGTTTGATCCTCAGGAAAAGTTTGTTGATCAGTATGTAATGGACTGATTGTTGAAGGTATATCATCACCAAGGTAATTGAATGGCATTGATGGTTCTGAAACAATAGGAATGTTTGAGAAATAACATGACATGTTAGGGGATGCAAAAGGAAAACAACTCTCATAGAAAATGACATTTCTTGAAATGATGACATCATGGGTGTCCAAGTTATTCAAAATGTATCCTTTAGTGGTAGAAGAATGACCAAGGTGGACACATGCCATACTTCTAGGTTCAAACTTAGTCCTATATTGTTTAATTATTGAGGCATAAACAAGACATCCAAACACTCTGAACCTCAAATAATCTGGTTCTGTGTGATATAGATTTTCATAAGGAGTAAGATTACCAAGAACAGGGGTAGGTGTACTATTTATAAGTGTAGCTGCATGGACAACACAATATCCCCAAAATTGGATAGGTAAGGAAGCCTGGAATTTCAAGGACCTAGCTACATTTAGTAAGTGCTGATGTTTTCTCACTACTACACAATTTTGCTCAGGTGTGTGTGTGCATGAAGTCTGATGAATAATTCCATTCTCAGCATAAAAGACAGGCATGTCAAATTCCTTACCATTATCTGTCCTAATAGTCTTAATACCAGAACCAAATTGAGTAATAACAAATTGACATAAATTTTGAACAATCATCCTAGCCTCTGATTTATTATGTAGCAAATGTACCCAAGTAAATCTGCTGTGGTCATCCATAATAGTAAGAAAATACCCGTGCCCTCGTAAAGTTTCATGCCCATAGGGCCTCCAAATATCAAAGTGAACCAGCTCAAAACAAGCAACAGTTACTGACTGACTTAAAGAAAATGCTAAATGTCTCTGTTTAGCTAATGGACAGACATGGCAAATAGTGTCCTGAGGCACTTGAACCTCTGGCAAGCTTTTATTGATTGTCTTCAGCCTGTGATTTGAGGGATGCCCCAATCTGTAATGCCACACCATGTCTTCTGGAATATCTCTGGAATTTTGAAATGCTGCTATACTGTAAGCTTTGAAGGGTGTATTATCCATAATGTATAAGCCTTGTTGTTCTTCAGCTGATCCAATCATCCCATCCGATTGATCCTGGATAACACATCTATTAGACTAAAAAAAACCTTGATCTTATGGTTCTTAGTGAGTCTACTAAGTGAAATCAGATTTATGTAAAAACCAGGAACACATAACACCCCTGTCAGTTTCAGACTAAGATTTATTAATACTTCCCCTATATGTGTAACAGACACACTGGTACTATCTGGAAGGCTGACACTCACATCTTGCACTTCATGACTATGTAAAAATAATTGCACATCACAAATTATGTGGTCTGTTGCCCCTGAGTCTAATATCCATTTTGTAGGAGATTTACCTGTGCTCATCTCCTTTTCTGGTACATATGATGCTGAGAGCACAGATGCCTGATTGATAAGATGTTGTGGCTGTGATTCTGTCTCCTTAGGGTTCTGCTTCCCTGATAGGAATTCCTTGAGCCTTTCATATTCATGTTGAGTGAGAGAAACCTGCACATTACTATCTCCATCTCCTTGTAAACTGCGTTGCTCAACACACCCTTCCACCATGTTCACCCTGCTCCTAGGTTTGAATCCTGGTGGAAACCCGTGCTTCTTGTAACACTTATCCTATACATGCCCTATCTTTCCACAAAAAGTGCACTGAGGTTTCATCCCTGAATTACCATTGTTAAAACCTTCAAACTTTCTCGTCACCCCGAAAGCATTATTAGTATATCTCATTTTCTGATCACCATCAACTGCCCTCATTCTCTGATCATTCTGAACCATATTCGATTTGTTAAACATAACAGTAGGATCCCCAAAGTTAACATTCTGACTGCTATGTCCTATTTGCCTTTCGAACTTTAGGGCTAAACCAAATACAACCTTGATGTTAGGGATTGGTGACATCAACAAGACGTGTGGCGTCACTGGTTCAAACACCTCATCCAATCCTCTTTAAAACCTAATAACATACTCTGTCTCATTATTTCCTATAAATGTTGGTATCACCTGACAACTGCAAGCTGGAACGCAGGTGCAACTAGGCGTAGGTCGTAAAACAACAATTTCATCAATCAAAAGCTTCATCTTAGTGAAATACTCAGTAACACTAGAACCTCTCTGCTTAGTGTTATTCAATTCCTCTAGTAAATCATATAACCTAAAAGAATCGAGATTAGCAAACCTGTCCTTCAATTCCTCCCATACTACTTGCGCAGAATCCATCCAGAGTAAACTTTTTGCTATTCGCGGTGCTACTGAATTCCTCAGCCAGTTAGTTACCATAATGTCACACTGCTTCCAAACGTGAAATCTCACATCATTTCTGACCGGTTGTGGTAACGATCCATCAATATAACCAGCCTTATTCTTCATTATCAACGACATGCGCGCCGATCTGCCGTAGGATGGACTATTTATAGGTCGAAACAACTATTCTTAGCTCATAATGGATAGAATGTTGATGCTGTAGGATGGACTATTTTAAGCATCATCAACTACCCCCCACTAGCCTTTTGCTCATCCGCGAGCAGAGTATCAAGGCAGAATGTACCTCCAAGAACAATCTCCATTAACTACCACGTATTCAATCAAGACATCCGGCAGAAACATACATCAGGTCACAATCAACAAGCTCCCCATTAATCACTACTTATCATGCAGCAATGTGTCGTGTGATGAATCAGTTGTAATAGTGCGTTTGTGAGAATAAGCAAGTTGTATTAACCCCACAATCTTAACTTACCTGTGCATACACTCGCTCATCTTTCCTTCAGACTTGGTTACACAACATGGTACCTTAATCAAGTCGGGCGGACTTAGGGTCTGAGCATCGCTCTTAAGTCCTTGTTTGTTTCTTTTTATGCAAGGGTCGCGCCCTTTTTGCACGAGTTCGATTCCCTCACTGCCTTCATTGCATATTTATTTTTTCTTTTTTTCTTTTTTCTGGCAGATTTCCTCACTATTTTTTTGCTCTCTCTCACAATTCATTTTTGTCCCGGTCACCTCTTTTGGCAGCCAAGTTGCTTCCCTTGTCTTACAACAATTTGTTAAAGTATTAGACAGACAATTAATGATTCTCGGTTAAAACAACTCATCATATAATCTTAAAACACTTCTCACTCAGATTATGAGCTCAAATATTGATTGCAATGATAGAATAATAATTAATAAGTTACTACTTCATGCAACACAACATATGCTCATTCTTCCGTACTAAATTGAATATGCTATAGCTCACTTCAAATTGAACTTGCGCTTCTTTTCTACCGATTCCTTACTAGAAAACGTGCAGTAAGCAAGCTAAAAACAGTGTTAAAACTTTCAAAATTATTCCCTTTTCAATTACCTAGCTAAGACCGCCTACCCCCCACTTATTATAGGCATTGTCCCCAATGACAAATAATAAAGAAAAGAATAGGTACTTAGCTCTGGAATTCATCGGCTGAGTCAGAACGAACGGAGGAGCATAATCACAAGCTCCTAGATCATTCCTCTTCCAAGGTCGTACCTGCTTCCCAAAATACTTCCAAAAATTGTGAGTAGCATGCGAAAGGCAATAAGAAAAGAAGGTGGTGGTAATCGTGCATATCGGAGGAATGCGCAAAAACAGATTAAGCCACTTTATTCTTTTATTGGCCTTATCAAGACGCAAAAACTTTTACGAGGGTATCATATGAGAATCGTGAAGGAAAAAACCACATATATCTCTAGCCAGACGACCAAGGATATATGTGACGAAAAAAACCTTGCGATTTTCATGCTACTTTATTGACTCAAAAATAACAAAAATGTAAAAAACAACAAATAAGGGTTTAGAAATAGTTTTGAGTTTATAGTTGCCTGCTCAACTGTACTAATAGGGCTCCTTTATTAGTACTTTGGATCCACCAACATAAATACTTCCAACTCAGGACTATAATTGTGCTCTAGGTAGTGTTTCAGCCTGTGGCCGTTAACTATGAATGTTTGCCTAGAGCGGTCATTTATAACTTCACACGCTCCTGAATTGAAGACTTTGGTTACTTCATATGGTCCATACCATCTAGACTTCAGTTTCCCAGGAAAAAGACGAAGACGCAAATTATACACCAACACTTTATCTCTAACTTGAAATGTGCTATTTAGAAGCCTTTTGTCGTGTAGGCGCTTCATTATTTCCTTGTAAATATTTGCATTTTCATACGCATGCAGTCTAAACTCTTCCAATATATTCAACTCGAGCATCCTCTTTTCACCGGCTAAATTTACATCCATGTTTAGAAACCTCGTAGCCCACAGGGCTCGGTGTTCGAGTTCTACAGGTAAATGACATGATTTCCCAGAAACTATCATATATGGTGACATCCCAAGCATGGTCCTATAAGCAATTCTTTACACCCAAAGAGCGTCATCTAATTTCCAAGACCAATCTTTCCTTCTGGGAATCACAGTCTTCTCCAAGATTCTCTTAATCTCTCTATTCGTGACCTCCACTTGTCCACTTGTCTGGGGGTGATATGCTGCTGCAATCTTATGTCTTACCCCATATCTCAACATCAATTTCTCAAACAACCTATTACAGAAATGGATCACTCCGTCACTAATTATGGCTCTGGGCACTCCAAACCTCATCAAAATGTTCTTCTTAAGGAACCCCAAGACAACCCTGGCATCATTTGTACGCGAGGCCACTACCTCCACCCATTTGGAAACATAATCGACTGCTACCAGGATGTAACGATTTGATTCTGACGATGTGAAAGGGCCAACAAAATCAATTCCCCAAACATCGAATAACTCCACTTCTGAGATACTCTGCAGTGTCATCTCATTCCGCTTTGAAATATTACCAGTCATTTGACAGGAATGACACGCTCTTGTACACTCATAAGCAGATTTATGAATTGTTGGCCAGTGGAATCCAAACTGCAGTACCTTTGCTGCCATTTTATCTGGCCTATAGTGACCTCCAGCTTCTCTAGAATGGCATAGGCTCAAAATACATGGAATCTATTCATCATGGACGCATCTCCTAAGAATGGCATCAGGGAACATCTTGTATAGGTAGGGATCATCCCAATGATAATGCTTCAGATATGTGAAGAACTTTTTCCTATCCGCATTTGTGAATTCTGGTGGTAGGTACTTTCCCGCTAAATAATTGACAATGTTAGTAAACCAATGGTATACCTTACCCACTCTTTATGTATGCTATCGGATATGAGATTCAACTGGATCTACGACTGAGATGGAAAAAAGTTTTTCATCAGGAAAGCTCTCCCGGATCTCAGTCGGGTGCTCTTCTTCCAGGAAAGTTAATCTCGACAGGTGATCAACCACATGGTTCTCAGATCTCTTTTATCCTTAATCTCAACATCAAACTTTTGTAAGAGTATAATCCATCATAACAAATTGTCTTGGAGTCTTGCTTGGTCAGAAGGTATTTCAAAGCTGCATGGTCAGTGAACACAGTGACTTTCGATCCTATCAGGTATGGTCGAAACATGTCAAATGCAAAGATGACAGCTAAGAGTTCCTTCTCTGTGGTTGCGTAATTCCTCTGGGCACTATTCAGGGTACGATTGGCTTAATAGATAGGCTTAAAGATTTTATCCTCCCTTTGTCCTAGGGCTGCCCCAACTGCCGTGTCGCTTGCATCACACATAAGCTCAAAAGGTTTGTTCCAATCTGGTGCTACCAGGATTGGGGCGGTTGTAAGCATCTGCTTTAATGTGTTGAATTCTTGCTTCCACTCTTCTCCAAATATGAATGGTACATCCTTTGCATGTAATACAATTAAAGGTCTAGAAACTTTAGAGAAGTCCTTAATAAATCTCCTATAGAATCCTGCGTGGCCAGGAAAGGCTCGCAACGTCCTTAAGTTCGTTAGAGTGGGTAACTTCTTTATTACTTCTATCTTTGCTTTGTCGACCTCCATTCCTTTCCTTGAAATCTTATGACCCAACACTATTCCTTCTGTAACCATGAAATGGCATTTCTCCCTGTTAAGTATAAGGTTGGTTTCTTCACATCTTCTTAGTACTCTACTCAAATTGTCCAAGCATTTATAAAAGCTATCTCGAAATACAGAAAAATCATCCATGGAAATCTCTAGAAAATCTTCCACCATGTCCGCAAATAATGACATCATGCACCTTTGGAATGTTGCTGGAGCATTGCAAAGTCCAAAAGGCAAGCGATTGTACGCAAAAGTTCCATAGGGACATGTGAAAAGTGGTATTCTCTCGGTCCTCAGGGGCTATATGGATCTGATAGTAACCATAATATCCATCTAGAAAACAATAAAATGCATGACCACTCAATCTCTCTAACATCTGGTCAATGAATGGTAGGGAAATATGATCCTTACGAGTTGCATCATTCAGTTTCATGAAATCAATGCAAATTTGATGTCCAGTAATTAGTCTCACAGGGATTAACTCATTAAACTCATTAGGTTGAACAGTGAATCCTCCTTTCTTGGGCACCACATGAATCGGGCTAACCCATTCACTGTCTGCAATTGGGAAGATGATTCCCATTTCCAACATCTTTATAATCTCTTCCTTAACAACATATTTCAATTGTGGCGTCAGTCTCTTTTGTGGTTGTGCTGCCGCATTTTTCTCGGGATCTACAGAGATGTTATGCATGCACACCGATGGACTTATTCCTCTAATATCTGCAGTGGTCCATCCAAATGCTCCCTTATTCTCTCTGAGTACTCTTAAAAGTTTCTCCTCCTCTAAGGGTGATAATAACGATGAAATTATGAGGGGAAGAGAATCATCTTGTAAGTACACATACTTCAGGTGAGATGGCAAAGGTTTCAACGTTATGTTCATTGGTGGCTCCTCTAATGATGATCTTAACAGCTTACCAGTCAATTGCAAGTCAAAGAACTTGTGCCACAAAGGTTTATGAATGGTTCCTCCTAAATCCACAGAAGTTATAGGCTCTATTTCTCGCACTTGACCTTCGCTACACCCAGGACAGGTTTCGTCATAACTTTCTTCTTCCTTTAGGAGCAAAGTCTCTGCAACTTCAAGGTCTAGTGCCACTTGCTGATATAGCTCCAAAACAAGCTCGTCTATGGCGTATATCAAGTAGCATGCTTCTCCCTCATCTTGTGCATACTTCATTGAATTCATCACATTAAACACTACTCTGTCCTCATTCACTCTCAGAATCAGTTCACCCTTATGAACATCTATCAACGTTTTACTCATGGCTAGGAAAGGTCTTCCTAAGATTAATGGAACATCATGATTAGCTTCCATATCCAGCACTACAAAGTCTATGGGAAATACAAACTTATCCATATTCACCAGAACATCCTCCCTCACTCCACACGGTTGCTTCAAAGACCTATATGACAATTGAAGGGTTATAGATGTTTCTCTTAACTCCTTCATGCCTAACTTATGAAAGATGGAGAGTGACATCAGATTGATACTGTCTCCAAGATCACATAATGCTATATTTAGGCACACTCCTCCAATTGTGCATGGTATGAGGAAGCTCCCAGGATCTTTACACTTAGGAGGGAGTTTACGTTGCAAAATTGCTGAGCATTCCACATTAAGGCAAATTGTCTCTAGGTCTAACAACTTCCTTTTGGTAGATATTGCCTCCTTAAAAAATTTAGCGTACTCTGGCATTCCGGCCAGAGCTTCTACCAAAGGTATGTTCACTTGCAACTTCTTAAACATCTATCTGAACTACTTATAACGAGCATCATCATTATTTGGCTTATATTTCCTAGGGGGATAGGGTGAAGTTGCAAAATTAATAGTTACAGTTCGTGAAGACTTACCTGTTGACTGTGCTAGACATATTTTAAGTTTTAATGATGAATGCCAGACTAGCTGTTATAGAGAAAATGGAAAAAGATGTCTAGAATAAATGTATAGGTTTACTAGAGTTTGTTTTTTTATCGGTTAGATCAAACAAGCACTGTACAAAGGTCAGCTGACCTTTTCAGCAGACCTGTCTTTGTTTGTAGACTGTCTAGTTCAGTAGACTAACTAGGAACCTACTGATGGTTGAAGGCTGAGGGTGCAAACTCAGTTATTGAAGGCTAAGGATCAAACTTAGTATTTAAAGTCAAGGCTATGGAATCAAAATTTAGGGAAGTCTATGATGACCTAAACAGATTACATATACCTTGTGTACAAGGTCTGAGTTCCATATGTTAAGTGGGGATTGGAACTTAGTTATAATCAAAATGGTGTACTCTAACTTCACAATTAAAAGTTAGATAAGAAGCGGTTGACTCAAGTGTTATTAAAACACAGGAGACTTAAACAAGCTGACAGACATCTTCATCAGCAGGCTGATATGCTTTTAAAATCTGCTGAATGCAAATCTTGATTTAATCAAGTTAAATTTGAAATATTAAATGGATAAGGATGGATTACAAGCCATGATTTTTTAAACAAATAAATGGTCAAAATAAAAGGAACAATGGAAAGATTCGGAGAATTACCCAATGTTTATAAGTCAAAGGGTGGACAGTCTGGAAATTGACAAAAAGTTGACTGACAGTGTATGTACAATGAACAGTGACAAAAATCAAGTCAAGATGGAGACAAGTCTGAAACGGCTACATTTGAATTTCAATCACAAGTCACAAGTCTCACACCTATAAATAGGGGACACCTAACTCAGTTTGAAGATGATGAACAACATAATAATTCATACGATGCTATCAAGTTTTTTATCAAGAAAAACACCCTGGTGACATACACTGAGCTTAAACTTGCTGATCAAGATTTATCTTCAAGTGTAACCTGCTATGAAGTTACATCAAATATACACACTTGAAGACCTTAAGCTGCTAATCATTTCATCCTTATCAAGCTTCTGAAAGCTGAATCACTTACTTGATTCAACCCTTCTTTTACAAGAAGTTTGCTGAAGATAGAGAAGCATCTTTTGGGTGTCAAGAACTATTTTTTGTGGTGGAGCTGGTGAAGAGGCAATCCTACCCTTCAAGGACCAGTGGAATACTTTGAAACAGCAATCCTACATGTTTCAAGTGTTCAGTTTGTGAAGCCATAGTCATTGGTGAAGGACAAATAGTTTAGGGATTTTTGTAACTGTAACCTCAAGAATCTCTAGTGAATTTCCTCCATCATCACAGGAGAAGAGTGGACATACAGGATTACACCACCTGGAACCACTATAAATCTTGACTAGTTTACCTTTACTGCATTTACTTTCTGTATATTATTTTATCAGCATACTGATCATATTAACCTACTGAAACTAGCAACTGAATCACACACTTGCACTACTGAGTGTCCAATACTTAGTATCATCTTTTTAACAACAAGTAATAAGGCTTAATTTAAATATATTCCGCTGCAACAAATTCAGTAACATAATAGTCAGCAGACTACTGAGTGGTCAGCAGACTATTGATAGTCAGCAGACTACTGACCTTGCTGAGTTTGTCAACTCAAAAAAGTTTTAAGTGTTAAGTTTATTCATCCCTCTCTAAACTTAACTAAATCCTTTTCAAAGGATCAACAATTGGTATAGTGCTTCTGTTATGAAGTAATCCTACTTGTTGTGCTTGTGAAAATTCTTCGAAAACTTTTTCAAGTTTCTGATTTTCAAAGCTTTGCATCATTGATAACAACCAGTATGCTAGGACTTTGTTGATGTGCTCTCTAGATCATTTTGATCAGTACAAACATCATATGCAAGCTTACTTAGCTGCAACACATGATGAAATGATGGATGTGCTGACTGATGGACCACTGGAAATCACTAAAGCTATAACAGTGGATAATCAAACTCAGATTGTTCCAAAGCCAAAAAAAGAGTGTGGTGCTGAAGATAAAAAAAGAGCAAATCTTAACAATTTTGCTATTGATATCATTTACAGAACCTTAGATAGAAATATGTACATGAAAGTGAAGGATTGCAAGACTGCTAAGGAACTTTTGGAAAAACTGCAACTAATCTGTGAAGGCACTGATGCTATCAAGAAAAACAAAGTTAGTTTAGCCAAAAGAAAGTTCCAAGATTTCAAAATGAAATCAAATGAAACCATTGAACAAATGGAGTCAAGATTAAATGCTATCATGGACGAACTTACCCTTCTGAATGTAGTTTACACAAAGGAAGAGATCAATACAAGAATTTTGGAAGCCTTACCAGCAAAGGAAGTTTGGGAAATGAAGGTTACTACCATAGAAGAGTCCAGGAGACTGTATGAAGAAGACACCCTTAAATTATTTTCAGATCTCAAGGCCTATGAATTCAGTAAACTTTGTTCCCGATCATCGAAAGGAAGAACCAAACACTACTGCATTGGCTGCTACACACAAAAAAGAATCATCAGGTGCTCAAGATGATCTACTGGATGAAATGCAAGAGCAAATAGCCCTACTGAGCAAGAAAATCAGAATGATGAAATTAGGAAGGGGTTCTCCAAGGAATTTCACCAAGAAATCAATTGAAAAGAAGAAGGAAGAATCCAAGAAAGATAATGACTAATTGTGCTTTCATTGCAAGAAACCAGGACACTTCAAACCTGATTGTCCTGACTTGAAGCAAAAGAAGGAACCTGATTATCTGTGCTTCAACTGCAAGAAACCTTGACATTTTAGACCTGATTGTCTAGACCTACTGAAGAACAAGAGTCAGCAAAGAAGATCTGGCAAGAAAGCCTTGGTTGCTGATGATGAATAAGGATATGAAGTTGAATCAGAAAAAGGAAATGAATCTGATGACACTGCATATCACACGTAGATGATTATGGTTTAATGACCAATATGGATGAGACTGAGGAGAAATAAAATTTTGAATCTGTAAACACTCTTGCTGAAAGTGATTGTGAATCTACTTGTGGTTCAAATCCTAAAATTTCTAACAGTGAAGAAACTTTGGATATCATCCTTAATGAACTGAGGAAATACAATCTGGTTATGAGATTGTGAAGGCTTAAAAAGAGGCTCTTCAAGCAGAAATTCAATAACTAAATGTAGAATTAAGAATTCTCAAAGGTAAGGAAAAGGATTATGAATAGAATCAACATAAGCCTGCAGTATCTTCTATAGCTGCTGAATCTGCTGCACAATCTAGTTCCACCACTGCATTCAAATTTAGAAAGCCTTACGGTGATAGAACAAGCCTTAGATTTGAAACTCAACAATCTACTAAGGGTGGATCCAGTAAGGCTACTAAACCTAGTACCAGAATTGTTCCTAAGTCTGTCCCTGCACAAGATCCAACTCCCAAAAGGTTGCTGAGGCAGTAAAGCCTATTGAGAAGACTTCAAAGAAGCAAAATCAGAAGTCTAAAAGGACAACGGTACCTAACAAAATAGGTAAATCCAAGGGGAGGACTGCTGGACCTTCTAGACCTGCTGATAACAGACCTGCTGCAAAGTCTGTTGGACCATAAAAGGGCAATAATCAGATACATTCCTAAGATAAAAATCCTAAACCCAAAAATGTTAATTATTCAAGGAATACTTATCTCAGGGGGAAAGGTAGATTGTTCCCTACTGATGAAGATTTGAATGTTCCTACCCCTACTGCTAAAATCAATAGACATAATGTTCTCGGTGAATTTTATGATTTATATTGCAATATTTCATAGCAATAATCCCCGTGTTTTAGTAATTTTTATAGAAAATTACGTATTAAATGAATAGATTGAAGAAATGGTTTTAAAGTTATAAAAAGTGTAAAACGTGCCAATTACGTGCTTAAAATGATGATTTTATGTTGGTTTGAGTTGTGTTACACTTTGGTATGCTTTCAATGACTTGCAGGTGTTAAATGCGACTGGAAAAAGATGATTTGAAGTGTTTAATCGTACTTTGAAGAGTGGGAGCTGAAGGATAAAGAGATAAAGAGGGAAGAAATCAATTGAATCAATCCCGGAGCTCGACGAACGTTTGCATCCCTAGATCGGGCGTCCGGATGGGACGGGCGTCCACTATGCCGGACGGCGTCCAGGAACAAGTTTTTGATTCGAGTTTGATGATTTTTAGCGAACGAGCGTCGATTTTGTATAGACGCGTCGCCCAAACCCCACCGGCCCGACTCAAATATGTTTATCACTCTGGACGGGCGTCCGAGTCATCAAACGGGCGTCCACCACCGATTCTAACCCTAGCCGCCTCAGAGTTCTATAAATACAGCGCTTATTTCAACCCTAAAACACACACATGAGCAACCGCATATTTCACCCAAAAGCAGCCGCACTAAAACCCTTCAAAAACTATGAGTTTCTTCCCTTCAATCGTGTCTTGGATCATCACAAGGATGCAAGGCTAAGCATATAGCGGTAGAATAGCTGGAGGATATCACATCAACATCACCACAACCACGAATTGTTAGGTTATCTCTATTTATGAATTCGAATATTGTATTTTATTTATCGATTGGTATTTGGATTGATTGTTAAGTGTTTTGTTAGATAGGAATGTCAATGAAACCACATGTTGATTTGGAATTGTATGGAAATATAATTCAACAATAGAACCTTTTCGATCGATACAATTAATAATATCTTGAGGAATCATTTGTTGTTAATTGGGTTATATAATTTGGGAACAAATTGATGATCTTGTGATGTATGTTAAACTGTTTTGCTTGGAAAAGAAAACAAAATCCTAGAAATTGAGTTAAAGGAATTTAATCGATTTTGAGATTGATCATACCAATAAAATCGTATTCTGATCATAATATGGTTGTGTGATTGTTGTGTGGTTGATTCTGGTTGTTCTACTGTTCTTTTAATTCTCTGATAAATCAAATCGTTCATTATCAACTTTTATTGCTACGTTTAGATATTTTAAAGATTCCAGTTTTTACCTGGTGTTTTTTTCTGCATACTTCTGTTCGCAGAACGATATCAGACGCCCGTCCACCTTCAGTGAACGGCCGTCCAGTGTCGAATTTTCTCTGTTTCCTGTTTTATTTTAGTCATTATTCATCGTTTTTATATTATAGGTAATATATACCCTAGTTTTAGATAATAATTTGTGACATAATCAATATAATAACTGCACCTTAATCCGATAATTATACGATTCCCTTAGGACGACTCGGTAACACCCTATACTACGAACCTTATACTTGGGGTGTTCCGATAAAATAAATTTAAAATGAGTTTTTATCGAACAAGTTTTTGGCGCCGTTGCCGGGGAGTCGGTAACGGTTGTCGGATTCTTCGTAGTGTAGTTTTTCTGTGTCGGCAGTATTTTGGCCATAACTTTCGGCTCGAGTGTCCGTTTGGCGCGCAGGACCTCAATTCGGAAAGCTCGTTCCGACGCCAACGACGTGGTGAACTGCCTATGGCCGTTCGAAACCGTTTTTGAGGTCAAATTCTGCTGTTTTCCCTTCTATTTTAGCCTTAGAAGATTTCAACACGTTTTTTTTCACCGTCTTAGTGTTTTTCCTGTTTTAAGTTTTTCGTAGGTAGGTTTCCTTTCCTGTTTCTGCTTCTATATCTTTTCTAAATTAATATAAAAAATAAAAAAATAATAAAAAAATAATAATAATAAAAAGAAACTTTCTGAACGGGCGTCCAGAATTTGAACGCCCGTCTGCCCCCAATTTGTCTTCTGAATGCTAGTTCAGTGACCTGAACGGGCGTCCATTCTAAAATTTTGTATCCTGCATTAGTTTAGCAGATCAGACGAGCGTCTGGAGTATCAAACACCCGTCCGGTTATCTCTTCAGGAGGACGTCCGTCCAAGACCTCGGACGCCCGTCTGCTTCCTCTTTCTTATTCTATTTTATTCTAACTCATTCTATTCTGTTCTTTCCTTTTCTTTCCTTCTCTTAACCTTTGCTTACAAGGTTAAAACTCTTTCGTCAACCTGACCTATCGTCAGCTTTGACTTTTCATTTTGCTCCCTGGTTTATGCAAACCAGGAGCAAAAGGACCCGTTATTATCTTGTCTGAACTGAACATGACATTGTCAAGAGAAGACTTTTCCCAAATCCTGACAACATGAGCGAACATGGTTCTAGCGATAACGAATCGGAGGAGCAAGGGAATAATAACCAAAATCCTCCTGGCATGGATCCCGCTCAATTAAACATAATTCTGATGCAAATGTTGCGAGAACCGAAAGAATAAAGAAGAAGCCTGGATAAACCAAGATGATGCAACAACAACAACAACCTCGAGATAGTCGTTCAACAAAGAATAAATTTCCCATGCACCGCTTACACATCCACCAAGAATCGGAGATGTTCAATGAAGAATAAATTTCAGCGGTCAGAATTGTCAGTGCAAAGAAGACCCTTATGCGCCATATCTTGATCAAGACTTCTTGGAAGGGCATAGACCAATTCAGCCTCCGGAGATGGGGGGAATGCATTTTGATTTAAAGAATGGAGTTGTGGGGATGGTCCAAAATAGTTCATTCCATGGCACTGCCCCAGAAGACCCACATGACTTCTTGTCTACTTTTGTGCAAATATGTGAAGCAGGTCACTACCCTGGCGTTCCTTCAGAAGTTGTTAAATTGAAACTTTTCCCGTTTGCCTTGAAAGGTGAAGCAAATCAATGGTTTAAGTCCTTACCCCATCACTCTCTTCATAATCAATGATGTTAAAAGAGCCTTTGCTCTGAAATTCGTTTCACCTGGAACGATAATGGACCGTAAACGAGATATAACTACTTTCGAGCAATTAGAAGGAGAAAGTATGGGAAAGGCCTGGGAGAGGTTGAATTTATTAATGAGGAAATGCCCTAACCATGGATACAATCGACATGAACTTCTAGAATTATTCTATCAGGGTGTTACTCAACCCAATAGAGATTACCTAGATTCCACAGCTCATGGATCGTTTTTAGGAGGAGGAGATGATGCTGCCTACAGGGTGGCAGAAACAATAGCTAAGAATAACATGTGGGCTACTCAAAAGAATACCCATGTTATTGGAAGCAAAAAGGAGGCTGCTGCAAGTAACTCGGAGACAACAATGCTAGTTGCTCAAATGGAAATAATGAACAAGCAACTAGCCAACCTACAAATGAAGCAGCAAGAGGGGCCAGCAGATGTGAATTACTCGGGCATGCAGGCCGGGAATATGATGAATGAGGAAGTGCATGCCATGGAGAACCGTAATCAACCTTTCGAGAGGCTTCACCAAAATTACGTAAATCGAGCCACACTCAAAACTCCGTAACTATTCGGAAACCCGCGAAATAGTTATTATACACCACCTGGTACATCCAATAACCAAAGACCCCAAGGTAATCGGGTCTCAAACGCAAAATCAACAGCCCACCTATGTCTCTCGGAAGAAATTTGATGAGCTAGTAGACATGGTGAAAACACTAGCCACCGGTCAAAAACGATGGAGAGACAGTTGGTCGGATGGTGATCAACAAGCGGCGACTCCTCAAGGAAGACTCGCCTAGTTATACGAGATAAAAACCCTAAGGTAGATGTTAGTGCTTGTAATGCCATCACACCGCAATAGGATTATGGACAAGAGGAGGAGTTGAATGCAGTCACCCTCAGAAGCGTAAGAAAGCAGGACCCGAAAAGCTATCGGGAAACGAGTAGCCCCTCCTGACGCCATGAGTTCAGGATGTGGTAAGAATGAGACAAATGCCCAAAAAAGCAACAGTGAGGAAGAGCTGAATGATGATGATTCTTCGGGGGATAATGATGAGGATGCTGAGAAAAGATGTCAGGTAGCTGAACCCCCGACTAAAAAGAAAACTGAGAAGTTTGCCAGATGGAAGGATAAGGAGGAAGAAGCCATTAAAAGTCAAACTATGATCAATCATTCGAAAACCCTTCCTTATCCAGCAAAGAAAAGAGAGAATATCTTGAACTCTGACAAACAGTATGACGGAGTGAGAAAGATGCTTAGAGATACTATGGTGACTATGCCACTTGATGAGGTATTAACTGAGATGCCTAAATGCTTTAAGTATCTTAAGGATGCCTGTGGAAGTAAGAAGAAGCTAAAGGGAATGGCAGAAGAGGTGCTAAGAGAAGAATGTTCAACGGTTTCGCAGAGCGTTGCAATCAAGCGAGGTGACCCCGGACGACCTTCAATCGCTTGCATGATTGAAGGCCACACGTTCCACAATGTCTTATGCGACTCAGGGCCTCGTCAATGTGATGCCATTGAACGCCTGCAAGAGTCTCGGGTTGGACAAAAGGCTAAGGGAGCGCCCCTCTCTTCGGGCCAGGTGGACCGATCTAGCGGTTAGCGGTGGTTGTGTTAACAACGTCCTTATCCATGTTAAACATTTAGTTTTTCCAATCGACCGGTCATCTTGGATTACCACCTGACAAGGAAATGCCCACGATTACGGGCGGCCTTTCTTAAACACTTCTGCCTCCACCATTGACTTCCAAACTGGCCAAATCACTCTGAGAGTAGGGGACACTTCCATTACCCTCGAGCAAGGAAGAAGTTCTGCGGAAGCCCCAACCCAGGAGATCTCATTTATTGAAGCAATCTATAGGGATGAATCCGACCCTGATGAAGAGCTCACGGAGATAGGAGCCCTGGATGTTATAATTCACGAAGCAGGAAATAACTGTTCACAGGCCGGAATCACTGTATAGTTGTCTCAACAACTTGCGCACACTGAGCCTATGAGTGAATGGAAAATTTGGGACATTCCAGGGATGAGCAGCAATGATTTGAAGGAGCACAACCAGGCAGACTTTAACCTTGCAGAGGAGAAAGTTTTAATGGGTAGTTGGGACGAAATAGATTTCTGGAGAGAAACTACCAATTGGGAGTTGGATGATTGGGAGCAGCTTGCAGAAGAGCTTGAAGAAGAAGAACTTAAGAAGATGGTTAAGCATAAGAAAGAAAAAACGGAAGCTGACAGGAAGATTCCTCTAGATGATGTCATTCAATACCTTTTGGGGTTTACACCTCGGGAAGATGGGTGTTTTTCAGTCAACCGGTCCAAGCTCACAAGGAAAAAGGTGGTCCCTTAAAATCTAGTATCGAAACCACCTGTGACTTAGAGTTGAAAGCACTTCCGCAGCACCTAAAATACATCTTCCTTAAAGACGGTGATAAGTTGCCCTTGATCATCTCGTCTAAACTCGAGCCGGAGCAAGAAGCAGAATTAATCAAAGTGCTTGAGAAACATATCCTCGCGTTCGGATGGCAGGTGGGCGATATCAGAGGAATCAGCCCAGACGTGTGCATGCATAAGATTCGAACGGAGGAAGGAGCGAAAAAGTCGAGACAACCTCAAAGGAGGCTAAATCCGCATACGCAGGAGGTTGTCAAAAAGAGATCATCAAATGGCTTGACATGGGAATTATTTATGCCATAGCTAATAGTGAGTGGGTCAGCCCCACTCAAGTTGTGCGAAAGAAGGGGGGAATTACAATGGAAAAAAACGAAAAAGGAGAAGAAGTAGCTTTACGCCTCGTGACAGGCTATAGAGTCTGCATAGATTATCGTAGACTTAATGAGGTTACTGCCAAAGATCACTTCCCCTTACCCTTCATTGACCAGCTTCTCGAAAGACTGAGTGGTCACAAGTACTATAGTTTCCTTGATGGCTATTCTGGCTACTTCCAGATAGCCATTGACCCTAATGACCAGGAGAAGACCACGTTTACGTGTCCATCTGGCACTTTTTCTTTTCGCAGAATGCCATTCGGCTTATGCAATGCACCTGCGACTTTTCAACGGTGCATGTTAGCCATTTTTGATGTACTTGTGGAGCAGTGCATGGAGGTCTTCACGGATGACTTCTCATTCTATGGCGACAGCTTTGATGAAATCTTAAAGAATCTAGATATGGTGCTCCAACGTTGTGTTGAGAAAAATCTGGTGCTTTGATCGGCCTTTTCTAAGTGTCCAATCTCACCGGCAGTGTACCGGGTCAACTGTAGCCTAGAATTGGTGAGTCAAGGTCGTATCCCACAGGGAATCTGGTCGAGTACCAAAGTCGGTCTCGTCCCTAGTTCAGGTCAACACAAATATTGAACGTGGTGACTTGTCAGATCACCGGTTCTAACAACTAAATATACAACACAAAATAAAGATTTAAAACTATATAAAAGAGATAGCCGAGCTATGATCCAATCGACTACTATCTAACCCTAACTCGTAACCAGAAGTGATTTCGATATACTCTAATGTTCTTGACATTGTTAAAGGATGTCGTCTCCTATTTCCGAAACTAAGCGCCAATTTCAACAACCTAGTTTCCTATGTAGAATTCAACAGTCCGCTGACCGGATTTAACTGACTCAACACGGTCTACGCTCTATGAGACGTGTTAAGGCCATATTTATATGATTATTAAGGGTTTATTTCATTATTATTTTCCCCACATTTGCGTAATTTACATGATTATTAAGGGTTTAAGTGTAATTATTTAATAAAGATGATTTTAAGAGGGTTGTATGCAAAATTGATGATTTTAAGTGTTAATTTAATGGAATTATTATTATTTGGATTTTATTACATTTTTGCATTGTTTATTTATCATGTAGGTGTTGATTTTCGAGTGCATTAAGAGGATAAATGAAGCTCAAGTCGAATTATTCAAGATAGAGTTGGAATTGGCTTGAAGAAATTGGATAAAGATGAAGGAATCCGGCCTCAAAGATCTTGGACGAAGTTAGTGCGTCGATCCATCCATTCCAGACGGGCGTTTGATAAACCGAACGAGCGTCCAAAGATCGTATTTTACATTCGTAGAGAGTTTGGGCGCAGCATGGACGGACGCGTCTGAAGAGCAAAGTCAAGATCCACCGGACGGGCGCCCACGAGACCAGATTTAGCGTCCATAGCCGACTTACTTCCAAAATTTACTTTAAAACTCTATAAAAGCACCGCATTATGAAGCCCTAGAACCCTAATCTTTTACACACGATTTACTCATATACACATAGTCGCGCCTAGAATCCTAAGGAGCCGTTTTACACAGAGATGCAAATCTCCCTTCAACAATCGTGTTCATCATGATTGTTGGCTAAATACTACTGCAGTTGAGTCGACGGAGGAAGCCTATCAACAACAAAAATCAACTAGAGAGTTCGATGCTTATGTTTAGTGAGTTTATTTCATAGTTTTTCATTACTTTGGATCTGTTTTGTATTGTTTAAGTTTTATTGAATTGAGATTTGATGAAACGATCTATGTTTAATTTATGCTTGAATAAATTTATGAAAATCTGTTTATTTGAGTTCTCTTTCGTTCAAAGTAATGCATCTAATTGTGTTTTAAGAGATTATGCATGATTAGTTGAGTAAGAGTTTGGAAACGATCTCGTGATCCTGTTTTGATTGCATGTTTAGTTTACTTGAAAAAGATAAACGAAACCCTAGAATTTGGTTGAAGAAATTTAATTGAATTCGTGAATAAATCACTACTAAAAACTATGTCTTTTTAATCACCATCTAGTTGGATTGTTGGTTGATAGGTGGAATCTAGTCGCCTTGCTGTGTTTTCCCTCAATTGTTTGAATTAAATCGTTTAGATTAAGTTTAGTTAAGTTCTAGTTTGATAAACCCTGGTTTTCTGCAAGTTTTCTGCACGTTTCTGTTTCAGTTCGTAGTTGGACGCTCGTCCGCAATAGCAGACGCCCGTCCGATAGGTTTAGTTTCCAGACGCTCGTTCACTTTAGTGAACGCTCGTCCATCCTTCTGTTTTCTTATTTTTCAGCTTGTTTTTATTTCTTGTTTTAGTTTCAATTCTTAGGTTTAGGTTTTAGTTAGTTTCAGCTTTAGTTTAGGTAGATAATCGTGACATAATTGATATAGATTTATATTTGAATCCGATAAACATTCCACTCCTTTGGGGCGACCGTAAACACCCTATACTACGATCCTTATACTTGGGGTGTTTCGGTTTATAAATTTAAAACACGTTTTTACCGAACAAGTTTTGGCGCCGTTGCGGGGAGTCGGTAACGGTTGTCGGATTCTTCATAGGACAATTTTACGAGTCAAAGGGATCGTTTTAGCACGCAGAGTATTTTGGCCGTAACTTTCGCTCGAGTGTCCGTTTGGAACGCAGGACCCCAATTCGAAAGCTCGTTCCGGCGCCGACGACGTGGTGAACCGCCGTGAGGCCGTTCAGTGCGTTTTCGAGGTCAAAATCCACTGTTTTCCCCTCCATTTTGGCCCTAGAAGGTTTCAACACGTTTTTTTTTTACCGTCTTAGTGTTTTTCTTGTTTTTAAACTTTTCGTAGGTAGGTTTCTTTTCTAGTTTCGTTTAATTTTAGGATTACATTTATTACTGTTTTATTTTATTTGATTTTCTTTCAATTATTTTCCTTACTTTTTTTATATATATAGCTTAGATCTGTTTCCGTAATTATAGATTTGTTTGATTTTATTTCCATAAGTCTTTTACTCGCTTTTATTTTTATCTCGTTTTCAATTTACGTAACCTTAGTTTTTAGGTTTTCAGATCTGAACGAGCGTTCAACAACTTGAACGCCCGTCCACCTCAATTCGCCTCTCTGAGCGAACGTTCATTCAAGCAACGAAGCGTTGATTACGAACAACGTCCATTAAAATTGGACGCCGATTCGATCTGTTCAATCATCACTTCTTTTTTCTTCTCTTTTCTTCTCTTTTCTCCCTCTAAACCATCTAATCTTTTCTAAACTGTTTCTAATCAACCCCAAAGGGTTGATTTCTTCCTTTCCTTTCTTCCGGTTTATGCAAGCGAAGTAAGAAGAAGGACTTCGATCTTTGATCCTCGAGCCCGAACGATCTATCCTTAGAAGAAGGCTTCTCCCCGATTTGGACAAAATGGCGGATCAAGATCCACCAATTCCAAATCCTCGACCCCAAGCTCGCTTAAATTTACTCCTTCAATGCATGCAAGCTCTGCGGCAAGAATAAATGAATCGAGCAAGTGGCATAACTCAACAACTTCAACAATTTAGACAAAACCAAATTTAATCAATCGAACCAGACCCCTACACTCCATATCTAAACCAAGATTTTCTCGAGGACATAGACTCTATTCGTCCCTCCCGACATGGGAGGAGCGAACTTTGATCTAAAGAACGGAGTTGTTGCAATTTGTTCTCGAATAGCTCTTTCCATGGTAATGCTCGGGAAGATCCACACGACTTCTTGTCCACATTCGTACAAATCAGTGAAGCGTGCCATTATCCTGGTGTTGATTACGAGATCGTAAAGTTGAAGCTATTTCCTTTTGCTTTAAAAGGTGAAGCAAGCGAGATGGTTTAAGTCGTTAGCACATCATTCCCTCCATACTTGAATGATGTCAAAAGAGCCTTCGCTCTCAAGTGGGTTTCACCAGGCAAGATTATGGAGATGAAACGGGAAATAGCTACGTTTGAGCGGATGGAGGATGAGGCCATTGGCAAGGCTTGGGAGAGATTAAATCATGTTGATGAGGAAGTGCCCCAATCACGGATATGATAGACATGAGTTGTTGGAACTATTCTCAGAGGTGTCTCTCAACCTAATAGAGACTATCTTGACTCCACACGGCTCATGGATCCTTCTTAGGGGGAGGTGATGAGACTGCTTACAGAGTAGCCGAGACAATTGCCAAGAACAACATGTGGTCGACTCCTAAGAAGACCAATATTGTCAAGAAAGAAGGTACTATAAGCAATCCTGATACAAAGCTGTTGGTTGCTCAGATGGAATTGATAAGCAAGCAGCTGGCCAATCTTCAGACGCAGCCTTCTGATCTTGGAACACAGGCAGGGACTGAGATGACGGAAGAAGTAAATTTAATGGACAATCAAAACCAACCCTTCCGAAACTTCAATCAAAGCCAGAACTACTCAGGATTTCAAAGACAAAACTTCAATCAAGCCAAGTTACCACCTGGCCCTTCAAATTCGAATTCTTTCAACTCGAACTATCAAAGGCCAGTGCAGAACTCCCAAAGGCCCCCATGTGGCTGGAATCAAACTCAGAACAATAATCATACCACCTCATGTGTCCCTCAACACAAATTCGATGAGTGGGTAGACATGGTGAAGACTCGTCTACTAGTGTTAAAGCAATTGAGAGACAAGTTGGTCAAATGGCGACCCAAATAAGCAAGCGAGACCTCACGGTAAACTTCCGAGTTATACCGAGAGAAATCCGAAAGTCGATGTGAATGTTTGCACTGCCATTACACCTCAGTGGGAGTATGGGCAAGAAGAGGAGTTGAACGAAGTAACTTTGAGAGGTGGTAAGAAGGCTGGACCCGGCAAGGTGTCGGAAGCGAGTAGCCCCTCCCGACGCCATAAGTTCAGAGGGGGAATCGAAATCACATGCCGAAGAAAGCAGCGATGAGGAGGAGCTCGGTGAAAATTCTTGGAAAGCGACAATGATTACGATGAAGAGGAAAGGAAGGAGAGTCGTGGTGTACCTTCGACTAAGAAAAAGGAAGAAAAGTTTGTGAGATGGAAGGATAAGGAAGATGAGGCGATAAAGAATCAAGCTACAAGGGATGATAAAGCCCTTCCTTATCCACCCACCGAAGAGCAAGGAGAGAGCCTCGCCAAAGACAAGCGTTATGATGGGGTGAGGAGGATACTTAGGGACACTAAAGTGAGTATGCCCTTAGTGAGGTATTGTCTCGAAATGCCTAAATGTACTAAGTATCTTAAAGAATTCAGTGTGGAGCAAGAGAAAGCTTCAGGATGGTCAAGAAGTGTTTCGAGAAGATTGCGCGATGGTTTCACGAAAATTGTCATGTTAAGCGAGTGACCACTGGCGGACCTTCAATCTCCTGTGAGATCGAAGGCCATTTATTCGAAAATGTCTTATGCGACTCGGGGGCCTCCATCAATGTGATGCCATTAAATGTATGCAAGAAGCTCGGGTTAGATAAAAGGATGCGAGGAACGCCCCATTTCTCTTGAGATGGTAGACAAATCTAGTCGTCATCGCGGCCGGTTGTGTAGCTAATGTTCTCCTTCAAATTGAACATTTAGTCTTCCCTACCGATCGGGTTATTCTAGACTATCCACCGATAAGGAGATGCCTCTAATTCTAGGCCGAACCTTTTTGACACTTCTAACGCTCTCATCGACTTCTGCAAAGGACAGATTACTCTTAGAGTCGGTGACACATCTGTCACCTTCACACGAGGGGACACATCCTGAAAGAGCCGTAATTGATGAAATATCGTTTGTCGAAGCCATATATGAGGACGGAGGAGATGCCTATTATGAAGATGCAATGGAGCTTACGAGAGATAGGTGTTTTTGAAGTCATGGACATTGAGGATCCGGTGATCATGGACCATCTTCTAATTCATTTCCAGCCGTAGGCATTGACGAAGTCATCTTCACTCGCTCATCACGAGCCTGTTATTGAGTTAGAAGCATGGAGATGCCCAACAACAAACGATGATTTCAAAGAATCGAGTCGAGAAGACTTCATCCCTGGTGAAGAAGAAGCTCGATGGGTAGTTGGGACGAGGTAGAGTTTTGGAGAGAAGCTACTCATTGGGAAGTAGATGATTGGGAAGAGCTGGCAGAAGAGCTTAAAGATGAAGAGTTAAGAAAAATGATCGATCACAAGAAAAAGGAAGCAAGTGTTGACCGGAGGATTCCGATGGATGATTTGATCCAAGATGCCTTTACAGGGTTGAGCCTCGGGAAGATGAGGTGTTCTCTCACAACCACTTCAAGCTCATAGGGAGAAAGGTGGCCCGTTAAAGTCTAGTATTGAGCAACCACCTACTTGATTTAGAGCTTAAACCGCTTCCAAAACACCTTAAGTATATCTTTCTTAAGGATGGAGATAAATTGCCTTTGATCATTTCTTGAAACTCGACCAAGAGCAAGAAGCACAAATGATAGAAGTGCTTAAGAAAAACATCCTCGCGTTCGGTTGGCAAGTGGGTGATATCCGAGGATCAGCCTGGACATATGCATGCATAAAATCCGAACGGAGGAAGGAGCTAAAAGGTAAGACAACCTCGTGAAGGCTGAATCCGCATATGCAAGAGGTTGTCAAGAAGGAGGTTATAAAGTGGCTTGACATGGGAATCATCTACGCAATCGCCGATAGTGAGTGGGTCACCCTACTCAAGTTGTGCCAAGAAGAAGGGCGGAATCACAATCGAAAAGAATGAAAAAGGGGAGGAAGTTGCCTACGTCTCGTGGATCGGAGTCAGAGTCTCATATCGACTATCGTGGATCGAATGAGGTTAACGCCAAGGACCACTTTCCCTACCCTTCATTGACCACTTTTATTGAAAGACTGAGTGGTCACAAGTATTATTGTTTTCTCGATGGATATTCTGGCTACTTCCAGATAGCGATTGATCCTAATGACCAAGAGAAGACGACTTTTACGTGTCCATCTGGTACTTTTGCTTTTCGTAGAATGCCATTCGGCCTATGCAACGCGCCCGCGACTTTTCAACGGTGCATGTTGGCCATTTTGATGGACTTGTTGAGCAATGCATGGAAGTCTTCATGGATGACTTCTCAGTCTACGGCGATAGCTTTGATGAAATTTTAAAGAACCTAGATATGGTACTCCAACGGTGTGTTGAGAAAAATCTGGTGCTTAACTGGGAAAAATGCCATTTTCTAGTAGGCGAAGGAATCGTTTTGGGACACAAGGTGTCCAATGTTTGGTATTCAAGTTGATAAGGCTAAGGTTGAAGCCATTGAAAGATGACGTGCCCAAAAGCAAAGAAAGAGGTACGAGGTTTTCTAGGACACGTTGGCTTCTACCGGCGTTTCATTAGAGACTTTTCGACGATTGCCAAGCCTTTATCAAATCTCTTGAAAGAAGATGTCGATTTCTTGTTCGATCGAAGTGCAAAGAAGCTTTCAATTGTCTCAAAGACAAGCTTATCGATGCCCCTATTTTAGTTGCACCGACCGACCAAGCCTTTCGAGTTGATGTGCGATGCCTCTAATTACGCCGTGAGCGCAGCTTTTAGGTCAAAGAGTTGATAAAAGGTTCGAGCCCATCTATTATTCGAGTCGTACCTTGAACCCGGCTCAATGCAATTATACTACGATGAGAAGGAATTCTTAGCCGTCGTCTTTGCCATTGACAAGTTTAGAAGCTATCTTCTAGGTTCTCAAGTGATTGTATGGGACGAGATCATGCAGCTTTACGCTACCTTATGGATAAAGCGGATGCCAAACCAAGGTTACTTCGATGGATTCTAATTCTACAAGAGTTTGACCTTGTGATTAAAGATAAGAAAGGTAGTGAGAATATTGTGGTGATCATTTATCTCGCTTAGTAAATGAGGGTGCAGAGAGAATCACAATGATATAGGCATTGATTTTCCAAGCGAGCAATTGATGAAGCTTGAAGCGGTTAGGCATGGTATATGTCGACTACGTCAACTATTTGGCGAGTGGTCATTTAGAGGATATGACGTGTCGGGAAAAGAAAAGTTCTTTTCGATCTTAAATATCTCGTATGGGAAGATCCTTATTTGTTCGAGTCCAGAAAGGCGGGTTGCTTCGACGGTGTGTTCCTGAGCATGATCAGTGGGATATCCTAGAACAATGCCATAGCGGTCCCACCGGAGGTCACTATGGAACACCGAAGACGGTTGCAAAGATTCTTCAAGCTGGATTCTACTGGCCGACTCTGTTTAAAGACGCAGAAGCCTTTTGTAAAGGTTGTGATAGGTGCCAGAGAACTGGACGGCAGAGTAGTCGGATGGAAATGCCACTTAAGCCCATTCTTGAATGCGAAGTTTTCGATGTATGGGGCATAGATTTTATGGGACCCTTTCCATCCTCATGTGGTAATAAGTATATCCTCGTCTGTGTGGATTATGTTTCAAAGTGGGTCGAGGCCATAGCTACTCAAACTAATGATCACAAGGTTGTGAAGAAATTCTTGCAAAAGAATATCTTTACTAGATTCGGCTGTCCGAGAGCACTCATTAGTGATGAAGGTACTCACTTTTGCAATGCGCCGCTTGACAAGATCCTTGAGAAGTATGGTGTCAAACATAAGATTGGTACACCATATCATCCTCAAACTAGTGGCCAAGTCGAGGTAAGCAACCAGAGCTTGAAAAGAATTTTGGAGAAGACCGTGAACAATAATCGATCTAATTGGAGTCTTAAGTTGGATGACGATTGTTGTGGGCTTATCGTCTCGCATTCAAGACCCGATGGGCACGTCACCCTTCCAAATGGTCTATGGCAAAGCTTGTCATTTACCTGTCGAACTTGAACACAGAGCTTTCTGGGCAATTAAATTCCTAAATTTTGATAGCCAACTCTGTGGGGAGAAACGATTGTTACAATTGAACGAGCTCGACGAGTTCAGACTCCGTGCATACGAGAATGCTAAGCTTAGCAAGGAAAGAACGAAGATGCTCCATGACGCTAAGATCAAGGACCGAGAATTCAAAGTTGGTGAAATGGCTTTACTCTATAATACCAGACTTCATTTGTTTCCTGGTAAGCTAAAGTCTAGATGGTCTGGTCCCTTTGAGATTCTCGAGGTTAATCCAAGTGGAGTAATTACTTTGAACGGGTATGGTAATCAAGCTTTTAAAGTGAATGGCCATCGACTTAAGAAATATTTTGGGCAACCAAAGGAAAAGCCTGAGATTCTTTATTTCCAAAGAAGAGATGAGAGTCTGAGATGTCCCGATTTGTGAAGAGATTCCATCTTATTTCTTTGAGTCAGATGATGATGACGTTCCTATATCCACCCGTAAGGTACCTTCTGTTGAGACTTCTGCTCATACCACTATGTCTATGCCTATCGTGCGCAAGAACAAGAAGAAGAGAGTCAGTGTAGTTTGGAGAGAAAAGTTTAATGAACTTATTGCACACTTGACTTGTTGTTGTGGTGAAAATCATTTCCGCCCCAATACTCCTGATTCTGATATTGAGGTGGCAGCTGTTAAACCAAAGTGGCCCGATCCGGGTTGATCTTTCGGAACTTTGTGTCAAGCTATTGACATTAAAAGAGCGCTCCTAGGAGGCAACCTAGTTTTCTTTGTTCGTTTTCTTTTCTTAGGTTGTTTTGTTTTATTGTTTTAGAAATAATACTTTAGTTGATTTTGTGTTGATGGTTATTCCTCTTACGTTCATTATGAGTGTTTTGTGTTATGTGTTGCTCATATACCCGTGTACCCGAGATTATATGGTATGTCGAGTGTTGCGATACTTTTGAGCAGGTTTTTCGAAAGTTACTATCGTCCAGGTGTTGTCTATTCGAGTTGCGTGTATATTCATGCTCCGGCCCGACCTCCGCCAACTTTCATCCGACCACCAATTTGAAACCAAATAAGTTTTCTTTTTCTTTTATTCTCGCCCATTATTCGAGGACATAATGTGATTTAAGTGTGGGGGTGTTTGGGTATGTTTTTATGCTATATCCTTTGAAATATGAGTGAATGTTAAATTTTTATGAATTTAAATTTTTTTGTGAGTCTCGAGCATATAATTGGAACTAGATGCTTGCTAGTTGTAGTTTTCTAACGATGATAGTATGTGACTTAGTGAGATAATTATAGCATGTTTTACTTTTATGGAGATAGTCTCGTTTTCACTCACGAAAGCCTTTGATTTTGAAGCATGACTTTTGAATTATATCCTTTCATTATTTTTAATGATTTATCTTAGGAAGGTCAAGATAGTTACACCTAAGTTAGACCGTCTTCGTGAATATCATAAAGTTTGAATGTGATAAGTGAGATGTAACTTATGACTTTGAAAAGTGAATGAATAAAGTGAGTGAGCAATTATTAATAAATACGTTTGTCGGAAGTCGGTCGATGATTGGAGTGCGGTAGGTATACCTCGTATGTCCTATTCCACTATGATGACCAAAAGCTCACGGCAATCAGAAGAAAGCTACCTTATGATTTGAGTAGGTAGGGTGTTATCACGAAACATCCTATTCTACTATGATGGGTAAGAGCTTATTCTGATATGCGTCAAATTTGAAAATTTTGAAAAATGATGAGTTAAAATAAAGTAAAGTCTTTGTTATCATGGATCCTATACCCAGTAGAACCGCATGATATGTTGTAGGGATTATCCTACTGAGTGCGTGGGAAGGCTTTGAGTGGAGCTATTACTGTCTGTACCTAGGATAGTCATTGGAATTTCTGAGAGGATATTTCTTTGAAAGGCTTGTTAGATTGAGAACGGCTTGTCACACTTACACCGAATCTATCTCTGTGAAGGTATTGTTTGCTATAGTTGTTGTATCTTTTGTTACGTGAGTTAGAGATCTATGTGGATTATTTATAAAGTTGAGCTATAGTTTTGATTGTTTTGTCCGAGGACGTACAAAAAGTTAAGTGTGGGGGAGTTGTTAAGGCCATATTTATATGATTATTAAGGGTTTATTTCATTATTATTTTCCCCACATTTGCGTAATTTACATGATTATTAAGGGTTTAAGTGTAATTATTTAATAAAGATGATTTTAAGAGGGTTGTATGCAAAATTGATGATTTTAAGTGTTAATTTAATGGAATTATTATTATTTGGATTTTATTACATTTTTGCATTGTTTATTTATCATGTAGGTGTTGATTTTCGAGTGCATTAAGAGGATAAATGAAGCTCAAGTCGAATTATTCAAGATAGAGTTGGAATTGGCTTGAAGAAATTGGATAAAGATGAAGGAATCCGCCTCAAAGATCTTGGACGAAGCGTCAGTGCGGCGTCCATTCCAGACAGGCGTTTGATAAACCGAACGAGCGTCCCAAAGATCGTATTTTACATTCAGAGAGTTTGGACGCAGCATGGACGGACGTCTAGAGCAAAGTCAAGATCCACCGGACGGGCGTCCACGAGACCAGACGAGCGTCCATAGCCGACTTACTTACAGCCGACTTAAAACTCTATAAAAGCACCGCATTATGAAGCCCTAGAACCCTAATCTTTTACACACGATTTACTCATATACACATAGCTGCGCCCTAGAATCCTAAGGAGCCGTTTTTACACAGAGATGCAAATCTCCCCTTCAACAATCGTGTTCATCATGATTGTTGGCTAAATACCCTGCAGTGAGTCGACGGAGGAAGCCTATCAACAACAAAAATCAACTAGAGAGTTCGATGCTTATGTTTAGTGAGTTTATTTCATAGTTTTTCATTACTTTGGATCTGTTTTGTATTGTTTAAGTTTTATTGAATTGAGATTTGATGAAACGATCTATGTTTAATTTATGCTTGAATAAATTTATGAAAATCTGTTTATTTGAGTTCTCTTTCGTTCAAAGTAATGCATCTAATTGTGTTTTAAGAGATTATGCATGATTAGTTGAGTAAGAGTTTGGAAACGATCTCGTGATCCTGTTTTGATTGCATGTTTAGTTTACTTGAAAAAGATAAACGAAACCCTAGAATTTGGTTGAAGAAATTTAATTGAATTCGTGAATAAATCACTACTAAAAACTATGTCTTTTTAATCACCATCTAGTTGGATTGTTGGTTGATAGGTGGAATCTAGTCGCTTTGCTTTGTGTTTCCCTCAATTGTTTGAATTAAATCGCTTAGATTAAGTTTAGTTAAGTTCTAGTTTGATAAACCCCGGTTTTCTCGCAAGTTTTCTCGCGACGCTTCGCTTTGCCAGTAGTTGGGCGCCGTCCGCAATAGCGCAGCGCCCGTCCGATAGGTTTAGTTTCAGGCGCTGCGTTCACTTTAGTGAACGCTCGTCCATCCTTCTGTTTTCTTATTTTTCAGCTTGTTTTTATTTCTTGTTTTAGTTTCAATTCTTAGGTTTAGGTTTTAGTTAGTTTCAGCTTTAGTTTAGGTAGATAATCGTGACATAATTGATATAGATTTATATTTGAATCCGATAAACATTCCACTCCCTTAGGACGACCCGTAAACACCCTATACTACGATCCTTATACTTGGGGTGTTTCGGTTTATAAATTTAAAACACGTTTTACCGAACAAGACGCCGACAAGTCGATACAAACCTCACAAATAAACCGAGTCCGAACAACTCACCGGTTTTACACAAAGGATCCTAGAACCCTTTTCCCGTATCCTCTCGCAAAATACATATGTAAAGAAGACGCGTGAAATACAATTATTGAGTCGCGAGTTCAATAAAAGTCATTTACTGAATAAGTTCTAGAAACGATAACAACACCGAGAATCTAACAATCAACACATCAAAATCATTCCAATCAACAAGCTAGAGGTTCGATTTCGAAGGCTATCACATATCTCGGCTATAAAATGATTACCTACTCATTATACTAAGCAAAATATAAGGAAACAACAACAAAATTTAACAAAGATAAAGATCGGAAGCAAGGAGAAATTGAAATTACCGAATCGAGACGAAGAACACCGGAAGAAAAACGAAATCCAAACTGAAATTTCAATAGCTAGTAGCACCGATCTTCGGATTACAACAACATAAAACTAATCTAAGCTAAAACTATATACAAATCTAATCTAAGCTAAGAAAAGGTGAAGAAAAACGCTGAAAATGCTGAAAAAATCGATCTAAAAGAGGAGAGAATCGATCTAGATCAAATGGGGGGGTATTTATAGTGTTTTTGCAGATCTGACTGTTAGGCGTGCGCCTAGAAAACCTTAGGCGCACGCCTAGCTCACTGAAATCACGTACTGAAACATTTGGCCTTCTTAGGCGCGCGCCTGGCTGACACACCCTCAGTAAATAGGCCATAACTTTGTGTGTAGACCTCCAAATCGAGTGATTCAAAATGCGTTGGAAATATAATGAAATTGTCTACAACTTTCATGAAGATGTCCAGCCCAGAAAATGCCTTTAAGGTGGATAAAAATGCGGATCAGTGGAAGGTATGGTTGTAGTACCACCGCGTTTTGATCCGTTTGAACGTTTAAGCTTCGGGCATATGTTCCAATCCTCGTAACTCGCCTTCTGGACATCTCAAACACCTAAGTCCTGTACAAATTCACAACAAATACCACACATAATCCCTACAGGACACTAGGGTGACCGAGAGTATAGTAAATTACACCGAAAAAAGACCGAGGATCCCGGACTTTACATCCTAGGTCCCGAAATGATAACCAAGGTGTAAATACATCAAAATACAACCAAATGTCTCAGATAACATATAAAACGAGGTATAAACGGGGTATAATTACATAGAAAATGATAGGCAAATTTGACTCTCATCAACTACCCCATACTTAGCGTTTGCTCGCCCTCGAGCAAAAATGAGCGATTCAAAAATAAAGATGGAGTCAACATTGCAATCATACATCTAGTTTATAAGAATTGAAATGGTAAAACACAAGTAAATGACATAAATGCATAAGATTTAAGTTCTACCTTGTATCGAGAAAAGAATGTGTGTGTGTGAATAGCTTCTTCGACATTCATCACTTACGACCGGTTTGGTTTATAGATGCATATGTACCAGGGTTACACCATAGGCTTATAACTCGTAAACATCTCCACTAATCGAGGTCTAACGTCGTCTAAATGCAATGGGTCGAGCAGACTTGAAGGGTTATATCGTTAGGCTAGGCGGGGCTAACGAAAGGATATTTACAAAAAAATAGAAAAAAAGAAGGTGCAAAAGAGCTTTAACCAAGTCAAATATACACACGAAACTTGGTATCAACTTTGTCTTCAATTTTCCGAGTATTTACAACTTCGGAATCCAAACCCTAACCTCAACTTCATAATATAGAATACTACACAACACTTTAGTCCACTTTTTGGACTTATAACAAACTATAAATATGTACATTTACCACTTCTGTTTCTTTTCTTTTTTTTCTTTTTTTCTTCTCCTTATATACATCAAAATTCGAACAAGACCGAAACCGACACATTGTTACACTCTCGTTCGAAATAACTCAGTAAATCACGACTCCATACCATTACTTACGTCTCAACAATACCTCGCAACATCGTAAAAATGTGCGGAACAAACAAGCTCAATTGCAAGGTAGTCAAGGATATGTAGACCGAAATAATGTTAGGGACATCAATTTTCACGGGTTAGTAACATGAAAGGCTAGTTCGGGTGGCGGTCTAACCACCCTACAAAAGGCTTAGAGGGGTAACAATGGATTAATCGTTTAGGTTGACCTTTGGCTCTGATCGGGTCAAAATAAATGCCAAAACCGTCATCCCGTACCTAACAACGGCGACCTACCTTTTATTTCGCTCGGTTACTAATATAAGTTCTAGGTAACCGGGTCATTAATAACTACCATAATCGTTCACTAGTCAAGGTGATTCATGAAGTCGAAGCTAACGTGATAGAACTACTTCATTCCTCAAAACAAGATCCCAACTCAAATGAAATGCATTCAAATAATCACTATATGTTTAACCAAAGCAATACTATAGGCTCAATGTATCAAAACCAATGTCAAAGGCATCAAAATTTCTAAAAAAAACGACTCATTTACACCAAAGGGATAACAATCACTAAGTATAACTCGTTCCACATGAAAACAAAACATCGAAGCTAAACCGACTACCCCCTACTTTAAAATGAAACACGAATGATAAGGGTAGAAAAGTTAGCTTACAACCGAAAAAAACACGAGTACGATCATGTGGCATCCGCAAATGTCCTCCTGTGGTACTGTGACTTATATAAAATATACACAACCAACACCAAAGGTGTACAAGTATGGAGTATAACACAATAAAACTACCCGGATTACCACAACTCATCAAAACAAAAAACACCACACTAACCCCCCAAAACACACTTCTTCGAGTTATATAACAACAAAAGGTACTCGAAGTATCAAAATAGAAACTAAAGAAACACAGTGAAACACGAGGGGAAAGAAAAGCATTAAAAACACATTCTGAGTTTTTAGTCCTCAGCTCGACTTTCTACCCCGAACTATGTCAAGGATAGCTATACCAAAGGAGAGCAAACCGTTGCTTCTCCCTAGCAAAATCGTAGGAATTGAGCACCCCTTGAAAATAAAACAATAGAACTATGGGGCTCAATCCCCACCACCACGATTTGTTCGATGAATCCGTTGCACAGAACAACGAATTCACTTTCCCCGAACTAAAATATATCCCAACTAACAATGACTCTAGCACCAAGTATGAACAAATAGGCTCAACATCAACAACAAACTCAATAGGGTGCACCCCCGAAGATATAACAATAGGGCTAAATGAAGACGGAACAGGTGACTCAATAGATACAAGAGTCATACCATCCTCGTAGTGTTCCTCCGGGGTGATTTCAATCATACTTTCTTGCTCTCTCCTCTCAAACTCCTCAAATAGTAGTTGCACTTTAAGCTCCAAGTTTCGTATGGCTATTTGCATTGCGACCGCCATCTCGAAGCTCATTATGGTGCTCTTGGACCACTTTACTCAACTCTTCAACAGCTTTGCTCAAGTGCCATCCGTTGTCTCCGTTGAGGTCTCTGATTCGGAGGTGGAGAAGTATCGAGTTGTTGATCAAAGTAACTCGGGCATTATCCCACTCATTTCCATAAGATGTGGCGATGGGTTGAACTGATAAAATGGTTGTGTTTGGTAACCCATAGCACCGTAATTGTAATATCCGAATGGGTAAGGATAGGAGACGTAATTGTAGTATGGATTCATTATCCGCAAAAGCAGGAAACAACACGAACACAATCACGGTAACTTGTCACTACCACTACCGAAGTAAATGGTGTGACACTTCAACAACAACAAAATAAAACAAACTATACATAAATAAAAAATAAGAAAAACGACCTAATCCTAAGAACTTAACTAACTTACAAGATATCAACCCGATTCCCCGCAACGGCGCCGTAAAAAACTTGATCGGCCTTTTCTAAGTGTCCAATCTCACCGGCAAAGTGTACCGGGTCAATCAGTAGCCTAGAATTGGTGAGTCAAGGTCGATCCCACAGGGAATCTGGTCGAGTACCAAAGTCGGTCTCGTCCCTAGTTCAGTCAACACAAATATTGAACGTGGTGACTTGTCAGATCACCGGTTCTAACAACTAAATATACAACACAAAATAAAGATTTAAAACTATTTAAAAGAGATAGCCGAGCTATGATCCAATCGACTACTATCTAACCCTAACTCGTAACTGTATGATTTCGATATACTCTAATGTTCTTGACATTGTTAAAGGATGTCGCCTCCTATTTCCGAAACTAAGCGCCAATTTCAACAACCTAGTTTCTTATGTCGAATTCAACAAATTACCGACCGGATTTAATCGACTCAACACGGTCTACGCCTACATGAGACGCCGACAAGTCGATACAAACCTCACAACGAAACCGAGTCCGAACAACTCGGTCCGGTTTTACACAAAGATCCTAGAACCCTTTTCCGTATCCTCTCGCAAAATACATATGTAAAGAAGACGCGTGAAATACGATTATTGAGTCGCGAGTTCAATAAAAGTCATTTACTTAATAAGTTCTAGAACGATAACAACACCGAGAATCTAACAATCAACACATCAAAATCATTCCAATCAACAAGCTAGAGGTTCGATTTGAAGGCTATCACATATCTCGGCTATAAAATGATTACCTACTCATTATACTAAGCAAAATATAAGGAAACAACAACAAAATTTAACAAAGATAAAGATCGGAAGCAAGGAGAAATTGAAATTACCGAATCGAGACGAAGAACACCGGAAGAAAAACGAAATCAAAACTGAAATTTCAATAGCTAGTAGCACCGATCTTCGGATTACAACAACATAAAACTAATCTAAGCTAAAACTATATACAAATCTAATCTAAGCTAAGAAAAGGTGAAGAAAAACGCCGAAAATGCTGAAAAAATCGATCTAAAAGAGGAGAGAATCGATCTAGATCAAATGGGGGGGTATTTATAGTGTTTTTGCAGATCTGATCATTAGGCGTGCGCCTAGAAAACCTTAGGCGCACGCCTAGCTCAACAAATCACGTATCAAAACATTTGGCCTTCTTAGGCGCTAAGCGCCTGGTGACACACCCTCAGTAAATAGGCCATAACTTTGTGTGTAGACCTCCAAATCGAGTGATTCAAAATGCGTTGGAAAGCTAATGAAATTGTCTACAACTTTTATGAAGATGTACAGCCCAGAAAATGCCTTTAAGGTGGATAAAAACGCGGATCATTGGAAGGTATGGTTGTAGGACCACCGCTTTGATCCGTTTGAACGCTTAAGCTTCGGGCATATGTTCCAATCCTCGTAACTCGCCTTCCGGACATCTCAAACACCTAAGTCCTGTACAAAATCACAACAAATACCACACATAATCCCTACAGACACTAGGGTGACCGAGAGTATAGTAAATTACACCGAAAAAGATCGAGGATCCCGGACTTTACATCCTAGGTCCCAAATGATAACCAAGGTGTAAATACATCAAAATACAACCAAATGTCTCAGATAACATATAAAACGAGGTATAAACGGGGTATAATTACATAGAAAATGATAGGCAAATTTGACTCTCATCATGCTTAACTGGGAGAAGTGCCATTTTCTAGTCGGGAAGGGATTGTTTTGGGACACAAGGTGTCCAGTGATGGTATTCAGGTGGATAAGGCTAAAGTAGAAGCCATTGAGAGAATGTCATACCCGAAGACAGTGAAGGAGGTACGAGGATTTCTGGGACATGTGGGCTTCTATTGGCGTTTCATTAAAGATTTTTCGACGATATCAAAGCCGTTATCCAACCTGCTGAAAGAGGAAGTGGAGTTCTTGTTTGATGATGGGTGTAAGAAAGCTTTCAATTGCCTAAAGGATAAGCTCATGAATGCCCCTATCTTAATCGCACCTGACTGGACTAAGCCTTTTGAACTAATGTGCGATGCCTCTAACTACGCAGTGGGCGCAGTTTCTAGGGCGGAGAATTGGCAAAAAGTTCAGCCGATCTACTATGCGAGCCGAACTTTGAACCCAAATTTCAGTGTAACTACTACTACGGAGAAAGAGTTCCTAGTCGCTCGCTTTTGCTATGGATAAATTTAGAAGTTACCTTCTCGGGTCTCAAGTTGTGGTCTGGACAGATCACCCAGCATTACGCTACCTTATGGGAAAAGCAGACGCTAAACCAAGGATACTCAGATGGATCCTGATACTACAGGAATTTGACCTTGATATTAAGGACAAGAAAGGTAGTGATAATGTTGTAGATGACCACTTATCTCGCCTAGTGACCGAGGGTGGCGAAATCCCTAAGGAGATAGGCATTGACTTTCCAACTGAGCAATTAATGAAGCTAGAGACTGTGAGGCCGTGGTATGCTGATTACGCCAACTACTTAGCAAGTGGGCATTTAGAAGAGATGACGACGTCGTGAAAAGAAGAAATTTTTCAAATGACTTAAAGTATCTCGTATGGGAGGATCCATATCTGTTTAAAGTCTGCAAGGACGGGTTTCTTAGAAGGTGCGTTCCGGAGCATGAACAATTGGATATTCTGGAGCAATGTCATAGTGGTCCCGCTGGTGGACACTACGGAGCACCTAAGACAGTCACAAAAATCCTTCAAGCCGGTTTTTACCGGCCTACTTTGTTTAAAGATGTCAAGCCTTTTGCAAAGGCCGTGATAGATGCCAAAGAGTAGGAGACTCAAGTAATAGGATGGAGATGCCTTTGAGGCCTATCTTGGAATGTGAGGTTTTTGACGTCTGGGCATTGATTTTATGGGACCGTTCCCATCATCATGCTATAAAAATATATATTCGTCCAGTGTGACTATGTTTCCAAGTGGGTAGAGGCCATAGCCACCCAAACCAATGATCACAAAGTTGTAAAGAAATTCTTGCAAAAGAATATCTTTACTAGATTTGGTCGTCCTGAGAGCCCTTATCGGTGATGAAGGTTCGCATTTTGTAATGCACCACTGGATAAAATTCTTGAGAGATATGGTGTCACGCATAGAATTGGTACACCATACCACCCCCAAACCAAAGCCAAGTCGAGGTGAGCAATAGAAGTCTAAAGCGGATTTTGGAGAAAACGATAAATTCAAATAGATCCAACTGAGTCTCAAGTTGGACGACGACTTTGGGCTTATCGCACAAACGTTCAAGACCCCTATGGGTACGCCACCATTTCAAATGGTTTATGGCAAGGCTTGCCATCTACCGGGCCGAGTGAGCACAGAGCTTATCGGGCTATTAAATTCTTAAACTTCGATAGCCAACTCGTGGGGAGAAAAGATTACCGCAACTACATGAGCTCGATGAATTGCACTCGTGGCCTACGAGAACGCCAAGCCGAGCAAGGAGAGAACGAAGGCGCCCCGACGATGCGAAGATAAAAGATAGAGATTTCAAGGTAGGAGAGATGGCTTTGCTTTTACAACACCGTGATTACATCCGCTTTGTCGGCAAGCTTAAGTCCAGATGGTCCGGACCCTTTGAAATTGTCGAAGTTCATCCGGGTGGAGCAATTTCATTGAAAGGGTACAACGGTCAACCTTTTAAAGTGAACGGTCATAGATTGAAAAAGTATTTCGGACAGCCTTATGAAGCACCTGAAGTCCTATACTTTCAAAAGTTGGTTGACATGACTGATGTGCTGATTTTTGATGAGATCCCATCCGACCTCTTTACTTCGGATGATGACATTATTGCCCTTAATCTTAAAGATGCTTCTACCACGACTCCTGCACCTATCAGTATGCCAGTGCCACAATTAAGCAACAACACGAAGAAGAAAATCAGTGCTGTCTGGATGGCTAAGTTCCAGGACTCAGTCGCGCACTTGACTTGTTGTTGCTGTGACCACACTGATGCTCTCCACTCTGACTCTGATGAAGGAGCGGCCCTGATCAAACCAAAGTGGCCCGATCCGGGTTGACTTCGCTGACTCTGTCAAGCTACTGACATAAAAGAAGCGCTACTAGGAGGCATCCTAGATATCCTTTCAAGTATTTTATTTCCTTACTTAGTTTTAATAAAACTTGTTGTGTGGTGGTTGTCCCGTTACCTACTTGCACCACTTGCCTTGTTTCATGGTTCCATGTGTACTCATATACCCCTTGCCCCCGAGATTATACGCTATGTCGAGTGTTGCAGATACTTTTGAGTGGTTTTTGCCAGCGATTCCTTCAAAGTTGTTCTGTCTTGATATGAGTTGCAAATGGTACATTAATGTTCCAAATTGACAACCACTTTGCAACCACTAAGTATTCTTTTTTTCATTTGCACATTCTGAGGACATAATGTGATTTAAGTATGGGGGGGTGTCTACATGTTTTCATGTTATATTTATTGGAAAATGAGTAAATGTGGATTTCATGCCAAATTTAAATTTTTTTTGTGAGTTACGAGCATATGATTGAAACAAAAAGGCTCGCTAGTTGTAGTTTCTTGACGATGATTGTCTGTAACTTCTGTGAGATAACTATAGCATGTTTTTACTAATACGAGATAGTATTCATTTCATATTCACGTAAGCCTTTGAAATTGAAGCGAAGTTTCTTTAAACTTTATCCATTCATGATCCTAGTGGTTTATCCTAGAGAGACTTGTGCTTAATAGTAACAGTAAACGTAACACCTAAATTCTGAACGTGTACTGTGAATATCTGAAGGTTTGAATGTGATAGGAAGGATATAATTTAAGGTTTGAATACCACTCTAAGATGAATAATATGATAAAATATGTATATGTCGGATGTAGCTGCCGATGATTTGAGTGCGATATGGCATTATCACGAAATGTCCTATACCACTATGAGGCTCAATAGCTCCCGACTGCCTTATGATAGTAGTCCAGCTAGGGTGTTATCACGAAACATCCTATTGCTGGGAATGAGGGCATATGCTATAAACATGGAACTAAGTCAACGAAAAAAAAAGAAAAAAAAAAAGCAAATGGCAATGTGGAAAGTTAGTAAAGTTGGTAGGAACCGTAGTTATCTCCTGACTATCCCCAAAGATAAATCGAATGATATGCATTAGGGATTATCCTAATAAGTACACGGGAAGACTTTGTGTGGAACGACATCGCTATACCTATGAAAGTCATTATGATTGTTTGAAAGGATTTTTGTGCGAAAGAATGGTGGAGATTGAGAAGGGCTTTTCACACACACCGAATCTATCTCTATGTTGGTATTACTTGCTATAGTTGTTGTATCTTTGGTTACGTGAGTCGAGAGCCTATGTGGATTGCATGTACAGTGAGCCAGTTTTGATTGTTTTGTTCGGGACGAACAAAAAGCTAAGTGTGGGGGAGTTGTTCTCGTGAATTTTATGATTTATATTGCAATATTTCATAGCAATAATCCCATGTTTTAGTAATTTTTATAGAAAATTACGTATTAAATGAATAGATTGAAGAAATGGTTTTAAAGTTATAAAAGTGTAAAACGCCAATTACGTGCTTAAAATGATGATTTTATGTTGGTTTGAGTTGTGTTACACTTTGGTATGCTTTCAATGACTTGCAGTGTTAAATGCGCGATCGAAAAAGATGATTTGAAGTGTTTAATCGCACTTTGAAGAGTGGGAGTCAAGGATAAAGAGATATAAGAGGAAGAAATCAATTGAATCAATCCTAGGAGCTCTGATTTAACGCTTGCATCCCTAGATCAAGCGCCCGTGATGGACGGGCGCCCACTATGCCGGACGAGCGTCCAGGAACAAGTTTTTGATTCAGAGTTTGATGATTTTTAGCGAACGAGCGTCTGATTTTGTATAGGACGTGCGTCCAACCCCAGCTTGGCCCGACTCAAATATGTTTTGCACTCTGGACGGGCATCCGAGTCATCAAACGGGCATCCACCACCGATTCTAACCCTAGCCGCCTCAGAGTTCTATAAATACATCGCCTATTTCAACCCTAAAACACACATGAGAGCAGCCACATTTTCACCCAAAAAGCAGCCGCACCAAAACCCTTCAAAAATTATGAGTTTCTTCCCTTCAATAGTGTCTTGGATCATCACAAGGATGCAAGGCTAAGCATATAGCGGTAGAATAGCTGGAGGATATCACATCAACATCACCACAACCACGAATTGTTAGGTTATCTCTATTTATGAATTCAAATATTGTATTTTATTTATCGATTGGTATTTGGATTGATTGTTAAGTGTTTTGTTAGATAGGAATGTCAATGAAACCACATGTTGATTTGGAATTGTATGGAAATATAATTCAACAATAGAACCTTTTCGATCGATACAATTAATAATATCTTGAGGAATCATTTGTTGTTAATTGGGTTATATAATTTGGGAACAAATTGATGATCTTGTGATGTATGTTAAACTGTTTTGCTTGGAAAAGAAAACAAAATCCTAGAAATTGAGTTAAAGGAATTTAATCGATTTTGAGATTGATCATACCAATAAAATCGTATTCGATCATAATATGGTTGTGTGATTGTTGTGTGGTTGATTCTGTTGTTCTAATGTTCTTTTAATTCTCTGATAAATCAAATCGTTCGTTATCAACTTTTATTGCTACGTTTAGTTATTTTAAAGATTCCAGTTTTTACCTGGTGTTTTTTTTCTGCATACTTCTGTTCGCAGAACGATATCAGACGCCCGTCCACCTTCAGTGAACGGCCGTCCAGTGTCGAATTTTCTCTGTTTCCTATTTTATTTTAGTCATTATTCATCGTTTTTATATTATAGGTAATATATACCCTAGTTTTAGATAATAATTTGTGACATAATCAATATAATAACTGCACCTTAATCCGATAATTATACGATTCCCTTAGGACGACTCGGTAACACCCTATACTACGAACCTTATACTTGGGGTGTTCCGATAAAATAAATTTGAAACGAGTTTTTATCGAACACATAACCATAATGCTAGGGTAAAACATCAGCAGTGGAATCAGCAGAGAACTCAGTAGAGGACAAATTTGAGACATTAGCAGGGACCTCAGCAGACTCCACATTGCAGGGTTGTTCCTAACAGACAACAACCTTATGGTTATGCTAGTGCCTCTAATAATAGAAATCACTTTAAACAACACTTTGTACCAAAAGGCCAGAAACCATATGTGAATCCTACACAACCAAATGTTAGATTTTATGGATGTAGGATACATATATGAACAAAAGTGCAATGCTTTTCAAAGAAGACCTTATGCAAATTTGCCAAGGCTCATGATTACCACTGACCACTATGGACCCAAATAGTTTTAAGTACATAAAACACATTAAATTTTTTTTGAGGGTGTCTGGTACTTTGACAGTGGATGTTCCAGGCATATGACAATGGATAAGCATTGTTTAACTAATTTTGTGGCAAAAGATGGTCCAAGAGTCAATTTTGGAAACAAGAACACACCAGGACATACAAGAGGATATGGAACACTGGTGAGGAATGGATTAACTATCAGAAATGTTGCATATGTGGAAGGACTGGACTACAACCTACTGAGCACTGGACAATTCTATGACATGGGTTACAAGGTAACTTTTGACAAAGGCTACAACATTGTCATTAGTGAAAGAGGTGAACAAGTTGTGTTGGCTGGAAAAAGACAACAAAATATGTATGTTGTGGATTGGTCTAATGCTGTTCCAGAGACATGCCTGATAGTGCATACCAAGTCAGAACTAAAATGGTTATGGTATAAGAAATTGAATCATCTCAATTTTGATGATATCAATCAGTTGGTGAAAAAGGAGTTGGTGATTGGTCTACTTGAGATCACATTAAAAATGATGGAATATGTGATGCATGTCAGCAAGGTAAACAAACAAAGTCAAGCTTCAAGTCAAAGACTAATCAATCAACAAAAAGAGTTTTGGAGTTGATGCATATGGATTTATTTGGACCAGTGACACCAACAAGTGTAACCGGAAATTAGTACACTCTGGTTGTTGTGGATGATTATTCAAGATACACTTGGGTAATTTTCATGAACAAGAAAAGCGAAACACTTCAAAAGATGCCTGAACATTTGAAGAGATTGCAAAATGAGAAAAGTTTGACAGTAGTGAAGATCATATCAAACAAGGGTACTGAGTTCCTTAATAAAGTCATAAGAGAATTATGTGAACAAAATGGAGTGCTGCATCAATTAGCAGCTACTGGTACACCTCAGCAAAATGGAGTTGCTGAAAGATGAAACAGGACTTTAAAGGAAGCAGGGAGGACTATGATTTGTGAAGCATTACTACCTAAAAGATATTGGGCTGAAGCAATCAATACAGCTAGCTACACACAAAATAGGACCTCAATAAACAAAAAGCGGTTGATGACACCTTATGAGATATGGAATGGAAGAAAACCAAACATTTCATATTTCCATCCAATTGGAAGCAAATGTTTTATTTTTTAAACCATAAGGAAAAACTAAAGACATTCCAACCAAAATCGATCAAGGAATCTTTTAGGATATTCTTCATCAAGAAGGCATTCTGTGGTATCGAACAAAAGGACATTAAAACATGAAGAATCAATACATGTTGTTTTTTATGAACCAAAGTTCACAAGAATGGAAGATGAAGAAGTTTCAAAACCTGCTGTGAATTATGAGATCACTCATCCGTAATATGTTGATGTTTTGAAAAAGATAAATGACTTAAAAATATTTGACTCTCGCCTCGCCAAGAACCTTCAGGGAACACTACACGATGCAACAATAGATGTAGTTCAAGGATCTCGCTAATTCCCCATCAAGCAATAGCGCACTCCAATCGAAGATGAGGTTCCTGTAAATCAGGCTAATCAAGACTTATAATGGTTGAAGGACCACCCTACTGAACATGTAATTGGCAATATACAGCAAGGTGTAAGGACTAGAAGACAATTAGAAGCAATGTTCATTTGCTTTCTATCTTAAATGGAGCCTAAAGTTGTTGAAGAAGCAATTTCTGATCCAGATTGGATAAATGCTATACAAGAAGAATTGAATGAGTTTGAAAGAAACCAAGTTTGGACACTAGTGGAGAGGCATTGTCATGCAAACATAATTGGAACAAAATGGGTATACAGAAAATAAATTGATGAATCTGTACCATTGTTAGGAACAAGGCCGGACTAGTGGCAAAAGGCTATTCTCAAGGTATGAATAGATTTTGATGAGACATATGCCCCAGGCTTGCAAGACTCGAAGCTATAAGATTATTTTTGGCATATGATGCATATAGAAACTTCAAAGTGTACAAGATGGATGCCAAAAGTGCATTTTTGAATGGCATTCTGGAGGAAGAGGTTTATGTTCAGCAACCTCCTGGTTTTGAAGTTAAAGATCAAGAAGATAAAGTGTATAGACTCAATAAGGCACTTTATGGTTTGAAACAAGCACCAAGAGCATGATATGAACCCTATCTCAATTCTTGGTGAACAATGGTTTTAACAAAGGTACCATTGACAAAACTCTTTTCATAATCAATAAAGGGGACAACACCCTACTGGTGCAAATTTAAAGGGGACAACAATTTAACTTTACTGAAGACCTAGTCTACTGAATTATACTTTATGAAGTTAGTCAAACTGTAATTAAAGTCAACAAGAACGATATTTATTCTTATCCTTTATAATCATGTTTACAAATATCCAACAGTTACAACTCTTAATGAGACAAGTTAGTGGGATACGTGGAAACATCCCATTCATTCCAAGATTAATCATGATTAAATGCTAAAGTACTTGCCTGATTGTTATCAACCACTATCTTTCCTTATATATACACATATAAATACTGAAGTTACATACAGACCTCGGATCGATTTTTTCTAAAAATATACAAGTGTGAACACAAATTTGCAAAGTTTTCTTCTTCATAGTTTTCAAATTTCTACAATGGCGGACAAAGGAGATGATCATCTTGGCCTGAGCCAAAGTTTTAGAGGTTTTGTTGTCGATACTAACAAGACTGAGTTAGCCATCATCATTGGAAGAGGAATTAGAAGATATGAAGGACTGGAAGCTGTCCCAAATCTAAGATTGGAAATTATCTCATACACAAATATTGTCAACTTCTGGAAGAATATGGTGATAAAAGATGATAGAGAGGCATTCACCACAACTGTTAATGTCCAGCAGTTTGCAATCACCTGGGATCTACTGAGAGAAGTATTCGGATTTGGACCAGGTACTAATGCCCCTACAAATCCAGAACTGATGCAGCTATCAAGATTTGAGTTTGTGGAATCAATCAAGACTAACAAGTCCATACCATCACCATGAATATCAATGTGAAGAATATTGGCTTGGAATATAACTCACCGAGCAAGATTATTGCGAAGAATATTCTCGGGATTCGATGGAAGCCTTGATACACTTTCTAGACCAAAGATAGACTCGCGATAATCATTTGCAGAAGCATGAAGTTTGATTGGGCCGGATTCTTCGTTCAGTACATGAAGAAAGTGGTGACAGAAGATAGAGATGGAACAAGGAAGTCTAAGGCAAAACCTTTGGGTTTGATGATTCAGGCCCTATTGAATCACTTGCAGATTGCTGATGTTGCACCTTCAAAAATCAACAAGTCAAGGTACAAACCAGAAATCAATTATCCTATCCCTGGTTTGGATGATGAGGAGACAGAGAGTGAAAAGGATGATGATGACAATGATGGTGGGCAGGAACAGAGGATCAAGGCCAAAAATGATGTGAAACCTGCTGCACAAAAGAACTCTATGGAGAAAAAAAATTCTGGTGAAAGAAGAAAGATCACTGAAATGTTAAAGCCTAAAAAGACAAGGCAGCAACCAGTAGACTGCTGAGTCTACTGAGGCTCAAGTTGAAATTGAGGCTACCGAGCCTACTGAAGCTGTAATGAAGACTGCTGCTGAGACCTTAAAAGAACAGATCAAGAAAGACTCCAGAAAGAAGAAAGCTTCTAGCAAAGAGTTGCTAGAAAAAGAACTTTTTGAGAGGGAAGAACAACCTGCAAAAAGAAGAAAACAAGTTATGAAAAGGAAAGGCCATGGAAAGGGCAAAGAATTGAGGGTTCTAGAGGCCCAAAAGGAAGTAGAAGAAGATGTTGTTGAAACAACACAAGTTGTTGAGCCTATTGAGGCTACTGAGGTTGCTGTTGAGCAACAAATTGAAGAACCACAACAGACTGTTGAACCTTAACCTAATGTGGAAGTCATTGTAATTGTTCAAGACCCTGCTGTGGATGCTATAACTCGTGGGGAAGAAAAATCATTGCAGAGACTCTACTAAGGAGCATGTAAGTCAGGGGGAACCAAGTGTTGAATAGATGGAGGTGGTGGGTACAAATTTACAATCTGAGGAACCCACTGACCTGCTTGTCACTGCTGAAGAAACTTTGAGCCATATTGTTGAAGCCTTTGGAGGACAACAAGTTGAACAACCTATTCCCAGGAAGCCTACAATGCCCTATGAGATAAAAGAGAAGAAGTCAAATAAAGAGATAGTGGATCCTGACTTCAAGAGGTTTCAAAGATATTTTGAATGGATGTTTGGTTTCTACAAGAGACATAAACCAACAGCAGAACCAATGACTGGTTTTGAAGAATGGTCATTTGAAAATCTTGGAGTGGAGAATCTTTTGAGACAGATAGATACATCTAAATTAGAGGTAAGGCTTATGGCAATCATTGAAGAAGGCAAGCAAAAGAAAAACATTATGTTCAAGGATCCTAAATATACACCTGATAGTGATGATTCATCATCCTCATCTGATTCAGATGATGATCATCCTATGCACCTAGGAGAGTCAAGTGGAGTTGCCAATGAGAGAACATTTGAAGGAGATGGACAGGAGGCTACTGACAAGACAATAGATCAATCTGCTGATGGTGGCAAGTCTGCTGAGGGTCAGCAGACTGATGATTTGGATCATGAACTGTTTGCTGCTTTTACAGAAGATCTAGAAGAACAAATGGAAGTAAAAACACTTCTTGAAGATGCTATGATGAAGGCCACTATAGATGCACCAATGGTTGAACTGCATGATTTTCTATCTGAAGAATCAACTCAATATCAAGACAGTATTGATACTCATGAGGTTTCAGCACAAGCCTTTAAAACTCTAAAAGAGATAGCTGCAGTGCATGGTGTTTTAGAGGAAAATATGGATGTATTTCCTCAAATTACAGTTGAAGATGTGGAGGTTCAGTCTGCTGAGGTACAGACAGCAACTGAACAAAGGTCGGAACTGGTGCTTCCAATCACTGAGGATCAGACAATGTTGGAACAAAGGTCGGACTTGAAATTGGGATTGGAGGAATCTCCTTTAATCTGTGTGGAGGCTACTGAGGTAAGGGATACTGATGGCAAAGATAGATAGCAAGGTGCTGAATATGGTTATGAAGAACAGCTTGTTGACTATGACTTCAGTGATGAGGAGTTCCAAATGCCAGAGGAAGAAGAAGCTGCTGATGAGCCCCAACAAGCACATGTACCTATTTTTGAAGAGGTACCTGTTGATAATGTGATTGAGAAGGGTCTTGAACCTACTGAATAGGACATGACAAGAGCCATAGTTGTCAGGATACCAAGGGCCAATAATCATGTTGAAGAGCCTGTTGGTGATTTTGCTGGACAAATGGATGGAGGTATGGCTGGTGCAGTACCAGCACATGTTTTGGAAGAATTGAGAGCTGTAATGGATGATATTACACAACTGGGGACTCAAATGACAAGAAGTGAACAGAGGTTCAAAGACTTGGTGAATCTAGTGGAAAATAGAGGAAGAACCACTGAAACAGTTGCTTCCAACATTACCTCTGCTCAATTTTCTATCAATGATCAACTCAAAGATGTAAGAGGTATGTAGCAAAGTACTGCACACAGAGACAAAAATTTTCATGAGCAGATTGCCTCATTACACAAGAAGTTTGTCAAGCTTGCTGAGGCACCTAAGCCCGCTATGGCACCTCACCCTGCCGTGGCACCTAAACCTACTGTACTGGATCCTAAGATTACTGAGAGGATTAATCTGCTGGAACAGACTATTGAAGGAAGGATCACTGCAGTTGACACAAGGACTGAAATTATAGAGGGACAACAGGCAAATTTGGTGATCACACAAGAAAGTGTTCATGGCCTACTGAACCGGTTTATTGATGATGTCAATAAGGGGGAAGAGGGCCTTACAGCAGAAGCAAAGGAGGCATCAAGGATTTTTGCCAAAAAGAAATGGGAGGCTGACATAAATGAGTTTACAAAGCCTGCACCTGGCAGGAATCAGCTGACTGATGACCTACTGAAAGAGTATAAGAAGCTGTACTACTCAAAGAAGAGGATCTACCATGACATGGGATTTCAAGAAGGACTGAATTCCTTTTTGGGACTTAAATTCTAGGAAGTAAGAGTCAAATCCATGAGGTGGTAGAGGTGGCAGAGATGGAAGAGGTCAAAGGATGGACAGTTGGACAATAAGGTAGTCTTTAGATGAATTCAAACATTTCTATATGGGACAAGGCTTCAATATTCATACTATAAGGTTGACGCTACTGTAAGCTTCGAAATTTTGGAAACAGATATATACACATGGATTGATTTTTCCAATTTGGAAAATCAATGGATGCTAGATATTGTCGTGGAAATCGGGAGTATCAAGAGAAGCAAGAACAAGATAGAAATGTAAACTAGATCATCACATTTACTTTGCATTTATCTTTTGCTGATCCTAGTTTGTAATAATTTTGAACAAATGTGATTTTAATGGAATATGAATAAATTTGTTATGTTTTTGTCTTTATCTTTTTGCTTTGCTGTAAGGAGGGTATTGGCCTCATCACTAAAAAGGGGGAAATTGTTGGACATATTTTAAATTTTAATGATGAGTGCCAGACTAGCTGTTATAGAGCAAAGGCAAAACGATGTCTAGATTAAATGTATAGGTTCACTAGAGTTTGATTTTTGTATAGGTTTGATCAAACAAGCACTGTAAAAAAGGTCAGCAGACCTTATCAGCAGACCTGTCTAGGTCAGTAAGGTAACTAGGTTAGTAGACTAACTAGGAACCTGCTGATGGTTGAAGGCTGAGGGTGCAAACTAAATTATTGAAGGCTAATGGATCAAAATTAGTATTTAAAGTCAAGGATATGGAATCATAATTTAGGGAAGTCTGTGATGACCTAAACTGATTACATATACCTTGTGTACAAGGTCTGAGTTCCATATGTTAAGTGGTGATTGGAACTTAGTTATAATCAAAATGGTGTACTCTAACTTCACAATTAAAAAGTTAGATAAGAAGCAATTGACTCAAGTGTTATTAAAATACAACAGACTTAAACCAGCTGACAGACATCTTTATCAATAGGTTGATATACTTCTAATATATGCTGAATGGAAATATCGATTTAATCAAGTTAAATTTGAAAGATTAAATGGATAAGGATGGATTTCAAGCCTTGATTTTGTCAACAAATCAATGGTCAAGAAAAAAGGAACGTTGGAAAGATTCAGAGAATTATCCAATGGTTATAAGTCAAAGGGTGGACAGTCTGGAAGCTGACAAAAAGCTGACTGACAATGTCAGTGCTATGAACAGTGACAAAAAGCAAGTCAAGATGGAGACAAGTCTGAAACGGCTACATTTGAATTTCAAACACAAGTCACAAGTCTCACACCTATAAATAGGGGACTCCTGACTCAGTTTGAAGATGATGAACAACATAATAATTCATACAAAGCTATCAAGTTTTTGATCAATAAAACAACTCACGACATTCATCGAGCTTAAACTTCCCGATCAAGATTTATCTTCATGTGTAACATGCTATCAAGTTACATCAAGTACAAACACTTGAAGACATTAAGCTGCTGATCATTTCATCCTAATCAAGATGCTGAAAGATGAATCACTTACTTGATTCAACCCTTCTTTTACAAGAAGTTTGCTGAAGACAAAGAAGCATCTATTGGTTGTCAAGAACTGTTGTTTGTGGTGGAGTTGGTGAAGAGGCAATCCTACCCTTCAAAGACCAAAGGAATACTTTGAAACAACAATCATACCGGTTTCAAGTCTTCGCTTAGAAACCATAGTTATTGGTGAAAGACAAATAGTTTAGGGATTTTTGTAACTGCAACCTCAAGAATCTCTAGTGATTTTCCACCATCATCACAGGAGAAGAGTGGACATACAAGATTACACCACCTGGAACCACTATAAATCTTGACTATTTTACCTTTACTGCATTTACTTTCAACATATTATTTTATCAGCATACTGATCACATCAACCTACTGAAACTAGCCACTGAATCACACACTTGCACTACAGAGTATCCAATTCTTAGTATCATCTTTTTAACGACAAGTAATAAAGCTTAATTTAAATATATTCCGCTACAACAAATTCAGTAACATTAATAGTCAGCAGACTACTGAGTGGTCAGCAGACTACTGACCTTGTTGAGTTTGTCAACTCCAAAAACTTTTAAGTGTTAAGTTTATTCACCCCCCCTCTAAAATTAACCAAAGCCTTTTCAAGGGACCAATAGACTGCTGCTGCTCTGTCTGCTTCTCTGCTGAGTTTTCAGACTCCCAGTTTACCGGAGCGTTGTCCTGGGTTACCGGCCACTCTTTTTCCCCAGATTCTACTATGTTCTGCTGCTAATTGCTTTCTGATTCTTCCTGGGCAGTTGGCATAACATGTCCAGGCAGTTCATTTCCGCTTCTAGTCATTATTGCATTCACGTCCTTCGGATTCTTCTCAGTATTACTTGGCAATCCTCCCGGAGGATGGACTGACACTTGTTTTGCTATCTGCCCCACTTGGTGCGACAGAGTCTGCACTAAGGCTTCTTCATCGGTCAGTCTTGTATCATTCTTCTGACAATATGTGGTGAAGTTTGTATTCAGCTCAGTTATGGATTTCGTTAGTTGATTGACCATGTCAGCCACAGTTGAGCTCATCCATGGCTGCTTTCCAACCACCTGACTTGTTGAATTGAGGCACGAATCCACCAGTTTGTCTCGGTCTCTCTCCACCGTTAGGATCACTTAATCGAAAACCAGGGTGGTAGTTAGAACCTGGGCGATATCCGCCCCTATAGGGATTTCCTTGCCTTCCTATGTGGTTCACATCTTCGGTGTTGGCTCCTTTGATATCCTATACTTTCTCAACCTTGGCAATGCGATCTTGCATGCCATCTATCTTCTCATTCATTTCCATTAGTCGTATAAGTTCTTTTGAGAAGAATCTTCTCCAAATACGCCAAACTACCTTGGCGCTTTCAACTTGATGCGTTCCCATTGGTTTGTGAGTGCAATTTGCTCCAATTTCTCTTCGACTTCTTCCATTAATAGCAATGCAAAACATCTCATTACTTGATGCATCTACTCATCTCGCTCACTTTGCCGCAATCCGTGATAGAAACTATGCATTTGTAATGGGCAAAATGATATCATTATGAGGGCATCTCCTATGTGCTTCCTTATCTCGCTCCCATGACTCTTCGAAAGTTTTAGTGGGTTTCGCTTAAAATTCATAATGTCTTGTCTCATTTGTAGTGACTTCCCAGCGGGCGAAGACATGTTCATAAATTTCTCGCAAAGAAAATCGGTCCAAGTTTGGATCATTCCTGGTGCTAGAGACAATAACCATATCTTTGCTTTGTCATTCTTAGTGAATGGAAACAACTTCAGCTTAATATTATCTTCAGGCACTCCTGCTGGCTTGATTGTGCTGACTATCTCCAAAATGTTGGTGACATGTACACTGGGATCTTCATTCATTACTCTATGAAAGGTAGTGTAATTAGTTACCATTTGGATCACATTTGGATTTGGATGGAAGATCTCAGCCGAATCCTCTGGCTGAATAATTGCTGGCACAAACTGTTTAATCGTCGGCATTGCATAACTCTGTAGAGTTCTCCAATCCGCTTGAACCACAACTTCTTCTCCATTTCCATTTTGCCTGTTCTGCGCCATGTTGTATTCTGTATTTTCCAATGGTGGAACCTCTTCTTCTATCTCACTATGATCTCCTTCGTTGTTCATCAGCCTAACAGTACTCTCTCGAGCTTCCTTTCTCTTTTGTCTCACAAATTTTTCATTCTCAGGAATGAATCTCTCGAGTTTGGCTGCTGAACTTCGTGTAGCATACTACAAGACATAAAAAGAAAATTGAAAAAGTTAATGACTTGCCTCGGCGGCTATTACACACGCCTGGTAGACTCAAAAATACGGACTCCATGGGGTAAAATAAACTAACTACTACATAATTAAACTAAATAACCAATTAGCACATACTAGTCGAATAAAACAATGACAGATCTACATCTTGGAAAAAGACAGAAGGTCTTACCCTCGAAGATGAGCATAGATCTCCCTCGGATCTCTTCCTAGGTGGCGACTCCATCGTCTCTCTGACCAGAACTCATAAAATAAATAAAATGAAGAACAAAGAACTTTTATTGCATAATACTCGCCTAGATTGTTGTACACTTTATCAACATTTTACATCAATTCAGAGGCGAAGCCTCTTATTTATAGGTAAATAAACCGGCGAGATATACCCCTCATCCAAGAAAACACATTTCGGAAGGATCTGACTCATGTAAGTCGGCACCGACTCTCGGTTTCATCAGGCGTTTTTCTTTTTTTTTTCCGCCGACTTACCTTGGAAGGTTCTCGAATACCCTAGGCCCAATCCGCTCATTCACCCACTCCAGATTCGTCCACAATACTCACCCAATATTTCGTATCCTACAAATAATCAAATAATGCACAAAATAGTATCGAAATAGGGAAAATAAACGTTAAGTGCAGATTTCTCGACTCTCGAACCTGACATATGATATTCAACTTAAATGGTTCATATTTTTAGGTCGAAACGACTATTTATAGCTCATAATGGATAGAATGTTGATGCCGTAGGATAGACTATTTTAAGCGTCATCACATCATGCAACACTTCACATCCATTTTCCATCCTCAAGCAATGGACAGGTTGAACAAACTAACAGGAAGATCAAAACCGTTCTGAAGAAGTGGCTTGAGGAAAAAGAAGAAAATATGGTAGAACATCTGCCCAACAAAGTATGGGCATATCGAACTACTCCGAACTCGGATATAGGAGAAACGCCTTTCTCCTTAGCATATGGATGTGAGTCAGTTATCCCCGCTGATATTGGGTTCTCATCCCCAAGAACAGAGCTGTATTCTGAAGCAGATCGGGAAATCAAACTCAGACACTCCAAAGATGATCTAGAAATCTCGGATGTGGCTTTCATCGAAATGGCCAAATATAAGTAAAGGATCTGTCAGTACTACAACTCCAAAGTTAAGCACTCATATTTCGAAGAGGGAGATCTGGTGCTGAGCAATAATGAAGTGAGTAGACATGGTCCTCAAGGTAAACTCGACCCGAACTGGGAAGGCCCCTACAAAGTGGTCAAAGTTCATGGCAATTGAGCATACCAGATGGCCGATGCAAATGGCAAGACCATACCGCCGCACCGAACGCCAACAACTCGTGGCAAATTTTATGTCTAGATGTGTTCAAGACTTATGCATTTATCTCATTTTACTTTAATTTTCATTTAATGAGATGTAATCGACCTCTAATTTTTCAATAAAGTTATTTTCATTGCACATGTGTGCATGGTTTAATTAAGTTTGTTGGAAAATTTATAATGTCTATACATAGACTCCGATCCGATTTATGCAGTCGACTCAAGAAATTTGCAAAAGCAACTCCCTAAGTCCGCAGATGCATAATTCAATCTGAACTCAGAGGTCGACTCAAAGAAGCTTGCAAAAGAAAATTCCCTAAGTTTGTAGGATGCATAATTCTATATGAGCTCCACATGTCGACTCACCGAGCTTGCAAAAATCAAACTCGTTAAGTCTCAGAGGATGCATAATTCGATTTGAGCTCTGCAGTCCTAAGTCTGCAGGACAAACAATTCGATCTAAAATCTACAAGTTAGACTGTTCCATAAGTATGCCATACAAAACACCAAAGGTTAAGGCATAACATACTTAGGGGGCAGAAAGGTAGCCCACCACATCTAAAAATGCTCAAGAGGGTTCCAGCTTAAGTACTTAAAAAGTACAAGAACCTAGAAAAAATTCCATATATATATATATATATATATATATATATATATATATATATATATATATATATATATATAGATAATAATTGTTGTTTTTCAAAAGCAAAATATAAAAATACCGAATTCGAGGAAGTCTAAGTCCCAGGAGTTGGATTCTGTTGTTGCTCGGTTGTGGAAAGCTGAGCTGAAGAGGAGGGAGTTGGCTCAGAGCCTTGACGAGAAAGGCGGATCGCATACTTAGTGCCAATATCCTCCCTATTTTTTAACTCCTTCAATCGGTCATCATAAACCTATCAGAGCCAGGTTTGTACATGCTCCTGTGAGGAAGATCGTCAATGACTGCACCGCGAATCGCATTCGAGCCTCATCAAGCCCTGTGTATATCCATGCCACATCACAGGGGCTCAAAGAAAGCCTTCAAAGCCTCCGCAAACCGCCCCAAGACTTATACTCATTGATTGCTATAAAGCGATAGTCGGGATAGCCACCTCCAGATCGTTTTCAGACCGGAGCTTGGTCACAGCTTGCTCCAACTCAGTTTTTTTTCCTGGTGTGTTTGTCGAATTTTCGTAGCACATTGGTCTTTAAATTTCTGCAGCACATTGGTCTTTAAATTTTTGCAGCTCAGCTTCCTAAGCTCCGAGTTGATCATTCAGAGCTTTGATCTCTTCATCCTTGGACTTTCCTAAGTCCTTGTGCCATTGTCGACTAGCTTGTAGCTTAGCAATCTTCCTCTTCATGGTTTCTTTGGTGTATGAAGCACTGACAAGCCTCTTCAAACCTCATTACCAACTCGGGTCCACTGCACATCAATATGCCTACTGTGAAAAATGCTATCAGAATGGAAAGGGAAAATAAAAGTAAGTAAACTTACGACAACAGCTAACTCCTTGTCGATCATCTCGGACAATGGACAATGCTCGACTGGATCATCTTTGGAAAAAATAAAAGAGGATTCTCAAGCATCTAAAAGAAACGTATTTATTTGTGTTTTTATTTAGTAACTATTGAAGATATATCTACAAGTGTTTAGAGATGTTCAAGTGCTCTTGTAGACATTTCATCAAACACTCAAGTCGAAAGTTAGTTAGCAAGTTGTTGAGGCAGTTATAGGTGGTTATCACAGCTCCTTATAGTCCAAGTTACTCCTATAAATACCTGATTAGTATAGGGAAGTAAATTATCAGTTGTATAATTCAGAAACACATTGAAATGTTGCAGATTTTTCTCCAATTGTACTTAACTCAAAACTAGTTCACAGTTAAATGAAATTCATTCTGTTTTCTTCAGCTTTATGTGTTGTTTCACGTTCGAATCAATAAATTCTTCAGTAACATCATTTAACTTCAAAAATAGCTGACATACTTTTTTTAAATAGTACTACCTCCGTCCTGCAATATAAATCTGCTTTGGTTTTTGAATTTGTCTCGTAATATGAATCCATTTAGAATACCATTGGAGCATTTATTAATTTTTTCTTCTTTTTACCCTAATTTATTATACATTGACCTATTTTACAACCATTACATTAACGAGAGTCAAATGGTGTTTTAAACCTTACCATTATAATTAATGACACTAAACCACTTTTTTAATCCGTGAAAAAAGGTCTAAACGGACTTACATAGTAGACAATTAATGTCTTGATGAATAAATCAACTGATTTGATTGTTTGATCTGATGTACATAATGTATATGATAAGGTTCTTGCGGGCATCCCCGCCGTGATATTCCGGAGGCAGAGCTTGTGCCGTGACCCATTATGCTATGCCACCAACTAGGATTTGCAAGGAAACGATGTATAATATTTTCTATTACGTATATAATTGCATAAAAGAGGGGGATACATTCAAAAGCTAGATTCTTCAAACGTAAACCTTTAAATCGTTTAATCTAAGCCTTTAATCTTAGACAAAATATCTCATACATTATTTATAAGAAATGATTAACAATAAGTGATGTGTCTACCGGCCTTAACCTATTCATTTACTTATATATATATATATATATATATATATATATATATATATATATATATATATATATATATATATATATATATATATGTATCTATGTATGTATGTATAAAAAACCCAATGATCCAAAAAAACGGATAAAGTGCAGAAACTAATATGTTCTAAAGATAATTATATAATTTTAACCTTAAAACTACATTGTCTAAATAAAATAAAATGAAATATTTGATCCCAATAGGAGTACAGAAGGTAATTCAATATTTGTTAACATCAAAACTATACATTTTACTATTAAATAATTTCGATCTCAGTGAGGTACCCCAATATATGTAGATCTTGCTCTAATACAGCCTGACAAACATATACAAGTTGTGTGTTGACCTACTAATCTATAAAGAGATTTACCGAAAGTTTCACATAGTAGATGGGTATTAATTTGGAAATGATTGAAGGCACAAACACAACATCATTTGCAGTAAATTATAGTGATGGGTTTTTAACCCTTCAAAACTCAAATAAACTCAAGTGCATAAAAGTAACGAAATTCATTATTTTCTAACTTCTGAAATCTTCTCTTATATCATAATAATAACAACAATAATAATAACAATAATAATGAGTACAAATATGTTTCGTTTCTAATCTTTTTGTGTGAATTCTTTAAGTTTCATTGTAACTGCATTCACAACAACATTAATGTAATATTTATGTGCAACACCATTGTCTATTGCCTTAATATAGAGGATGTAGTGTTTGATTCCATGAATAGTATGTAACCATCCATGCATTACTTCTTGGAACTGCAAGTTTTTGTGGGCATCTAGGTTGTATTGACCAACTGCATATTTTGAGACCTTTATTACAAAAGGATCTTTTGGGTCTACTGGTCCAGTGTAACCCGACAGTCCATTGAAACCTACAACAAACTCAATGCAAAAGAGAGCCGTAAGAAACATTAAGATCATGAAATGAAGTTGCTCAGACTTAAAAGCCATTTTTATTGTGTTTTTTAAAATTAAATGCAACGAGTAGAGCTAGATAAAAATGTTGCAAGGATAGTAATTTGACGTTTAAGGGGCTATGTATTTATATTATTTCAATGAAGCATTCGGGTTTGGAGTGTGGGGAACGTTAGTCAACACAATAGTAGGATCCTATAAATGGTGATCCTGTTAATTTGACCAAGACTGAAAACTAAATGCCGTTATAAACTAAATGCCATTACAAACTTACTATATAAGGTTAAATTTATTTTCACAAGCTGTAAAATGATAATAGAGGTTTTAGTGTTTCAGACTTTCGGTACAAATAAATCATTTTGTGTACTTAATGTATATATAAAATGATTCGAATCATACATTATCTAATAAAAATAAAAACTCAATAATTATGAAATACCGCATCTATTGATCACCTTATTGCCAAATCGGGATGCCATTCTATACCATTACAACAAAAAGGGACATAGATCACTCAGATAGAATCGATAAAGATCATACTTTTAAAAAAACTGAGACAAGAAAAATCTATATCACACTTAATTTTTTTATCACGGTTATTGAATAAACCGAGATATATTATACCAATAAATTTCAGTTTTTAATCTTGATTAAAATGGTCAGATGTTTTATATTTAGGTTTCGGTTTTTAGGTGTGATTGATTTTGTTTCACTATTACAAAAGGATACATATCACACTTTAAAAATGACAAAGATCTCAATTTTTAAAAAACCGAGACAATGAAAGTGAAACGAATGCATTAATTTTTTTTTATCACGGGTTTTAGAAAAACAGAGACAAAACATCAATCAATCACGCTTTTAACCGCGATTAAAATAATGTGATATTTTAAAGTTATATCTCAGGTTTTAAATGTGATAAATTGTATTTAATAGATACTCAAATAGATCATTTTTTACCGTGGTCAAAAACAAGAGGAAAGAAGGCACCGCCCAAAGGGTCATTATCAGAGCTTTTAATTTTGAGTATCCGGCTTCGCTGTCTCAAATGTGACAAAATCACAAGTGTCTATATTTCATTTTCTTTTCTTGAAAAAAATAGATCACACTTTTAAGTATGATTAGATCTCAGCTTTAATTGTGATAACACTTTTAAGTATGATTAGATCTCGATTTTTAAGCCGATAACAACTATAACACATCACAATTTATAAATGTAATTGAATTAAAAACTTGATGTCACAACTCAATATGCCGACTTTGAAAATCGTGTCTAATGTGACTATATCATAATTTAAAACTCATGATCTTTATATTTTCTTGTAGTAGTGCATTTACTTCTAAAGTTTACACCGAGAAATAAAATTTGTTGTGGTATTTTTGTTAAGGATGGTAGAAGACATGCAACTAGAAATGTCCACTGATGATGTGATGCAAAAGCAGGGCCACTCTTCCGCCACCGGTGTCGGCTGCTCCCAATGATTTTATTTTCCTCTCTTTTTTAAGAGCAAAAGCAGAAATTTATAAAGACGGTCAGAAGCTAAGCAGTACAACCTCATTTCAATTTGTTATAATATCGGTTTTTACCTATATATATATATATATATATATATATATATATATATATATATATATGATGTAAAAAAACAAGAAATAGAACTTTGTTTCCACTGTGAATTGTTTTTACTCACTGCAGTATGTATTTTATTTGGGTATAAGGAATATACGGTGCTCAAGAAACAATATCGTCTTTAATGATAAAGCCTTGACTGTCAAAATTATCTTTGCTAGTATTCAAGCTAGCATTTTTGCGTGGATATCTGGAAGGAATAATAAGTTCAACAATAGATTGAGTGACTTGGAGAAATAAGCATCTTCAGATCTATTTCTTCTCTTGATAATTCATTCGAGTAAGACTCTAGTTCTTGTACCATGTCTAGCATCTGCTAGAACTCTTTTCTATTTCAATAAATTATCTTTTCATGTTCAAAAAAGAAATATTCGGTATTAAGTTTTGATGTATAAAAATATTAAATCTCGCCGCCACGATTCCCCACTGATCGTATGTGTTAGGAATTTTATATTTTTTATTATTGCCATGCCAGATGTTATAAATGTAAGCAAAAATAAGGTTAGACCTGAATTATGTATAGGATTTAATAGAATCTTATTATTGTATAAGTTGAATCAGACAAATATTGTAATAGCAATCCTATAGTTCTTCACAATGCAATTAAAGATTAAATCTAGAAATATGTGAAGGCTGAGGAACTAGACTCAGTTGTAAAGATTTAAAATCAGAAGATTGAGGGTTCAGACCCAGGTTTGAAAAACATAAAAATTCGAGGTCATAAAGTTATCTACAAGTAAGGCTGTGATGTCTTGAAATAACTTTGTAATATTTGTTGTGATGTGAAAAGATATATGGAATACTCTGATGTCTCTATATAAAGATTGGGGAAATCAGATTTGAAGAAAATTAGGAAGAAAATAGAGTGACTTGATAAATCAGAAGCAATCTGATAATCAGAGCTGATAAATAAAACATACGCTGAAAACTAGACTTGACGGATAGAAACAGATCAAATGCAAAGGCTTTTCAGAGGTGAAGAATCAACTGTGTTGTCTTTGAAAAACATATGACCAGAAGAATTAGAGTCATCATTGGTAAAAAGACATAAATCTGACAAGTATTTATTATGGTACATAATGACATTTCAACCATATAAGCAACGTTCAAATAATAGAGATAACGTCTTTATTATCTGATCACCAATGGGTGTATTTCAAATACACTTAAATATATACAACGGTCAGACTTCCATCTCAATTGACATGAAGAAACAATTTGATCAAAGCCGAATGAATATACTTCCCAGCTATAAATATAGGACTTGAACTATTTGAAGAAGTGATGAATTTTTGGAAGAACTGAGCATAACTTTGAAAAGCTATCTGCTAAGAAAGAAAGGGGGAATATACTCATATATTATTGAGCTTAAAAGCTATGTCTAGAGATGTTTAAGAAGTTGCTAACACTGAAGCAACAAAGTCAAATCTAGCAGCAACTCTTGAATCAAGTTGAGCAAATACTGAAGCTATATCGACATATCCAGAAAAGTGTCAAATCTTTGAATCACCCTTATTGATTCACCATCCACTCCAAATTTATTACACAACAATGAGTTAACCTGTGAAGCTGTGCACACAAAGTGAAGGATAGAAAGTACTATGAAGCATATGTAGGTGTGAAGGACTATGGCAAATTGAAGTAGATGAATCAGTCAATGAGATGTTTGTGGTGGAGCTGTTGAAGAAACACTTGTACCTTTGAATGAACAACAGATTTGGATCAGTGAAACAACTGGGGAAGTTGTGATGGACTGATTTCTCAGAAAGTGAAGCATCTGCGGGGTGTGAAGGAATTTAATCATTGTTGTAACAAGAGTATAAGAACAAAATGATTTCCTTCAACATCACAAGAGAAGTTGTGGCTAAGGATTACTTCACTTTCAACATCGATAACAAAATTATATGTCATTTATTTTCTGCACTTTACGTTCAGCCTTTACTTTCCGCAAGTTTACTTAAGCATTTACTTTCACTATGCACTTTACACAAGATTTGAAAACAACGTTGAAAAGGATTTACTTCCACATCGCTCTAACCTGATAAGTGTTTCTCACGTGAGAAAAAGTTTTAAACAACAACCATGTCATTCACCCCCCTTTGAATTTGTTCAAGTACATTGGGACCAAAGGTATGATACAAAAATTGTATAAGTGATGCGTTTATCATTTATAACTTATTCATTTATATGTATAGATGAATATCATGAAAGTACAGAGACGAAAAAGGTAGAAAGGGGCAAGAGTTGACCCCTGTTTCTCTATTATCCAGAATTGATGAGTTACAAGAATATTCTCCCTTTATATACTAAAGGAGATAATGCTGAAAAATAGAAATGTAAATGTAACTGTAACTATAAAAAGTAAATCGAAAAAGGTAGAAAGGGGCAAGAGTTGACCCCTGCTTTCTATTATCCGTAATTGATGAGTTACAAGAATATTCTCCCTTTATATACTAAAGGAGATAATGATGAAAATAGAAATGTAAATGTAATCAGAATCGTAAAAAGTAAATCAGAAATGTTATGTAATAATACAAAATGTAATACCCCCTCAAGCCGGGATGGTATGTATGTCCTTTGCATGAAAAGCAAGCAAGAGCCTTGTTAAGAGCAGACCATCAAGTGCCTTTGTAAAGCAAATCACTAGTTGTTGGAGGTTGAAATGGGAAGCAATTTGACCAAATTTCAGATTGGACTTTCTCACGAACCACATGGCAATCAACTTCTATATGTTTTGTACGCCGTGAACACCGGATTGGATGCTATGTGCATAGCACTTTGATTGTCACAATACATGGCAATGGATTGGAAGACTTGTACCGCAAATCACCAACAAGAACTTGAACCACCGAATTTTTGCCACAGCTTGCAGCCATGGCTCGATATTCACTTTCGGAGAACTACGAGACACCGTGACTGCTTTTTCGCTTCCAAGACACTAGAGAGCCCCCAAAAAATAAACAATAACCAAAGAATCGATTTGCGAGTGTCCGGACAACTCCGCCTACCTCAATCGGTGAAAGTACATGGCACCAAGGAGTTTCTTGCACTATAGAAGAGTCCCTGTCCAGGATGCCGTTTGATGTATTTTAGAACTCTGTAAGCAGCCTGTAAGTGGTTGACAGTGTGGGCATCAATGAATTGGCTTAGCTGTTGCACAGCATAAGCTATATCGGGTCTAGAAAATGTGAGGTATAAAAGTTTCCCAACAATTTATCTCAGAACAGTAATGATCGATACAATGCAGAGGAGAGTCTACATGTCAGAAATTGTGTCTTGTATCCATTGGAGATGCCACAGCTTCACCCCAGTGCATCCAATTTCCTCTATGTTTAAGAGCATACTTTCTTTGTGAAATGACCAAACTCTCGAGAGATTTCTAGCAACTTCTAGCCCAAGAAAAAATGCAATTCACTAATATCCTTAATCAAAATTGGTTGTGGAAAAATGCTTTAACTTTGGTGACCTCAGACATACTAATACTAGCTAAGATGACATCATCAACATACACAAGTAAGGCAATAAAGTCTGATCCACAAGTTTTAGTAAAGAGACTGTAATCACTCTTAGACTGCCTAAAACCTTGTTCCTGCAAAGATGATGTAAGTTTGGCATTCCATTGCCTACTTGCCTGCTTAAGTCCATATAGTGACTTTGTTAACTTGCAAACTGGATTCTTGACAGTGGTGTGAAACCCATATGGCAGCTTCATAGACACTTCCTCATGGAGATCTACATGAAGAAAGGCATTATTTACATCCAGTTGATGTAAGTGTCAGTTCTTTGCTGCAGCTACTGCTAACAGTGTTCTAATGGTGACCATTTTAGCTACTGGGGAGAAAGTTTCTTGGTAATCTATCCCATAAAGTTGGTTATACTCATTGGCTACAAGTCTAGCCTTATACCTCTCAACAGTCCCATCTGGTTTGTATTTGATCTTATACACCCACTTGCAGTCTATAGGTTTCTAAGTGGATGGTAAACATACTATGTCCCATGTGTGGTTTGCCTCCAAGGCATTTATTTCCTTCTTCATGGCTTCTTGCCATTTAGGATTTTTAATGGCTGATTGTAAGTATGTGGTTCCTGCTCCTTATCTATATTATAGACAAAAGCCTGATAGGCCTGTGACAGATTGGTGGAAGACAGTGAGTTTTGTGGAATATGAGGTGACTTGAGACTGACTTGAGAACAGACATAGTCCTGTAAGTGTGCTGGGACCTGCCTAAGTCTTCCTGATCTTCTAGATGGAGGAGAAGGAGTATGGTTGGCACTGTTTGTGGCTGTTTGATCCTCAGGAAAAGTTTGTTGGTCAGTATGTAATGGACTGATTGTTGAAGGTATATCATCACCAAGGTAATTGAATGGCATTGAAGGTTCTGAAACAATAGGAATGTTTGAGGAATATCAGGACATGTCAGGGGATGAGAAAGGAAAACATCTCTCATGGAAAATGACATTTCTTGAAATGATGACATCATGGGTGTCCAAGTTATTCAAAATGTATCCTTTAGTGGTAGAAGAATGACCAAGGTGGACACATCCCATACTTCTAGGTTCAAACTTAGTCCTATATTGTTTAATTGTTGAGGCATAAACAAGACATCCAAACACTCTGAACCTCAAATAATCTGGTTCTGTGTGATATAGCTTTTCATAAGGAGTAAGATTACCAAGAACAGGGGTAGGTGTACTATTTATGAGTGTAGCTGCATGGACAACACAATATCCTCAAAATTGGATAGGTAAGGAAGCCTGGAATTTCAAGGCCCTAGCTACATTTAGTAAGTGGTGATGTTTTCTCTCTACTACACCATTTTGTTCAGGTGTGTGTGTGAAGTCTGATGAATAATTCCCTTCTCTGCATAAAAGGCAGGCATGTCAAATTCCTTACCATTATCTGTCCTAATAGTCTTAATACCAGAACCAAACTGAGTAATAACAAATTGACATAAACTTTGAACAATCATCCTAGCCTCTGATTTATTATGTAGCAAATGTACCCAAGTAAATCTGATGTGGTCATCCATAATAGTAAGAAAATACATGTGCCCTCGTAAAGTTTCATGCCCATAGGGCCTCCAAATATCAAAGTGAACCAGCTTAAAACAAGCAACAGTTACTGACTGACTTAAAGAAAATGCTAAATGTCTCTGATTAGCTAAAGGACAGACATGGCAAATAGTGTCCTGAGGCACTTGAACCTCTGACAATATTTTATTGATTGTCTTCAGCCTGTGATTTGAGGGATGCCCCAATCTGTAATGCCACACCATGTCTTCTGGAATATCTCTGGAATTTTGAAATGGTGCTATACTGTAAGCTTTGGAGGGTGTATTATCCATAATGTATAAGCCTTGTTGTTCTTCAGCTGATCCAATCATCCCATCCTCTCGATCCTGGATAACACATCTGTTAGACTGAAAAAAAACCTTGATCTTATGGTTCTTAGTGAGTCTACTAAGTGAAATCAGATTTATGTAAAAACCAGGAACACATAACACCCCTGTCAGTTTCAGACTAGGATTTATTAATACTTCCCCTACATGTGTAACAGGCACACTGGTACCTTCTGGAAGGCTGACACTCACATCTTGCACTTCATGACTATGTAAAAATAATTGCACATCACAAATTATGTGGTCTGTTGCCCCTGAGTCTAATATCCATTTTGTAGGAGATTTACCTGTGCTCATCTCCTTTTCTGGTACATATGATGCTGAGAGCACAGATGCCTGATTGATAAGATGCTGTGGCTGTGATTCTGTCTCCTTAGGGTTCTGCTTCCCTGATAGGAATTCCTTGAGACTTTCATATTCATGTTGAGTGAGAGAAACCTGCACATCACTATTTCCATCTCCTTGTAAACTGCGTTGCTCAACATACCTTTCCACCATGTTCACCCTGCTCCTAGGTTTGAATCCCGGTGTAAACCCGTGCTTCTTGTAACACTTATCCTATACATGCCCTATCTTTCCACAAAAAGTGAACTGAGGTTTCTTCCCTGAATTACCATTGTTAAAACCTTCAAACTTTCTCTGTCCTGGTGCAGAAGCATTATCAGTATATCTCATTTTCTGATCACCATCAACTGCCCTCATTCTCTGATCATTCTGAACCATATTCGATTTGTTAAACATAACAGTAGGATCCCCAAAGTTAACATTCTGACTGCTATGTCCTCTTTGCCTTTCGAACTTTAGGGCTAAACCAAATACATCCTTGATGTCAGGGATTGGTGACATCAACAAGACGTGTGACGTCACTGGTTCAAACACCTCATCCAATCCTCTTAAAAACCTAATAACATACTATGTCTCATTATATCCAATAAATGTTGGTATCACCTGACAACTGCAAGCTGGAAGCAGGTGTAACTAGGCGTAGGTCGTAAAACATCAATTTCATCAATCAAAAGCTTAATCTTAGTGAAATACTTAGTAACACTAGAACCTCTCTGCTTAGTGTTATTCAATTCCTCTAGTAAATCATATAACCTAAAAGAATCGAGATTAGCAAACCTGTCCTTCAATTCCTCCCATACTACTTGCGCAGAATCCATCCATAGTAAACTTTTTTCTATTCATGTGCTATCAATTCTCACCAGCTTAGTTACCAAAATATCACACTGCTCCCAAACGTGAAATCTCGCATCATTTCTGACCGGTTGTGGTAACGATCCATCAATAAAACCAGCCTTATTCTTCATTATCAACGACATGCGCGCCGATCTGCTCCATGAATGATAATTTGCACCATTTTCGCTGAGTATTGGCTGTACTAGGGTTAGAGTAGGGTTTTCATTGGGATGAATGTAATACGGACTCGATACATGGATTATCTCTTGATCTGGAACTTGATTTTCCATGGCAAAGGTAGTAAATGATCAACAAGAAGAAATTTAACAGGAAATTTGAACAAAAATGCGGAAGATAGCTTGAATTATCTCTGATACCATCATGAAAGTACAGAGACGAAAAAGGTAGAAAGGGGCAAGAGTTGCCTGTTTCTCTATTATCCAGAATTGATGAGTTACAAGAATATTCTCCCTTTATATACTAAAGGAGATAATGCTGAAAAATAGAAATGTAAATGTAATCAGAATCGTAAAAATAAATCAGTAAATGTTATGTAATAATACAAAATGTAATAGTATACAACCTAACCAATCATATGAGTGATATGAGTGCAATACGTAGATACATACGTTGACTATTGACCGATCAAATTATAAAGAGTTATATTGTATATAAGTTTCGCCTAAAATATACGCATGTAATTAGGAAATGATTGAAGGCAAAAGCATGGCATATTTTGTAGTAAACTATAACGATGAGTTCTTAAACCTTCTTTCTTTCATACGCCCGTAAATTAACCCAAACATTAACATTGTATTTATGTGAAATAGCCCTTATCCGGATCCGGAGAGAACGCTCGCGCCAGATAACGTTAAATAAATCTAAAATTATACGCCACCTCTACGCCGTCAGATCAAAAATAAAGCAACGGAAGCCCAAAAGACTCGGTATAAAACATAAATGCTACTAGAATAGAATACAAACCATCTAGGGGTAAAAAAGGGAAAAGCTTACAACAACGATATAAAACTTACAACGCATTTATGCCTCAAAAGAACGATACCAAACTAGTCTCACAAACTTGAAATAAAAGTACAACAAGCTTATAAGAGAATCTACAAGATAAACCGCATAACCTTTAAAAGAAAAGTGAAGGAAAACATCGAGTGACTTCAACGCCATCAAAACATCATTGAACTCCTCGACGAGCTCAAGGCTAACTCGATCAACTCTGTTTCGCCTTCTCACCCCCCCAAACACATAGAAAAATATGCATTCGAGGTAAGTACAACGTACTCAAGAAGAAAGAGAAGCTATGATAACAACTATAGTTTATAAAGAAAAGATAATTATTTAATTAGTTATTTAAGTGAGACCGACTCAATCTAGTGGTTCACTTCATGCTCATCAACATGTTGTGACTAATCTGCTTTAGCTTAACCTATCTATGTTACAACCGCACTCAAGGGCACTACGCCAAGATCCCCTCAAAGCAGAGTCCCTCTCAGACTTAGTGGTCTTTGACCCTACAGAGTTCTTCCACCTTGGGAACACTCTTTGCAACATATTAGTGGATCACACCAATACCCACGGTCTAGAAAAGTAGACTCCGATAGCACGCACACCTCAAAGAGAGTCCTCCGCACTTAGGGGTCTTTGACCTACGGTTTCTTCCACCTTCGAGGTAGCACATGCATCGCGATTTAGCCTGGTGCCTAGCCAAGAGAGACATGTTGTTTAATCTTTTACTAGTCAAGACGTTGTTTATTAGGTTATTAGCTAGCCAACCCGAGTATTTTCAAGTAATCTCCTCACATAGACTACTCTCTTCCTAGACCACTAGACACGGACAAGTCCTAGCACATACACGCACGCTGATGAATCCTAATTCATCAAAATGCACAAGCCTATCATGCTCTTCCGACGGATCCGAACTTCAACTCCCTTTAAGAGTACATTCGGTGTTTTAACCGAACGAATCGTAAGCTCAATTCAGGCTTGTCTACGCTTATACCATATTAACATATCATATATAAAGGTTTCATAAAGATAAATCATGCTTATAAGGCTGAACGACAACCAACAAAGAAAGAAGGACAAAACAAGCTGACGCCCGCTTAAGACCCTGGACGCCTGCTCAACCTTATCGACGCCTGTCAAAGCCGGACGCCCGCCCACTATACCTGCACGCCCGCCCACCTAAAACAGCTTTCAATCTCGAATGTAAACAACACTTCAGACGCCCGCCTGAGAGAGGCCGACGCTGTCTCGAATGTATTTCAGCAGACGCCCGCCCAAAGAAACTGACGCCCGGCCCACCTGGTTCGACCCAAACCCTAGAATCATCATCATGCGATTTCCAGATCGCTTCCAAACCAAACATCAAAGAAGAACAACACGTAAAAACACCGAAACTACATCTAGACATACCATAGCACTTATGATCAATGCTCAACCCAACAACTCATCTTTCTAGCACCAAAACACTTTACAAAAACATCTAAACCTTATAAAAGACAATTGAGATCATAGGGTAGTTCTCCTTACCTAAGTGCAGCCACCAACCGATCAAAACTCGTAGAAAAGTCACGAACACAACCAAACCGAAGGCAAAACGCTGTCCCTCTACACGACGATTCCAACTCTTGAATTTGCTCGTAAAACGATCAACCCTTCCTTTGATGGTTGAAGAACTCTTCTAGTCTCTCCTTTTCTTTCTCATTTGCGCAGAGAGAGAGGGGAAACGTGAAAACTGATTTCTAATTAGGTTTAGAGATTAGTGTTAGTTAACCTTAAATACCCACTTCCAAAATAAACCCTTTTACTAAAACACCCTTGCTTAACAAAAATCTGGTTTTTCTCTCTTATATAACAAAATATATATATATAAATATACTTCAAATCGCTTAATTAAATAACTAAAAACTCGAATTTGTTAAAAGACTCTTTTACCCTTTTCTCAAAAGTCGGGATGTTACATTCTTCCCCTTAAAGAAGTTTCGCCCTCGAAACTTGCCAAAACCAACACCACTCTCAACTTAGATACCGCCATGCACTTTCTAGTTCACTTTCAAAACACACCAATGTTATCTCCAACTGATTTGAACCTTAGTAATTTCATCGACAAGACTTCAAGATTTTCCACACAACTAATCTTGCACTTCGCACTCCAAGCACCATTCTATCTTATTCACACCTTTCATCTACCTTATGCTCAACTCTACTAACCTAACTTCTTAAACTCCTCCTATAACACTTTGTCCCAAAAGTCATGCCAATCCTCTAGTTAACATGTAGTATTCTTCCGTGTTCTTTGTCCATTCATCACCCTTACGTAAGTTTCCACTTACACAAAAGTTACTCCGATCTATACATTCGCCTTACCTCAAGAAACTAACTATTAACTTAAAGAACTTCAATTCCGCCTTGTTATCAATTCAAAGACTAAACCATCTATAACACACCCAAACCATAGACAAACTTCAATCTTTACTAGTCTCCAAAAAGGTAACCATATAAACATCTTCTACCAACCTTATAAGGCTTTCCTATAGACAAGAAAACGACTTTCGATAAAGGAGTTTATCAAAGAACCATAATTTTATAGTCCAAATGTAATATTGGAGTTGTGAAAGAGTTTATTTTTAAACAACACATCTATAAGAAACAAAGTTTTAAACTTGTCCTCACTTTGATTCCGTATGAAGGTAAGAATGGTTATGCAAATATTTTGAAAATTTGAAACTACTAAGGAGATAGCAAATAGGAAAATCTTGAGATGTATAACACAAAATGAAGACGGATTGAACTTGGTTCACATGCATATAATAAAACATTTGTTTAGATAATGCAAAATGGATGATATATAAAATTTGCCTATATGAGGGTACTTGTGATAAGTCACTAAAAACAAAAGTACTCCGACCGAGACATTTATCACAAATGAGGTCATTCTACAAAATCCAGATTGGAACATTTTCCTTTCTCTTGAAGTAAGTGGTATGATTGAATGCAAAAGAAAGACAAACTTGCTATTAAAGAGTTCAATAGAAAGGTCTGTAGTGGAAGAAGTCTCAAATATTATTCAAATATGTACATATACATATAATAAATATATATAAAAATTTGAAGATTTAATAATATTCTTTCAAAGATTTCATGTCGAGAATCCAAGTAAATTGGTGAAATGTTGCGAAAGGGGGTCATGAATGATAACGTGGAAAAAAAGCAAAAGAATTCGTAAAATGCATAATCTATTTCTTTCAACAACCGCTATGCAGCTTAAAATATTATCTTTGAAAGAGGGAAAACATCTTCTCCAAAGGTTCAAAGATAAAGGTAAACCGAGAAGTGCTTCGTGAAGAAATCATAAGTGACGATCGAGTAAAGAAAACACAAGAGTTTCGAATAGTGCATGTTTTTGTGTCGTTCAAAGATTCACACAATAAGGACTATTGTGATTTTGTTAAAAGGTTTTGAATTGAAGGAAAGTGTTCAAAGGATAAGGACAACCCTTTGTTCTTAAAATAAAAATCGTAAAGTCATTTCTTCCAATTTGAAGAAAGAAGGTTTAGAATAAAACAAAACAACTTAACACCTATAGTAAAAAAAAATCTTTGTCGAGGAAAACTCTTAACAAAATAAGTTGCATGCTAAATCCTTTATCAAACGTAGCTTTAAAAGACGTGCATGAGTTGTAAGGAGGTTCAACTACTCGCTTATTCAAAGACAAAATTTCATAAGGAGTAAAAGATGCAGATCTTGAAAGTAATTATCGATAGAACTTTTGAACACATGTATATAATTTTTTTTTTTTTAAAAGTAGCCTGAGTTACTAAATAACACTTTGGTAAGGAATGGTTGTTCACGATTCTTACCGGAAGACAAAGGATTATGTAATTAAAATGGATGTTTTGAGAAAGTTTGATCTTTCCACCTGCTTTAAAATGTATAAAATTCTAATAAAAGAGTTGAGTCTTTAAACAAAAGTTTTCTGCACCAAAACATCATGTATGGGATGCATTGAAGGTAATCACTAGGATGTAAAAGTGTATTGACCCGAATTTGCTAAACATGATGCAATGAAAGGGTATGCAGCTGCTGGCTCAAATAGTTCAAAGGATGAGAAACTCATTTCCTTTAAATCAAGCATTTGACACTATGAAAACATCTTCATAAAAAAACATCAAAGTATGCGCACAGCTTGAAAAATAAAACTTCGCCATGGAAGGACTCTTACCGAGTTCAAAAGTTTCAAACGGATGATCCAAATACCACATTGGTCACAAATAGTATGCAAGGGGAAAACATTTGAAATTAGAGGTAACTAAGTGTGAATCCAAATGATTATAAAAGTACTCGTTAAAGAAAACATGGGATTGGAAAGTCACCATGTAAGTGTTTCTTGTCACAAAAGGGTATTAAATCTACAACACTTAATATCTACTCACTAAACTTCTTATTTTGGATAACAAGTAAGTTAGGGTCTTATGCTTCAAAGCCTTCCCAACACATACTACCCCACACCTAAACTTCCAAGGTGAAAGAATGTTGTATGGCCTTTCATGAACAAGTACTTAAAAGGGTTTTAAGAGTTTAAGTACATACATCAACCATGAAATGATTGACTTGCACAAAGTAACCCAAATTAATTTTGAACAAGATGTAAAAAGAAAAGTTGTAGGTATACAAGCTTTACATATGCTACACAAAATTCAGAATTTATGGAAAAGCATAAGTTGGTTAAAAATAATTATTTTCGCAATCCGCTGCAAGCTGTCAAAACTTTCAGAAATTTAAAATCTGCATTAATTTGCAGATTGAACTCAAACTAGAAAGAATTAGCACTTGACTCCAAAACAAAAATTGCAGATCAGAGAGTTTTCTACAACATATCAAAAATTCAAGTCATTTGAAGATGTTTAGCTTATTCAAAACAGACTCATAAGTAAGAGTACCGCTGCAGAATTTTCTGAACAGAGTACTCCTCCTTGTTAAACAATTTATGAACAATCCATATTGAAAACTAAGTTGATGCCAAAATAGAAAATGTAGATAAGGCAATTTCCTAAGTGACTGCAAATTTATAGAATTTTGAAACATCGTAAGTAATATTAAAAGACATATAGAAACGTGAACAAAGTTGTTTTACTCGCTTTGCATAACACCAAAATACAAAATCAAGGTAATGATTGAATCAAAAGGTCGCAATAAGAAAATATTAAATCCTCCAAGAAAAGAGCAAAAGGAGAAAAGTCTAGAAGCTCCAAAAGAAGAGAAGGGTTCTCGCTAAAGATCCTAGAAGGAACACTAGAGGGCATCACATAAAGGATGTGAGCTTGGAACTCTAACTAACCTTTGCCTAGAAGACTCTTCACCTGGTCCTAGTGAAACTTGACCAAGGTCTAAAGATTCTTAGTTTTACGATTTGCCACCAAGAAAAAAAAAAAAAGTCGAAAGGTTCTAAAAGATCTAAGATACCTTATCTTAAAAACAAAAGTTTAGGTCAAAGAAAGAAACTTCTATGAATTCCTCGCACTCAAAGATCAAAGAAGTCGTAATGGTTACTAAGCAAATTTTTAAAGGTCTTATCTTAAGGAAGGGAAGCCTAGAAAAGCAAGGAACGCTTCTCTCGATACCAACTCAGAACGCCCGCCCCGCATACCGAGCCCTTATCCGGAAGAGAACGCTCGCGCAGATAACGTTAAATAAATCTAAAATTATACGCCACCTCTACGCCGTCAGATCAAAAAAAAAGCAACGGAAGCCCAAAAGACTCGGGTATAAAACATAAATGCTACTAGAATAGAATACAAACCATCTAGGGGTAAAAAAAGTGAAAAGCTTACAACAACGATATAAAACTTACAACGCATTTATGCCTCAAAAGAAGAACGATACCAAACTAGTCTCACAAACTTGAAATAAAAGTACAACAAGCTTATAAGAGAATCTACAAGATAAACCGCATAACCTTTAAAAGAAAAGTGAAGGAAAACATCGAGTGACTTCAACGCCATCAAAACATCATTGAACTCCTCGACGAGCTCAAGGCTAACTCGATCAACTCTGTTCGCCTTCTCACCCCCAAACACATAGAAAAATATGCATTCGAGGTAAGTACAACGTACTCAGAAGAAAGAGAGAAGCTATGATAACAACTATAGTTTATAAAGAAAAGATAATTATTTAATTAGTTATTTAAGTGAGACCGACTCAATCTAGTGGTTCACTTCATGCTCATCAACATGTTGTGACTAATCTGCTTCTAGCTTAACCTATCTATGTTACAACCGCACTCAAGGGCACTACGCCAAGATCCCCTCAAAGCAGAGTCCCTCTCAGACTTAGGGTCTTTAACCTACAGAGTTCTTCCACCTTGGGAACACTCTTTTGCAACATATTAGTGGATCACACCAATACCCACGGTCTAGAAAAGGTAGACTCGATAGCACGCACACCTCAAAGAGAGTCCCTCCGCACTTAGGGGTCTTTTGACCTACGGTTCTTCCACCTTCAGAGGTAGCACATGCATCGCGATTTAGCCTCGGTGCCTAGCCAAGAGAGACAAAGTTGTTTAATCTTTACTAGTCAAGACGCTGTTTATTAGGTTATTAGCTAGCCAACCCGAGTATTTTCAAGTAATCTCCTCACATAGACTACTCTCTTCCTAGACCACTAGACACGGACAAGTCCTAGCACATACACACGACGCTGATGAATCCTAATTCATCAAAGCACAAGCCTATCATGCTCTTCCGACGGATCCGAACTTCAACTCCCTTTAAGAGTACATTCGGTGTTTTAACCGAACGAATCGTAAGCTCAATTCAGGCTTGTCTACGCTTATACCATATTAACATATCATATATAAAGGTTTCATAAAGATAAATCATGCTTATAAGGCTGAACGACAACCAACAAAGAAAGAAGGACAAAACAAGCTGTGACGCCCGCTTAAGACCCTGACGCCTGCTCAACCTTACCGACGCCGTCGTCCAAAGCCGACGCCCGCCCACTATACCTGCACGCCCGCCCACCTAAAACAGCTTTCAATCTCGAATGTAAACAACACTTCGACGCCCGCCCGTAGAGGCCGACGCCGTCTGAATGTACTTCCAGCAGACGCCCGCCCAAAGGAACCAGACGCCCGCCCACCTGGTTCGACCCAAACCCTAGAATCATCATCATGCGATTTCCAGATCGCTTTCCAAACCAAACATCAAGAAGAACAACACGTAAAAACACCGAAACTACATCTAGACATACCATAGCACTTATGATCAATGCTCAACCCAACAACTCATCTTTCTAGCACCAAAACACTTTACAAAAACATCTAAACCTTATAAAAGACAATTGAGATCATAGGGGTAGTTCTCCTTACCTAAGTGCAGCCACCAACCGTATCAAAACTCGTAGAAAAGTCAGCGCAACACAACCAAACCGAAGGCAAAACGTCTGTCCTCTACACGACGATTCCAACTCTTGAATTTGCTCAGAAAAACGATCAACCCTTCCTTTGATGGTTGAAGAACTCTTCTAATCTCTCCCTTTTCTTTCTCATTTGCGCAGGAGAGGAGGGGGAAACGTGAAAACTGATTTCTAATTAGGTTTAGGAGATTAGTGTTAGGTTAACCTTAAATACCCACTTCCAAAATAAACCCCTTTTTACTAAAACACCCTTGCTTAACAAAAATCTGGTTTTTCTCTCTTATATAACAAAATATATATATATAAATATACTTCAAATCGTTTAATTAAATAACCCGAAAAACCTGAATTTGTTAAAAGACTCTTTTACCCTTTTCTGAAAAGTCGGGATGTTACAAGAGTTGTTTATTGCCACAATGTTGAGGATGTAATTAAAGCAGTATACAACAATAAACTCAAATCCATTCTCGACTTTTGGAATTGCAAGTTCGTGTCGGCATTTATGTTTGGATTAAATTTAAAAGGAGTTGTAAGTATGCCCCGATCTCAAGATCTATGATCAAATGAAAGGCAATCCTATTTCAACCATTGGATCTCCCATCTTATCTCAATTCATATTATCTCAATTCAAAGGAGTCATGGAAAGAACCGGTTCAAAATCACGATAAATTTCATTTTCAAATCATGCTGCAGCTGCACGAGCTTTTCCGACATGCGTTGCAGATCAGTTACAAGACATTACTGTTGCTAGATGAGTGTTAGAGGAAAATCATACTATATTTCCTCAAGTTTTTGTTGAAGAGGTGGTTCAGGTTGCTGAGTTACAAACAGCACCTGAATACAGGTTGGAACAGGAGGTTCAAGCTGCTGAGGATTAGACAACACCTGGACAAAGGTTGGAACCTTTGATGGGATTGGAGGAATCCCCTGCTAATATTGTGGAAGAGACTACTGTAGCACAACCTACTGAGGCTAAAGCTACTGAAGGTAAAGATGGTCACCAGACTGTTGTTGATGATGATGAACAGCTGCTGGACTATGACTTCAGTGATGAGGAATTCCAAGTGCCTGAGGAAGAACAAGATGCTGGTGAACCTCAACATGCATATGTACCACTGTTTGAAGAAGAAATTATCTTGGAACCTCAACCTGCCCCAGACCCTATCTTAGAAGACATCTTTGGAGATGTAATTGAAGAAGGTCCTGACCCTGCTGGATGGGATAGGACATGAGCCTTGGTTATTAGCACTCACAGAGCAGATTACAATGTTGAAGAACCTGCTGATGATGCTACTAGACATATGGGTGGATGTATGGCTGGTGCAGTACCAGCACATGTTTTGGATGAGTTGAGGGCAGTCAGAGATGACATTACAGAGTTAAGGACTCAACTCAATAGACATGAGCAAAGATTTGAAGATTTGAAGATTTGATGAATCTGGTGGAAAATAGAGGAAGAACCACTGAAACAATTGCTTCCAACATCACTTCCACTCAGTATGCTCTTGCTGACCTAACCAAAGATGTAAGAGGTATAAAACAAGGCAAGTACATAGAGATAAATTTTTGAATGACCAGTTTGCCTCAATCCACAAAAAGCTTGACAATCTTAATGAGGCACCCAAGCCTGTTGTGGCTCACCTTGCTGGAACACCTCAACCTGCTGCATTGGATCCTAAGGTTACTGAGAGGATCAATCTGCTGGAGTAGACAATGGAAGGAAGGATCACTACAGTTGACACAAGAACATAAATCATGGAGGGTCAACTTGATAACTTAGTGATCACTTAAGAGAGTGTTCATGCCTTACTGTCCCGGTTTGTTGATGATGTCGATAAGGGGGAAGAGGGCCTTACAGTAGAAGCAAAGGAGCCTGCAAGAATCTTTGCAAAGAAAAGGTGGGAGAGTTACATAAATGAATTTAGGAAACCTTCACCTGACAGGATTCAGTTGATAGATGACCTTCTACAAGATTATAGGAAGCTGTACAATAGAAGGAAGAAACCCTATGATGGCATGGGATTTCATGAAGGACTCAATTCCTTCGTGGGATTGAAACTATAGGAGATTAGGGTCGAAGCACATGTTGGAATAGTGTCCTAAACCCAACCGGGTTGGACCGGATCCGACCGGGTCGGATCATTTATACTATTTCTTTATGTTTGTACATTGATTAAATGGCTTTTATGTTGTCATATATCTGTTCTTTTAAAGAACCAATTATGAATTATTATATGATGACGTCCTTAGTATTAAACTGTGATAGAGAAACCATGATAGGCGATTATGGTTGATGAGATCTCTAATCACTTTAATAAGTTTGATACTTAAATGTCTCTAGGCTGATGTACTATTAAACGGGGCATTGATAGTATGAACAGGCTAGCACGTATTAGATGTCTTCGGTCTTTAAGGGCAGGGATAGATCTCGTCTATCGAAGTGTAGAGACACTTGGACTGTACGTGGACGTGTATTAGAGAATGCGTACGTTAGACTGACACACTTACACATGTTAAGTGTCACACTATGTGACGGTTGTGTAATTATCCTTAGGACTGGAGTCTTCATGGCATCACGGTGTGGATTGTCATGCTTTGACACTATTGAGGTTTCCCCTAGCCACGGGGCGATCATGCGGTAGTGATTGGGTATGATACTGAAGGGCATTTTCGTAATTTGCACATGATTGGTCGTCTGGGAATCGCGTATCCTATGATTGGGATCGAATATCCGAAATGGCCTTCTTATAAGGAATGTCTTACTCTCGTGAATCTTTGCAGAGTGGAAGTAAACGAGTTACTTCGAGAGAGTTTGATATCCAGATTATAAGATACGGTCGTTGATGTTTTGACACTCGACTAACGACCGTATGGATATTATTACAGCGATAGGATTGTAAATTACACGGTAACTGTTTCACATGAAAGGTATTAGTCATTGCATTTGACTCTTCCGATGATTGGGGGTCACGGTGTGTTGCTAGATGCTATCCCGTGATCGTTAGGCATGAAGGGCATTTTCGTAATTTGCACTTTGCGTCTACGGCCAACATATTCGGAAGCCTATCGGGTCACACACATATGAACATCGAGTCGGATTAAAATGCGGTTATAGTTGATAACCAAATAAGGAAAGTTTATCTCTAGACTATAAAGGTTATAGTGGTAAATTAATATGGTGGTATTTATTTATTATGAATAAATTAAATACAAGATATTAATTATGGTGATTAATCTATAGGTAATACTGATAAGAATATTGCAAAAATGATAATTGCAGGATTCACTGGCCAATTAAAAGGTTGGTGGGATAATTATTTAAGTTTAACTGATAAAGATTATATTTTTACAAATAATACTTGTATTCCTACAAGTTTTTTATTAGTAAAAAATATGACTAGTCAAGTTATACTTGGAACACCATTTATTGAAAAATTATACCCTTTAACTAATATTAATGCTAAAGGTATAACATGACATTTTGATGGTAAAGAAATAAAATTTGACTTTATCACTAGACCTATACCAAATGTTCTTAATCAAATTAAGGATCTTATAGATCATAAAAATTTACATTTAAATTTTTTAAAACAAGAAGTTAATATATCTTCTATAGATGAAAAGCTTTTAAATTCAAAGCTTAAAGAAAAAATTGATAATTTATTTCATAGATTTTCTATTGAAATATGTAGTGATCATCCTAATGCTTTTTGGGATAGGAAAAGACATATGATAGAACTTCCTTATGAGGAAGATTTTGATGAAAAGAAAATTACGACAAAGGCTAGACCTTGTCAAATGAACTCAGAATATTTAGAGCATTGTAAAAAAGAAATTGAGTCTCTTTTACAAAAAGGTTTAATAAAACCATCTAAATCTTCTTGGTCATGTACTGCATTTTATGTTAATAAACATAGTGAAATTGAAAGAGGTGTACCTCGTATGGTTATAAATTATAAACCTTTGAATAAAGTTTTAAAATGGATAAGATCACCTATTCCGAATAAAAAGGATTTATTAGATCGACTTTATAATTCTATCATATTTTCTAAATTTGACTTAAAATCTGGATATTGGCAAATTCAAATTGATGAAAAAGACCAATATAAAACAGCTTTTAATGTTCCTTTTGGACATTATGAATGGAGAGTAATGCCATTTGGATTAAAAAATGCTCCTTCTGAATTTCAGAAAATCATGAATGATATATTTATTCCTTATAGTGAATTTATCATTGTTTATATTGATGATATTTTAGTGTTTTCAAAAACAATTGAAAATCATTTTAAACATCTAGATATTTTCAGAAAAATTATAATACAAAATGGACTAGTTATATCTAAACCAAAGATGTCTTTATTTCAGACAAAAATTAGATTTCTAGGTCATAATATTGAAAAAGGAAGTATTATTCCAATTCAGCGTAGTATTGATTTTGCTTCAAAGTTTCCAGACATAATTCTGGATAAAACTCAATTACAAAGATTTCTAGGCAGTCTAAATTATGTATATGCTTATTATAAAGATTTAGCAAAAGATGCTGCTATTTTATATGATAGATTAAAAAAGGAACCAAAACCTTGGTCTGATCAGCATACTAATGCTGTAAAAATAATTAAAACAAAGGTAGTTAATTTACCTTGTTTAATGTTAGCTAATCCTATATGGGATAAAATAATTGAAACAGATGCTTCAGATATAGGATTTGGAGGAATTTTAAAACAAATTTGTCCAAAAAAACAAGTTTATCTTGTTAGATTTCATTCTGATAAATGGAATACCAGTCAAAAAAATTATTCTGCAATAGCGAAAGAGATTCTAGCTATTGTTAAATGTGTTTTAAAATTTCAGGATGATTTATATAATCAGAAATTTCTTATTCATACAGATTGTAAATCAGCAAAATTTATGTTTAATAAAGATTTTAAACATGATGTTTCTAAACAAATGTTTGCAAGATGGCAAGCTCATTTAGCCCCTTTTGATTTTCATATTATTCATTAAAAAGGTGAAGACAATAGTCCGCTCGATTTCCTAACTCGTGAATATTTGCAGGAATGAGTTCTACTTCCAGAGGAAGAGGGGGTTTTACTCCCTATCGTGGTAGAGGTGGACGAGGTAATATCCTTGTTCAGCATGGTAATAGGACATTAATTTCAGAAAATATTTCTGGATCTTCTTCAAGTCAGAATAATAATTCTGATAGATTATACCAAGAATTCTTGGAATATAAGAAAATGAAAGGGAAAGCAAAAGCTACTGAGGAAATACCCACATATGCGAATGTGGTAATATCAGAAGAAGAAGATATAACTTCTTACCAAGAAAATGAAAAACAAGGAATTATATTTCTTATTGAATATGATGATTATATTAAAAAGAAAAATGACCCATGGTCACTCATGGAAAAATATTTGGATAATAATCCATTTACAAATAATCATGATATAAGCATCGATCATATTATGAAAATATTTTGAAAGCTTCAATGTGAAATAACACATTTTATGGCGAATGATCGTAAGGAATATATCTTCAAGAAAAAATTATTATAAAAGAATTTGTCTCCCAAATGAATGGGGATTATCTTTATTTAAAGAAAAGAATATCTTTTTCAAGAAAAAATATTTCAATAAAATATAATTATTGGGATTATATCCAAGCTTTTACTAATGTTTTCTTATATGAAAATAGAAAGCAAAACATACTTGGTTTGTAAAAGTATGTCCGTAAGTTTATAAACATCCGGAATATATACCAAATTGGTTTCAACAATGGTGGTTATTACATGGACCTTCGATAAAAATTTTACCGTAAGAGTTCAAAGAATTATATTTACATTGGGTAGATATTTCTCCCAAAATTTCGTAATTAAGTAATCAAGGACATTTAATAGAATGTTCTGGTTCATTACATTTCTTTTTGGAATTTTCTATTCTATGGATTTTAAAATGGTCACCTATTGTAGATATATCTACAGATAATTTACCGTGTCTCAAAAGAAAATATTTTTCAAAATTTTGGACAAAATTGTCGAAAAAAGATCCACAAACAAAGCAAATATTTGGTGAAGAATTATTTCAAGAAATTACAAATAAAATTAGCTATCTGGAAGAATTGACAGATGAACAATTAGAAGATGCTTGTAATAGAGCATACAAAGTCCTTTGAAAAATTTGACAGAAAGTCAAGATTAAAGGAATTGTTTCAAAGCAAGAAATCTTGCAATGTTATATGTCGAAATAAAAAGGATCTATTGAAGAATTTTGGGTTTAATAGTTGCGCTTTGCACCTAAAATCGATACATCTATGACTTCTTCTACAAATATGGCGTAAGATGCACAAGACCCCAATGAAGACAATGAAGACATTGATAAAGATGTTCATCATTTCATGAAACAACTGGAAGAATTGGAAAAAATTGACAAAGATTAAAATGATATCCGAAATTGCATCAGCATTGAAGTCAGCACTGACGTCATTATTTGGAACTATTCGTCGACATGAACAGTAAATTTACTGTTCACTTTTACTGTTCACTCTTGAATTTTTGGGCGATTCATCAGTAGCAATAAATGCGTTTTACTATTTGAAAAGTTTTTTTGTCGTTTCTGCCTAAGTTTTCTATATATTGGCTCATTTGCTCATATGTAAGGGTACGCTGGAGAATTATCTCGCCTCTTCTCCTTCTCCTTCCCTCTTGTAACAAATACCCCAGCTTGTAATAAAATTTCTTGTTTCTGGTTACAACTTTAAATATTGTAAGTTGTTTTTAATTTTGTTTTGTTTAATTTTTTATTTTTTATATTTTGTATTAGCCTAATGATAGGCTAAAAGAATACAAGTGTTAAAATATAATGTGAAGATAAATTTAAATATAGTTTGGTCTTGGAATTAAATTAGGATGTATACATGTATGTTAAAAGGGTTGAGATGATTTCTGGCTTTAATCGTATAACAAGGTTTTAATCCTTTCTGGCATAAATAAAACTTTATCCTTTTGTAGCCGTTTATACCCACTTTAGCCCAGGTGTGGTGTTTAGGGTTGTTGGCTTATACATGTTGGATTAAAGTATGTTATTTATCGACGGAATCGATTAAGTAAACATTCCATTTTGTTATATAATTTTATGACGGATTTCCTATATCTTGTAAACATGCCCGCTGTAACATATCTTTGTATACCTTATCCTTTACTTTGGTATCAGAGCCAAGTTAGTATTTACTGTTATCTTCTTTGTTATATTTTAACACTTTCTTAAAAATGATAAGAAATACGGATAGAATGAAAAATTCTATTACACAAGAATTTGAGTTATCCAGAAATCTGGATTTACTTAATAAATGGACTATCCCTAGGATAGAACCAAAAACGATTTACCAATTAGGTACTTTTGAAAAATTAGGTTTGAAACAAATTGTTAAAACCTCAGAAGAATCTATCTCTTTAAATAATGAAGAAATGGTAATTAAATTACTTAGTGAAAAGGATATTAATTCTTATAGAAGAACACATAAATTTCTTCATATTGGTTTAGTTCAAATCGCTTTTAAACCTCTTACCCTGGAAAATCTTCCAGAAAGTTTTATTGCCGCTCTTAGAGATGGTAGAAATTTAGATTGGAAAAAATCATTAATAGGAATTATTCAATCTAGTCTGGCACATGGTCCAGTTTATTTTGATGTATATCCTAATTTACAATTATCTCTATCTGATATTAATATTCTTGACTCTTTGACAATGAATGTTAAAACGCATGGATATAACTATGCTCCTGGATCAGAAATAATTTGTATATGTTATAGGATATATTATAAACCTTTACACACGTTAAATCCTATGTGTAAAATCAAAGATAAATATTTGAATGAAACAATTTTAATTGAAACTAATTTTAGTAAGTCTAATATTACGAGTCGTAGATCAATTAAATGGGAAGAAATTCCTTTACCAGATCATTGGCAAATTGCTAATGCTGTACCAAAAATGCCTGTAATTTGTCAGGATGTGACTAATATATTTCAGAGTTCAGATGGAAACATTTCTGTCATAATGAATTCACAATTGGAAAATATTCCAAGAAATATATCAAGATCATCGTCTATGAGATCTTTTATTTCTCCATTTGAAAATATTCAAATGCCATATGAACCCACTAGGGCTTCTACTTCTCAATTAAGAGAAGTTGATACTACTTCTCAAATAAGAAAAAATTATGTTAAAAATTTATCTATAGATAAAAATAATATAGTAAAAAGTATAAATGATTCAGAAGATCCTACTGAATCAGAAATGGATGCAAATTTTTAATGGATTTTACACCAAGAATAGATTTTAGTCCAGGGTCACTGGCAAGAAATATGATTAAAAATGAATTTAAAATAGAAAGATGGAAACCATTTCGTGATTGGTTTTTTGATAATATTTCAAATGAAGATAGAAATTACTATCAAAATGAATTTTATAGTTTTCTTGAAAAAGAAAAGAAAATAATAACTTTTATTCCTTGGTTTATTTCTATATACGTTCAGGATTATTTATGTATAATTGAACGAGATTTTAAATTAGAAGGAGGAAAATTTATGAAAGGGATATATCCTCCACAACAAGCTTTTTCAATTGAAAAAAGTGGAAAAATACTTAATTTTAATGCTTTTTCTAAATTAATAGATAATGATTCATTAACTTTTACATTAAAAGAATTAAATCAGTTATTAATGAATCAAAATTATACTAATTTATATCTTAATGTTTTAGGTGAACAGATAGCAGCTATTTCTGAAAAAACAGAAAGAATTTATTCTGCTATTCAAAATTTATCCATAGATAAAAATATTAAAGATAATAATGTAAATATTGATAATATTGTTATTCAATCACATCTCCAACCTCCTCCTGAAATTAAAGATTTTATTTTAAAACCTAAGGGAGAGTTAGAAAGTTTGATTGAAGAAAAATTTAAAGGCTTAAAAATAAATACTTTAGATCATGATATGTCTAATACAATTGAAACTAGTAGTCATAATGACACGGTTAAGTTTGAAATAAACAGACTTAAAAAATATGCTGATCGTCCTACTCAGCCTAATTATTATTATAGAAGACATTCCCCGATGGATACTCTCCATGAGGAACAAGAATATGTTATTAATAATAGTTATTCAGGTAAAAATATTTATGAATGGAATCTTGATGGTAACGCTGATAAACAAATTTACAGTATGATACATAGAATGTTAATGTATAGTACTATATGTAAATCTATAGGTAATACTGATAAGAATATTGCAAAAATGATAATTGCAAGATTCACTGGCCAATTAAAAGGTTGGTGAGATAATTATTTAAGTTTAACTGATAAAGATTATATTTTGAATACGGTTAAACAAGAAAATAATAATGTGGTAGAAAATGTGGTTTACACTTTAGTAACTACAATACTTGAACATTTCACAGGTAGAATTACTGATAATTGTGAAAATATTCGTACTTTACTACAAAATCTTAGATGTAAAACATTGACAGATTTTCGATGGTATAAAGATACGTTTTTAAATAGAGTCATGGAATTACCAGAAAGTAATAGCTCTCATTGGAAATCCAAATTTATTGATGGATTACCTTATCTTTTTGCAGAAAAGGTTAGAAAAAATTTAAGAAAAGATTTTCTTAATATACCTTATGAAAACTATACATATGGTAAATTAATAGGTACTATTATACAAGAAGGTTTAGCCCTTTGCAATGAAATAAAATTAAATCAACAAATTAAAAGACAGAATTTATTTGAAAAATCACAATTAGGTAGATTTTGTGATCAATTTGGTATGGATATGCCATCTTCTTCTAAAACATCTTTAAAAGATAGGAAGAAAGATAAATCAGAAAAATCTTTAGATCCTTTTTATAAAGGGAAAAAGAAAAAGAAATTCTCTAAAAAGAAATTAGAAAAAAGAGAATTTAAGAAAAATAATAAAACAGATAAAACATGTTTTAAATGTGGTAAGATTGGCCATTATGCTAATCGTTGTAAATTAAAGAAAAAAATTGATAATTTACAAAATGACGAACTTAAATTAAGTCTTTCAAAAATACTTCTTAATTCAGAATCAGAAAAATTTTCTTCTGACAGTTCTGATGAACAATCTTTTGATAATAATTTATCAGAAATAATTAATGAATCTTTAAGTTCTTCGGACACAGATACGTGTTGTAAATCTTGTGTACAAAATGTTCAATGTATTAAACATGATAAGGAAGAAGGAGAAGAATTTTATAAAATTCTTTCACAATTTAAAGATTTAGAAATAAATGTTTTAACTAACAATAATATTTTTGAATTTCTTAAATTAATTAAAGACCCTGAGCTTCGATCTCAGTTAATTGATAATATTCAATCGGATCCATCAACTTCCAATTTTGATGAATCTAAAGAAATTAAAAGTTCTCAGGAATCATATTCTATGAATAATGTCTTGAAAATGTTAAAAGATAGACAATCTGAGGAAAACCAACCACAATTAATGAACTCTTAAAAGAAATAACTTATCTCAAACAGGAGATAATAAAATTAAAAAATTCTAATAAGAATCTTGAAGATAGAATTTCACTTCTTGAATATCAAAAAGTTAATTCTAATGATAAAGCTAGTTCTAGTTTACCAGATTTATCTTCCATATTAGAACAAGATAATTTCTTAAATAAATTAAATATTATATTCTCTCAAAAATGGTATGTGAAAATTACTTTACTAATTAATAATTCATATAATTGTGAGTTAATTGCTTTGATTGATAGTGGTGCGGATATGAATGTAATCCAAGAAGGATTAATTCCCACACAATATTTTGAAAAAACTACTATGACACTTATTGATACACATGTATTTTGGCAAATTAATTAATCATAATATTATATTAATTAAAGAATATTCCGGAAGCCAATTAAAGGCTACAGAGTGGCGCCAATAATAGTGTATTATGATACACTTGGATTGTGCAATTTATTTAATAAGATTACCATATATTAATATTGGATATTAATGACTATAGATTTGCACAAATGTGTAAATTGATTTATGGTAATAAGATAAACATATATACAATATAAGATATTGTCAATATATATATCTTGGAAATATATTTAATATGGGATATTGAATATTAATGAGATAAATCAATCAATTATATTTTCCTTATTTTATTGGGAAAAAGTTTTCTTCTCCTCCACACTACATAGGGGCGCCCCAACCACTATAAATAAGAGGTGGGTGTCAAGCTTTTTTGTACAACACAATTCCAAGAACTAATAGTTCTTGTGTAAAATAGAGAGCATCCTATGAGAGTTGGAGAGAGGGAAAAGGGCCGGTCTAGCAACCGGAGTTTTCCAATAGCAAATCCATGATGGGATTCCGGCGGTCGCTCGTGTGTGGACTAGCGGTAGAGGCCGAACACTTGGGCGGCTCTATGCAGAACTACTCTCCTTAGACGGTCAAAGCGTCGATCTTTTAGATCAACCAAGGTAACCACCGTCTTTAGCTTATTTGTTTATTGCTTAAACGAAGTCGATCCTGGTTAAAAGGAAATAAAATTTTAAATTCCGCTGCGTTCCCGCGTAGATTTCCTAACATTACAAGCCTTGATATTGTCAACAAATCAATGGCCAAGATTAAAAGAACGTTGGAAAGATTCAGAGGATTAACCAATGGACACAAGTCAAAGGGTTGACAGACTGGAAACTGTCAAAAAGCAAACTGACAGTTTCAGTACTATATACAGAGACAGAAGGCAAGTCAGGATGGGGACAAATCTAAAACGGCTATGTTTGAATTTCAAACATAAGTCACAGGATTCTCACCTATAAATAGAAGACTCCTGATTCAGATACAAGTGATGAAAAGTATAATCAACTCCAAGCTATCAAGTTTTCTTATCAAGAAATTTACCCTGCTGACATACACAGAACGTAAAGCTACTGATCCAGAAAATTCTTCAAGTGTAATCTGCTATCAAGTTACATCAAGTTCACACACTTGAAGACCATAAGCTGCTGATCATTTCATCCTGATTAAGCTGCTGACTGTTGAATCATTCACTTGATTCAAGCTTTCTTTTGCAAGAAACCTGCTGAAGACAGAGAAACACTTAGGTGTCAATAACTGTTGTTTGTGGTGGAGCTGGTGAAGAGGCAATCCTACCCTTCAAGGACCAGTGGAATACTTTGAAAAAGCAATCCTACCTGTTTCCAATATTCAGTTTGTGAAGTCATAGCTATTAGTGAAGGACAGACAGCTTAGGGATTTTTGTAACTGCAACCTCAAAGATCTCTAGTGAATTTCCTCCAACATCACAGGAGAAGAGTGGACTGACAGGATTACACCACCTGGAACCACTATAAAATTTGCCTACTTACTTTATGCAATTACTTTCTGCATTTAGTATACTTATCACATCAACTTACTGAAACTAGCAACTGAATCACACACTTACACTACTGAGTATCCAATACTTAGTATCATCTTGTAACAATAAGTAACAAGGTTTAATTTAAATATATTACGCTGCAACAGATTTAGTTATATCAATAGTCAGCAGACTACTGTGTGGTTAGCAGACTACTGATCAGTTAGCAGGCTACTGACCTTGCTGAGTTTGTTAACTCCAAAAAGTTTTAAGTGTTATGTTTATTCACCCCCCCTCTAAACTTAATCAAATCATTTTCAAGGGACCAACAGGGATAATAACATAGATGCAGAATCATGAACTTAGGAACATACACTCAGTTTTTAACATATATTTCTTTATAATAAGGGGCTTATGTACACTCTCTAGAGCAGAATTCGGGGTAAATAAAGGTTAATTTAATGTTGCATTTAGAGCGTTATAAACTACCCCCCACTTTGCTTTTGATCATCCCGAGCAAACAAAGCGGAAAGAATAGTGCCACACATAGCTAGAGTGAAAGATCATGACGCTCATATCCATAAGTTACACATTAAACAACATTCATGCCATGAACCAATATGTGTGTTCAATGACTCTCAATCATTAGTTATGCATACAGAATTATATTGTATCAACCAGTATCTCAGGCAAAACACTCACTTAAGACTAAACTCCCACTATCCGTTCTCAGCTAAAACTGGACTACTCCTCCAACAAACATTTTCCATCTTCTTTTTGAGCCCATGTCGATTAGAGTGGTCTACAACTTGAGCATCCACCGACTCAGCCCTGAAACTTTCTTGGTGGTCATCATAAGGATGCTTGATGTGTTTAGTGACCTTGAAAGTTTCACTCTCAAAGTGATTTCCCTTTTGAACATCTAGAAGAGCTCTCCCAGTTGCCAAGAATGGTCTGCCTAAAAGTAGAGCCGTTTTCACGTCCTCTTTCATTTCTAGCACAACAAAATCAAGCGGAAACACAAACTTGCCTACTTTAACCAGAACATCCTCAACCACTCCAATTGGATACCTAAGAGATTTATAGCCCATATGGAGTGTCATCTTAGTCAAATACAAGAGTAACTAACCCAAGTTGCTTATAGGTTTTCAATGACATCAAGTTAACGCATGCATCAAGGTCACATAAAGCACCATCAAATTCAAAAGGACCTATGGTACATGGAATCGAAAAACCACCGGGATCCTTAAGCTTCGGGTGTATCTTGTTTTGAAAGATGGCCGAACACTCTTTGTTTAGGAAAACAAGTTTCTCCATTTTAGCTTTTTTGCTCAATATTCCTTTAAGAAATTTAACATAGGATGGCATGTATGCCAAAGCATCAACTAAGGGAATATTGATTTCAAGTTTTCGATGAATATCAAGAAACTTGTCTTGCTTTTTACTTAGAGATTCCAGTTTTTTCTTACCACTAGGGGAAATGGAAGTTTACTCAAATCAAAAGATTTAGAAGAAGAAGAATTCATACCTCCCTTACCATTTGGCATGCACGGTCGAGGTGTGGCCCATGAATCGTTGTGAAGTGTAGGCATGGCGCGATCATCCTCAATCTCAACAAATTTACCTTTGCTTGCTTGACCTTCAACTTTCCCACCAAGCTTCAAATTATCCCCAATATTATCTTTTTCAAACTCTTTCTCATCATCAGGTAGCTCTTCATTCACCTCAAAATCCTTACCAACCTTCTTACCAATTCGTGTAAAAATAGCATTTACCTCCCGAAGATTTCCTTCCGTGTTAATGGGCAAACCACACCTTTGAGTTATACTTGATCCTCCAAAAAGTTGACTAATTTGAGTCTCAATGTTTTTCAAAGGTGCTTCAACTCCGGTCAACCGAGTATCCGTAATGGCTTTGTATTGCTCCATATTCTTTACAAAAGCTGCAATAGTCTTTGCCATAATTTCTATTGCCGCTTCCTATTGGGGCTTTTGTTCTGGTTGATGTGGTTGATTCAAGGATCCAAGGGGTGCTTGTGGAAATGGTAGATATTGATGGTCTTGATTCGGATAGTGAGGAAAAACTTGTTGTTGTGGCCTTTGAACCATTTCAAGATCTTTGATTGCTTTCTCAATAGTTTCCATTTATGCCATCATCATCATTTATTGGTTCACCTCGACTTGTTTTTGTTGAGTAGATTTCCCCGCATACCATTGCCTATCATTTTCGACACATATCTCGATAGTAGGATACACAACTTGGGGTGTTAAACTCATAAAAGAACCTCCACTAGATGAATCAAGAACTTTCCTCGCTTCATTTCTCAATTCATTGTAAAAAGTTTGGACTTGCATCCACAACTCATTCCCGTGGTGGGGGCACTTTCTTGGAAAAGCCTTCCACAGATCCCAAACTCCATGCAATGATTACCCCACATGTTGTAGAAAGTTTGCAATAGCAGCCCTTATCTCAAAAGTTTTCCAAAGGGGAAAGTACCTTGACAAAAATGCCGACGTCACTTCTTCCCAAGAATGTAATGAATCGTGGGCATGTGACTCAAGCCAATCAACCGCACCACCTCTTAATGCAAAAAGGAATATCCTCAACCGGAGTGCATCATCACTGACCCCATTAATCTTCAATGTCCCGCAAACATCTATTGACTTCAGCAAGAACCGATACGGATCCTCTGTCTCTGTTTCATAGAAGAGTGCATGCTCTCTCAACAAATCCCATAAATATTTTTTGATCTCAAATTTATTCGCATCAATTGGAGGTAAGCGAATGGCATGATGTATAAACCCCGCATGTGGCATAGCATAATCCATTAAGGTTCTTTCTTTGCCTTGCCTTGGAGCTTGTCGAATTGGGACTTGTGGTGCTTGGTTTTGCACCAATTGGAGTAGAAAATTTTCAATGATTTCGGAGTCAAAATATTGGTTCGGATTGGGAACTTGAGCCTGAAGCATAGGTTGCTTGTGTTCCATGATGAGTTCGGTCATAAACAGCACAAATTCAAACAACCAAAAAACAGTAAAAAGAAGAAAAAAACCTAGTCCCAAATGTTTTGGCTATTTGCAAGATATCAACTGAATGATTTCTCCCCAGCAACGGCGCCAGTTAATTAAAGCTTGATCGGCCTCACTAGGTTTCCAATCTAACCGGCATAGTACCGGGTCGACTGTAGTCTAGCTAGGTGAGTCAAGGTCGTATCCACAGGGATAAATCTCAATTGAGTACCAAAGCGACCCAAACATCTACTCTAGGTGTATTCATAACTCAAGAATTGGAATCTAAACCAACTACAAATAAAGATGAAAAGGAAACTAAAAGTGCAATGAGCTACAACTACAATGACTAGGATAATGGGGAAATGATATGAAACGAGGTGGCTCAGGTGATGTTCCAATGAACTAGATATGAGGTCTTGTGACTACTCGAAATAAAGTTTCACTAACGTGGACTTAGCTTTGCATTTTGTGTGTGCTATGAGTGCGATTTTATTTGTTATGTGTGATTGGTGTGTTGCGTCTTAGCAATTGTTCTTTTCGAGCAAATTTTGGCGAATTTAAAAAAAAATTCATGACTTCAGTATTGAGTAGATACAATGATGAATCATTTTGAGAAATGTAACTAAAAGTTGACCACTAACATGCATAGATATGAGTTTCTGATTTAGCTACGGAATGAGATTATTCACGTATAGTTCCGACTCATGAACCCCGACTTTTAGTAAAGATTATGGTAGCTATAGAGAAGGTCCGGCTAGCTAGAACTTATATCATTAACTTTCGAGGCGAAATAGAAAGGTTACTTAGAGATAGACACAAGATGAAGGTCATGGCTCTTCTTTGACCCGCTAGAGCGAAATAGCCAACCGGGAACGTTTTATCGCTAGTCTCCCCGCCTCGGCCTTTCTTAGGATGGTGAGACCCCCCATCCGAAAATGTTAGCTTTTCGGTTTTTAACCCATTCACCTAACCCCGAAACCTTTATTTTTGTGGTCTATATTCCCTTGGCCTCCCTCATGAGAGAGCTTAACTTTTATACTTTGGACATATGTGAGACGTATGACTCATGATTTGGGTGTCGGCTTGGTGAGTGAGTCTATATGAGGTGGGGTGACTGCACATTGGTGGTTGTGGTAATTTGGCTATCTTTTTATTCCATTTTATGATATTGTGTGTGGTGTTGTGTAGTAATTAAAAAAAAAAAGACAAAAAAAAAAGGAGAAAAAAAAAGTGAATAGCAAAAGGCAACCTTAATTACATAACAAAAAGCCAAGGTTAAGAAAAAAAATCTATGAAAAAAAAGTGAATGAAAAAGAAAAAAAAAGAGCAATAAAATAGTCAAGAAATGTTATTAGTGATATTTTTGTGAAAAATGTAAAAAGTGTAATTGTTTGGTTTGGGAGAGTTGATTGAGAGGATGGTGTTTTTGGTTCTCTTATGGTATTCGTTTCCAGTGACAACCTTTTTAAGAATTACCTTAGAGATTTATTTCGGTGATGACTGTTTTTGCGTCATATTTTTGGTTTTCTCTTGGTACTTGGGGTGAGTGATAATACATGTCCAATTCTACAGTTAAGCTCTCTTGCGCTTTCTCTTTTTGATATCCTTCTTATCCCTTCGGTTACCCCCATCCCTGCCGAACGTTACAAGCTTTCAAGTCCTACCCGACTGTGCCCGACTTTAGATAGCCCCGATTAGTGGAGATAGTTAAGAAGTGTAAGCCTATGGTCTAGCCCCGACGTCTCATATGTCTATAATCCAAACCGGGAGTTAGGGTAAATGGGAAGGAACTATCCACACGCGCACACTATTACCGTGCCTTCGTATGTTTATGGTCATCTATTTTTTATAGTTTGATGAATGACGCTTTATTGTTTGTGTTCAATGCATAAGTGATGACTCTTTTCGAAATCGTCATTTTTCTCAAGGACGACCAAAAGCTAAGTGTGGGGTGGTTGATGGAGTCGATCCTTTCATGCATTTCACACGTGTTTTACCCCTACTTTGTAGCACTTTGAGCCTCATTTCTATCATATAAGCACTCCTTCATGCTATTTTTATCACCTACGTTTCCACATTGCACTTAATCAAAAATCTCGTTTTTATTGTTTTTTTTGTCAAACATTTTTATTGTTGAAATGTGGATTTTTATAGCACATACGGGGTACCTTGTATCCTACGGAATTACGCTTGATTGTTTGTGTGTTATTTTAGAGGTTCAATTATTTAAATGATCGGGAATGATGAGATAGGATGAAGATGGCCGAACCACCTCTCCAATGCACCCCAGTTCGTCAGTCAAACAAGACCCATGCTCGAACCTCAAGCCCAGCCAAATCGCTATTTGTTTTCACTATATAAATGATAATTTAATGAAATATGAGACTTATAATAACATTATATATTATAATGATATATATTAGTTAGCAGATTTGGACGTGGGTAGCAATTTTCTTTTCAGCAAACTTAGAGAATTGACTAAGAAAATAAGATTATTATAATAGAAGATAATAGTAGTTAGCAATACAGAGACATGGACGAAGAGCAGAGCAGCTCGACCTGGGCATCTTTGAGCCGAGAAGATGGGTGCTCCAAACTATCAATTTAGTCTTTTAATTTAGCTATTGAGTGAAATTAGTGCTGGGCTTTGACGATGGTATTGATAGACCTGGCCACGTGTCACCTTTACAACGTCCCAAGGTTAATAAAGAAAGATAGGAGGGAAGCTTGAAGGGCCAGGAGCCCCACAATATTAAGACCTTACCCCAGGAGGGAGGTCTGCCCATCACCTGTCTGGCTATCGCACTGCAGCGTAGCTCAGCCAGGTCGAGAGGTAGGACTCGTGACTCAGGTCGAGACGACCTGAGGAGCCCACCAAAAGCCGACTGGCTCTTTCCTTAAGTGGTAAATAACACATGTGCCTATATCATAGGAGAATCCCTGGATCACCGGAAGGAAATCCCATAATTCGAATATAATCATAATTATCTCTTGTCAGAGATAAACACGTGATGATCCTTAGGGTTTAAGGATTCTACGACTTGTTTGACAAGAAAAGAGGTGAGACGCCTCCCTATATAATCAGCCCTAAGGAACTACGAATGACTTGATTCCAATTTCTCCATTGGATACGTAGGCAACTTGAGAGAAACTAACTCTCAGGCTCAGTCTTAATCTTACACAAATCACGATCCCCATTGTCTTTGTTCTTGTTTGAATCGTCCTAGAGGTTATTCGGATCTGCAGGTGAATTCCAACATCACCAATTGGCGCTAGATGGAGGGCCTCTTGTGTTAACGATTCGATCAAGAAACTGCGATGGCACCACCAAAAAATACCGGAAAAAGGACCCAAACGGCGGCAGCTAGAGACGCTGGGGAAGGAGACCCAACTGCTACTACTAGCCAACCCCAAACCAACCCGGAGGAAACATTGACGGATCCAGCACAGCAGGCCTTGCTGGACGCGTTACGTAATTTGGATGTCCCAGCGTTTAAGAGTGTACTAGGTTTAGCCCTAAAAGGGCGAGAAGAGGAAGCTCTAGAAAATATTGACCCAAAGGATAACCTGGCAAATAAGGAGGATAGAGGAGAAACTCTCTCCTCCACCTCCCATATGCAGCATAGACAGGTTAAGGCTCAGGCCTTGGAGGCTGCCAGGGCGGAACTAGACGGGATCCTGGGAAAGAAGACGGACGATCTCTCTATCGGATCACCGTTCTCAGAGTAGATTTTGAACTACCCACGCCCGGAGAGATTTAAGATCCCAAAACTAGAAGCATATGACGGAACGAAAGACCCCCAGGACCACCTCTTTCAGTATCTAACGCATATGAATTTAGACTGTGCACCCGAGGAGATGAAGTGCAAAGCCTTCCTGGCCTTACTTACGGGCAGGGCTCGTGAGTGGTTCCGGAAATTACCACCTCGGTCCATCGAGAATTTTGATACCATGGCAAGAAGATTTCTGCAAGCTTTTGTCACAGCCAAACCTTTCCAGAGGAATGTCACGTACCTCCTCACCATTCGTCAGAAAAAAGAAGAAACAGTGCTGCAGTACCTGAAAAGATTCAACGAGGAATCTAGGCAGGTCGGGAATGCAGAGGAACACCTCATGATCACCTCCTTCGTAGCAGGTCTACGAGAGGGTAGATTGTATGCAAAGCTCATTGGTCGACTTCCGAAATCAATGGATGAATGCATGGATCTGGCCTACAAACATTGTCAGGGTGAGGAGGCCAACCGCCTAAAGAGGGAGTCGGAAGATCCCAAGAAAGAGAGGTCGGATGACAGGTCTGAAAGAAAGCGTAAACCAGTATGGGACCGAGTGGCTGCACCTGTAACAGACCGGCTCGGGAAGAAAGGCGCCCTTCAGGAAAGGGATTTTATCCCTTTAAACAGATCACGCGAGCAGGTTCTCGCCATAATGCAAAGAAAAGGCATTGCCCGCACTCCACCTCCTATGAAGGGTCCCCGGGAAAAAAGGGATCAGACCAAATACTGTAAGTTTCATGAAGACATTGGTCACGACTCAGAGCAGTGCCGGGATTTACAGAGAGAGATCGACGCTGCTGTTATGGAAGGGAAACTTGATGAGCTCATAGATAGGTCCCGTAACCCAGAACCCCGGGGAAGACGGGAATACAAGAGGAGAGATTTCGGTCATGACCGAAAGGATGATTACAGACGAAGGAGGGATCCGTCCCCAGGACCTGAGGGGCAGCCAGATAATCGCCCTATCAATGCCATTAATACCATCTCAGGCGGTCTGAGTACATCGTCCCGACCTGAGGAGCAAAGTGGCAACCGGGCGCCTACCAGTGCAGATTCAAGAAAGAGACAGAGGGTGTCCGGGGAGGTAGTTTACGGTCCACAGGACCCTCTCCCCCTTATTGTCAACAACGAGGGCTTGGTTATCGAGGCGGTAATCAACAAACACACGGTGAAGCGTATCTGTGTAGACACCGGAAGTGCAGTCAATGTGCTATACTACAATGTCTTTCATTCAATGAAATTAAAGGATGCAGAGCTAGCGCCTGTGTCATCTCCGCTATTCGGATTTGCGGGACCACCGGTCCACCCCATGGGTATGATCAGCTTACCAACCACCTTTGGAAAGCACCTCGGGACAGGATCCTTATGGTGAGTTATGTGGTGGTCAGGGCCCCATCGGCCTACAATGTTATTATGGGGCGACTCGCCTAATAGATCTCATGAGCGGTAATCTCCCACCTCACATCGGTTTGAAGTTCCCAACTTGGGAAGGGACGGCGAAAGTCAAAGGTGACGTCGAAACAGCCAGAGTTGTTACACCAGAGGGGAAGAATGAGGTATCTGTAAAGAGTTGTTGCTCCCAGAGGAAGATGAAAGCTGGTCATCGGATGATAAAATCGATGTAGTAAATTTGGGGAAAGAGCAGGAAGGCTTGTCAGTTAACATAGGATCATGGATCCCAGATCAGCTTAAGGCAGAACTTGTTAAGATCTTAATGGAGTTCAGAGACGTATTTGCATGGAAAATAGATGACATGCCAGGCTTATCCCCCGAGATAGTCCTGCACAAGTTGCATGTTGACCCAGCCCAGAAACCGACCAGGCAGAAGAAAAGACAGTTCGCAAAAGATCGAATGGAGGCCATTCAAAAGGAAGTTGAGAAGTTACTTCAGGCCAGGATTATACGAGAGGTGTTTTACCCGACCTGGCTCGCTAACCCAGTCCTGGTAAAGAAGCCAGATGGTAGCTGGCGAATGTGCGTAGATTTTACCGACCTGAACAAGGCATGCCCCAAGGATTGTTACCCACTACCTAAAATTGACAGGTTAGTTGACTCGACAGTCGGTTTTGAAGTTTTCGCATTTCTAGACGCATATAAGGGTTACCATCAAATTGCTATGGACCCAGACGATGCAGAAAAAACGGCATTCATAACAGAAGAAGGAACTTTCTGCTATGTTACTATGCCATTCGGATTAAAGAACGCTGGTGCCACTTATCAAAGAGCAGTGAATAAAATCTTCGAGAAGCAAATCGGGAAATGCATGGAAGTCTACGTGGATGATCTCTTGATCAAGAGCAGGTCTCTCGATCAGTACATGACCGACGTCCGAGAAGTGTTCAGGGTACTCAGGCAGACCCAAATGAAACTCAACCCTAAAAAGTGCATGTTTGGGGTCAGGTCAGGTAAATTCCTTGGTTACATGATTTCAAAAGAAGGAATTAAGGCCAACCCAGATAAGGTCGAGGCCTTAAGAATGATGCCACCACCCAGAAGCATCAAGGAAGTGCAAAGGCTAACCGGCCGCATGGCTGCCCTGAGTAGGTTCCTATCCAAGTCGGCACAGCGTGCTTTACTGTTTTTTTAAAATCCTGTGGAAAGCAAGTCCCTTCCAGTGGAATGAGGACAGTCAGAAAGCATTTGACGATCTGAAGGAGTATTTGGCTGATTTACCGACCCTGACGTCTCCTCAGGAAGGAGAAACTCTGCTTTTATACATGGCAGTGGTTGACGAGGCAATCAGTGCAGTCCTAATCAGAGAAGAAGGACACATACAAACACCCGTGTTTTATGTAAGCCGGGCTTTACAGGGACCGGAACTCAGGTACACCAACGCGGAAAAACTAGCTTTGGCTCTGGTACACGCCTCTAGAAAGTTACGACCATACTTCGAAGCACATTCCATCACTGTGGTCACAGACCAACCATCACCAAATCTTGGCACGACCGCACACCTCGGGCAGACTAGCCAGATGGGTGATCGAGCTGGCAGAGTGTAACCTGGACTACCAACCCCGGACTGCCGTAAAAGCCCAGGCTTTAGCTGACTTCTTGGCTGAGGGAATTCAGGTCGAGACAGATAAAGAACAGCCAGCAGGGCAGGTCGATACTTGGACCCTTTTCGTTGACGGAGCATCTGGGAAAGAAGGAGCAGGGGCAGGCCTTTTGCTCCTCAGTCCAAAAGGGGAGGAATTCCGGTATGCATTGCGCTTCAATTTCACGGCTACTAACAACGAGGCGGAATATGAAGCTTTAATTACCGGGCTCCGACTGGCCAACAAGCTCGGAGCAGATAACCTACATGTATTCAGCGAATCCCAGCTGGTGGTTAACCACATTAAAGGAGAATATGAGGCAAAGGAGGAATCAATGAAGAAGTATCTGACAGCAGCACAGGCTTTGCTGAAAAACTTCAAGTCTGTCCAGATAGAACATGTCTCTCGATCTAGGAACAAAAAAGCTGATTCCCTCTCCAAGTTGGCATCCAATTTCTTTTCAGATAAAAGAGTTCTGGTAGAACAGCTGGCCGAACGAAGTTATGTCCTAAGGGAAGTTCAACCGATTAGCCAACAAGCCACCTGGATGGACCCCATAACTTCCTATCTAAAGCATGGTATTCTACCAACTGACAAGGTTCAGTCCAGGAAGACCAAGTTACAAGCAAGCAGGTATGCTTTTTTTAGTGATATCCTATACAGACGATCGTTTATATCACCATGGCTTAGGTGTGCTACCCATGAGGAAGGGAATTATCTACTAAGGGAAATCCACCTCGGCATTTGTGGAAACCACGCAGGAGCCCAGACACTGGCTCGTAAATGCCGCTTGTTTGGATATTACTGGCCAACCATGCAAAGAGATGCAAACGAGCTGGTCAGGAGGTGCAAGTCATGCCAGGTGCATGATAACTTGTCTCACCAGCCATCACAGAACATGATTCCTTTGGTCTCTCCTTGGCCCTTTTATTAGTGGGGGGTAGATCTGGTTGGACCCCTTCCCCGAGCTCTAGGTAACTTACAGTTTCTTGTCGTGGCAGTTGATTACTTTACTAAATGGGTGGAGGCCGAGGCCTTGACCACAATCACCGCGAAAGCCATACAGAAATTTTTGTGGAAGAATATCGTCTGTCGTTTTGGGATACCCAAGATCCTGGTGTCAGACAACGGAACGCAATTTGAGGATAGAACAGTCAGGTCATGGTGCGCCGAGCTGGGTATAGTCCAACATTTCACCTCTGTCGGTTACCCCCAGGCCAACGGCCAGGTAGAGCAGACAAACAGGCAGATCAAGGTTGAGTTGAAAAAGAGATTGGAAGAAGAGGGACAAGCAAGGGTCGAACATTTGCCTAACATCCTTTGGGCATACAGAACGACTCCAAACTCGGCTACATGAGAAACTCCTTTTGCCTTAGCCTATGGATGTGAAGCAGTCATTCCAGCCGAAAAAGGGCTCCCCTCCCCGAGGACCGAGCTCCATTCGAGCACAGATCAGGACATCGAGCTCAGACACGCCAAGGACAATTTGGAAGAGGCCAGGGAAGTGGCCTATATCCGGATGGCAAAGTATAAGCAGAGAATATGCCAGTATTACAACTCTAAAGTTAAGCATTCGTACTTCAAAGAAGGAGATTTGGTGTCATGGAAGAACGAGGTCGACAGCGGTGGTCCCTGGGGGAAGCTTGACCCGAATCGGAAGGCCCGTGCAGGGTGGTAAAAGTTCACGGCAAGGGTGCCTACCAGCTAGCTAATGCGAGTGGTCAGACCGTACCAAGAAGCTGGAATGCCAGCAACCTTAGAAAATTTTATGCCTGAGACGAATCCAGGCCTGATTCTATCTTTTCATTTTATGTTGTCTTTTTCAATAAAAGTGTTATCAAACACCTTTGATTTCTAATAAAATATGATTCTTTCGTGTTATATATTGTTATACTCTATAATGTGATTATTTTCTTTTAACTGAGTCAGGTTATACTCAGAAGGTTTGCAAAAGTCAAACCTCCTAAGTCTGCAGGTCAGGCTAAATTTTTAACTGAGTCCTGCAGGTCAGACCCAGAAAGCTTGAATACCACAAGCTTCCCGAGTCCTCAAGCCAGGGCAGGGTCTTAACTGAGTCAGGTTATACTCAGAAGGTTTGCAAAAGTCAAACCTCCTATGTCTGCAGGTCAGGCTAAATTTTTAACTGAGTCCTGCAGGTCAGACCCAGAAAGCTTGAATACCACAAGATTCCCGAGTCCTCAAGACAGGACAGGGTTTTAACTGAGTCAGGTTATACTTAGAAGGTTTGCAAAAGTCAAACCTCCTAAGTCTGCAGGTCAGGCCGGAATTCAACTGAGTCCTGCAGGTCAGACCCAGAAAGCTTGAATACCACAAGCTTCCCGAGTCCTCAAGCCAGGACAGGGTTTTAACTGAGTCAGGTTATACTCAGAAGGTTTGCAAAAGTCAAACCTCCTAAGTCTGCAGGTCAGGCCGGAATTCAACCGAGTCCTGCAGGTCAGACCCAGAAAGCTCGAATACCACAATCTTCCCGAGTCCTCACGCCAGGACAGGGTTTTATTAAAACTTAGTATGTCATCCAAACCTTCAGTAGTGCATGCCATACTGGGGGGGAAAGGGGACATCTATAAGACAGAATGCGAACATTTAAACCCTAAATAAACTGAGTGAAGTGAAGGTACAAAATGTAGTGGGCAGGGCACCACAAAGTATAAACAAAGTACATGAAATTGGGAAAAAAGTTTCAAGTTTCAAAGTCTCAAAGTACAACATAAGGAGAATCAATCAGGTCTGGGTCCTCGGAACCTGCTCTGTTGAAGATGGGGCTGGTCCAGCACTCTGAGAAGCAGGACGACGTCTAGCATACGTGACCCCGATGTCTTCACCCGCTTTAAACTCTCTCAACCGGGCATCATAGATCTGACCTGCTCCTTCCTTGTACATAGAACGATAATGCATAAGGTCAGAGAGAACCAGCTCAGGACGCTGTTCCTTTGCCTCATCCACACCCGTCGTATACCCATGTTGCATGACAGGGTTCATCAAGACCTTCAGAGCTCCGGCTAGATGATCGGAGGACTTATACTCATGCACAACTCGGGCATCCCGAGCAGGAAGAGAAGCTTCCAGAGTAGTGAGTTCAGCCCGGACCTTGGCCAGCGCCTGCCCGAGCTCAGAGTTCTCCGCCACATATTCATCATGCTTGGCCTGGAGTTCAGCAGTGCATTTGGCCCGAGTCTCGACCAGTTCCTTCTTCAGAGCCGCAATCTCCTGGTCCTTAGTCTTGGAGGCTTCTCTATGCATATCACGACTCGCTCAGAGCTCCTCAATCGTTCCCTGCAGAGCCTCCTTACTCGCCGCAGACTCAACAAGGCGATCCAGGAACTCCTGACCGACCTGAGCTCCCTGGAAAAGACAAAGAAAAGGTAAAGAGGAGGCAGGACAAATAAGAAGGACATACATATTTATTCAAGAACTTACCACCGCGGCGAGGTCCTGGTCCGACAGCTCGTACAACCGATTATGCCCTGAGGAAGGTTGCTCAGGAGAATCTTCGACGTTCTCTATGGTCTGGCGAGCCGCCTTCCATTTCTTTGACCGGCCCTTCTTAGTCGAGGGGGTGACTACATTCTTCTTCAGGCTGGGCTCGATTGCGTCTTCTCTTCCTTCCTGGTCTCCATCCACATCTATCTGCTCCACGTCCCCAGAGGAGTCATCTGGTTGTCCGGATAAGAGTTGGGCCGAGGTGGGGGTCAGGACAGTCCCAGCAGCTCGGAGGTGTTCCGGCTCTATGTTTTCCTGCAGCTCAGTCTCCTGATTAGGCTCTTCAGGGTTGCCCGGAGGAACCACATCATCATTCACGTCCTCCAAAAGGTCAGCAAAGGAAGACACTGCCAGAGTGAACAACAAGAAGTGTTAGAAAATATTTTACAGATAGTAAAGCATGGCACAAAGCAAGTATTAAAGCCCTACATATCTTGTACTCCTCCTTATCTAACTCCCTATATGGGTCAGGGCCCGCAGTGGGCAACTGGGCAGCCAAAATCAACACGGAAGAATACTTTTTCTCCCTGATGTAGACTCCGCTTTTGCGAATATCGTCTAGAAGTTTCCTGCCCACGTCAGTTGGCCGGGGATCACTGTCCAGATCCGAGGAGTTCCACCTACCCAGGTTCCGTGTCACCTCGGGACAGATAAAGAAGAATCTGGTTTTCCAGCCTTTATACGAAGTCTCCCCCGGCTCAGTGACTGAACATCAGGCATGAAGTCCCCCCGATGAGGGAAGCAGTAGTACCCAGCCTGCCCAGGCACCTGTTTACGTTGAAAGAACAGTCGAAATGTTAGGACTTTGAAGGGGATGCAGGCACATCTGCACCAAATGGCGAAGCCCACTATCGCCCTTATTCTATTAGGCACGATCTGGGCCAACCCTAGATCATAATGCTCCAGGACAGCTAAAACGGCCAGGCAAATCGGAAACCTTAAACCACATAAAAGCTGCTCTCTGTAGACGGCGCAGTACCCGGCCGGGGCTTGATAGGCATAAACACCGGGAGCAGGGACAGTGGGTTTGAAAAGCGGATTTGTTAGGTTGTATTGTTTACAAATGTGGGTCACTTCCGCGGAAGTTTGTTTGGTATCAATGCCATGGCAGGCCGCCTGTGATTTCAGAGCCATAAATGCCTTAAGGGTAAGAACGAATCTAGAAGATGAGGAAGAAGGGGGAGGATTGAAAAAAGAAAGGGCAGGCCTCTCGAGATTGACTCCGGTAGGGGTACTTTCTTCCTCTAATTCCGGCTCCGATTCAAATAAGGCCTCAATGGAACTGTCAGTAAGGATTATAGGCTCGCTCATTAACAACAGGAAAGACTTAGAAGAGTAAGAGAAGATAGAGAGCTTACTTGAAAAAAGAGATCGGAGAGATGGAAGAATGGAATGGCAATCGTCCCGGCTTCACGCTTGATTTAAAGAAGTGATAACTGAAAGGACGTGATGAGACTGGGGAGTTATAAACCCAAAGATAAGTCTTGGAGAAACCGCCCCATTATTACGTTAAAAACGCCTCGTTTCTCGCACTTGCCGTGGCAACCTAAACGGTGGTAGAGACACATGTCAGGATAGGCCTGTAATCATGGAACATCCAGGATTGGTCTCAGGTCCGCCCAGCTCCTAGGTAGTTTGGCCAGACCTGGAGGGCTTATGACGATGGTATTGATAGACCTGGTCACGTGTCACCTTTACAACGTCCCAAGGTTAATGGAGAAAGATAGGAGGGAAGCTTGAAGGGCCAGGAGCCCCACAATATTAAGACCTTACCCCAGGAGGGAGGTCAGCCCATCACCTGTTTGGCTATCGCACTGCAGCGCAGCTCAGCCAGGTCGAGAGGTAGGACTCGTGACTCAGGTCGAGACGACCTGAGGAGCCCACCAAAAGCCGACTAGCTCTTTCCTTAAGTGGTAAATAACACATGTGCCTATATCATAGGAGAATCCCTGGATCACCGGAAGGAAATCCCATAATTCGAATATAATCATAATTATCTCTTGTCAGAGATAAACACGTGATGATCCTTAGGGTTTAAGGATTCTACGACTTGTTTGACAAGAAAAGAGGTGAGACGCCTCCCTATATAATCAGCCCTAAGGAACTACGAATGACTTGATTCCAATTTCTCCATTGGATACGTAGGCAACTTGAGAGAAACTAACTCTCAGGCTCAGTCTTAATCTTACACAAATCACGATCCCCATTGTCTTTGTTCTTGTTTGAATCGTCCTATAGGTTATTCGGATCTGCAGGTGAATTCCAACATCACCAATTGGTGCTAGAAGGAGGGCCTCTTGTGTTAACGATTCGATCAAGAAACTGCGATGGCACCACCAAAAAATACCGGAAAAAAGGATTTAGTCGGATCGATAATACACAATAAACACTCTAGTGGGGGTGAATAGGGGAATGAGGCTGGGATCGGGTTAAAAGGGCTTTATAGTGGTAAGCAACGGGTATGGGTTAAGCCAATAAGGTAAATAGGCCGGGGGTTGTTGCGCCAAATTTAGACGACACCCGGGTTAGTCTTTGCAAAGGAGAGGCCTTCCAGAGTTCGTTTGATGGATTAATTAAAATAATTATTTAATTTATTAAAATAAATATAAAATAATAGAATAATTTTATAAAATAATTTAATAATTAAATAATTAAGTTAAATTAAACAAATAATTTCCTACAATATAAAAATAAAGAAGGATCGCCATATGATGTAAAATTTAAAGCTTCATGACTAGTTAGTGCAGAGGTAAAATAGTAAATATACACACAAGGGATATTTCGGTAAAATACTCAAACTTTCATGCAACAAGGGCTCATTTTTCAACAAATTACACAGATGCAAATGCACATAAGTAAGCTGAATACAACTCCGCTAAACATTACCCAACAGAAACTTTAGATGTAGCCCCAAAATATGTAATGGACAACTCTGGAGGTTCAATGAGTGTTGGCCATCACCAGAAACAAGCAAATCATAGAATGTTTACAAGGGTCAGTTTTGAACTAGACTTCTTTTACAAATATACTCCGACTCCCCATCAACTGACTCAAGTCATGAGTCTTGAAAATCATTCTTCATAATATGCTAAGTATGTATGTATTATTGATGCAATCACAAATCCAAAGACACAAAACCATGCAATTAAGCATTATCAATGGAATGAAGCAATTAAAAAAGAGATTGATGTATTGCAGAAGACCAACACATGGGAGATAGTCACCCTAGTATTTGGAAAGAAACCAATTAAGTGCAAATAGGTCTACAAAATCAAATATAACAGACGGATTAATATAAGGACAAGCTAGTAGCAAAAGGCAACACTCAAACCCATGACATTGATTATCATGAAATTGTTTCGCCAGTTTTTTATATCACCACAATCAGAGATTTATTGGCAATTGCAGCTACGAACAACTAGAACTTACATCAGATGGATGTCCACATTCTACATGCAGCTTTCATTAGGCTTCTCATATGATAAGCCAAATAAAGTATGCAGATTGATCAAATCCTTATATGGTCACATACAAGAAAGAGGAAGGGGAAATATAAATTGATAGTATCACTAGAGCAATAAGGCTTTGTACAATCCAAGCATAATCACAACATATTTACCAAAGGATCTAGAAAATCTTTTATTGCATTGCTAGTGTATGTAGATGACATCATAATTGCAAGTCCATATTTGAACAACATCTAGAAGGTTAAAGATCATCTGCACAACCAATTCACTATTAAGGATCTTGGAAAATTGAGATATTTGATGGCCAAAATAGTGACGTCCAACTTTAACCAGAAGAGTACTGGGTTGGAAGAACTACAGTGGCGAGAAAGGTCATATCCCACGAGGAATTAGTCAAGTATAACAATCACGCTCGTATTTAGTTTAGGTTCAAAAAAATTGGTGAAGTTAACTGTTAGGAAATCAATGTAGAAATGCATCGGAATTTAAAATTTTGATTTCCTTTTACCAAGATCGACTTCGTTCAAGCAACAATCATAAAAGAAGTAAACGAGAAAATTACCTTGGATGATCTAAAAGATCGAAGGTTTATCGTTTACAAAGGAGTAGTGGTGCATGGAGCCGCCCAAGCGTTCGGCCTCTACCGCTAGTCCACACGAACAACCCGCCGGAATCCCGCCTTGGATTGCTAGTATAAAAACTCGGTTGCTAGACCGACCTTTTCTCTCTCTCAAAACTCTCTCTAGGAAGCTCTTAATTTTTTTTAGTAAATTAGAACTATTCTAATAGTGATGAAACAAAACAGCTAGACACCCACCTCTTATATAGAGGGAAGTGGCGACCCCTATACATCTCTTACCCAATAGGAAAAGCTTCTGAGTGGAGTAGGGAGAAAGAAAACATTTTACTAGTAAAATAAGAAAAATATATTTGATTGATTTATCTCATTAATATTCAATATCTTATATTAAATATTTCCAACATATATATGGCCAATATCTAAATTGAATATATCTTTATTATATTACCATAAATAAATAAATAAATATATATATATATAAATTACACATGTGTATGTATCACGTATATATACTATACATATATCTATATATATTAATATCCAATTTTAATACATCATAATGTAATACTATGATTAATTAATTTACAAAATCCATGTGTATCATATACAAATATTTAATTTCGACCCATACACAAACACACATATGTATATATATATATATATATGTATATATATATATATATATATATATATATATATATATATATATATATATATATATATATATATATATGTATATATAATTAATCAACATAATTAATATCTTGCATTATATTTATTCATAATAAATAAATACCACAAAAATAATTTATCACTATAACACTTTATAGTCGAGATAAAAGTTTCCTTATTTTGTTATCACTATAACCTCATTTTAATTCGGCAAGATGTTCTTATGTGTGTGACCCGATAGGCTTCCGAATATGTTGGTAGTAGGCATCAAGTGCATTTACTAAAATACCCTTCATACCTAACGATCATGAATAGCGTCTAGCAACACGTCATGAACCCAAATCATCGGAAGAGTCAAATGCAATGACTACTCTTTCATGTGAAACAGTTACCGTGTAAATAGAATCGTATCGCTGTAATAATTTCCATACGGTCGTATCTAGTGTGTCAAACTTTAACGACCATATCTTATAATCTGGATATACTACTCTCTCAAAGTAACACATTACTTCTGCTTTGCAATGACATTCGAGAACAAGACATTCCTTGTAAGAAGACCCTTTGGGATATTTACTCATACCATTAGGATACGCGATTTCCGAACAAGCAACATGAATCCTACACATGCTTCAGTATAACACCCAATCACTACCGCAAGATCGCCCCTTGGCTAGGGGAAACCTCAATAGCGTCAAAACATGACAATCCACACTGTGATGTCATGAAGACTCCAGTCTTAGGATAATTACACAACTATCATATAGTGCGACACTTAATAAAGTAAGTGGGACAGTCTAACGTACGCATTCTCTAATACACTTCCACGTACAGTCCAAGTGTCCATACACTTCGATAGAAAGATATATCCCTATCTTCATAAGATAAAAGACATCTAATACATGCTAGTCTAACTATACTATTAATGTCCCATTTAATAGCACTTACGACTAGAGGCATTTAAGTATCAAACCTTTTAAAGTGAGTCGAGATCTCATCAACCATAATCACCAATATGATTTCTCTTTCATAGTTTGACACTAGGAATGTTATCATATATACAATATCATAATTGGTTCGTAAAATGAACAAATATATAATAACAAAAAAGCCATTTATTATATGTATAAACATAAAGAAATAGTATAAATGATCCGACCCTGTCGGATCCGGTCCAACCTGATTGGGGTTAGCACACTATTTCAACAATCTCCCACTTGGCCTAAAGCCAATCACTCACACACACAAGACCAAGTTGAAAACAAACGAATCTCATGCAATACTCGCAACCAGCTCTAAGCGTGAACGGATCACTATCCGTGGGGACCCATACTATCTTCATAACATGCTCCAAATGATCAGGTCGAAAAGAACCGCCTCAACACACAAATGAATCTCTGATGAGACCCTGGTCCCTGCTTCATGCAATGAATCCACTACTATATTAGCTTACAGTAAAAGTGGAAGAACCATACAAGGTTCAGGAATGAACCTTATAGATCCATGTACTACTCCCACTGCGCCTCTCAAGCACTTCTGTGTTTTGGCCCAGTTGTAGAATTTATAGTGATCTCTCGCTGATAACATTTCTAGTTCACTGTATCACTTAATTAAAGTGACTGGAAACCCAGACTGTAGCTCCCACTATCTTCATAAGACTCAGGGTACATATCTGTATATCCATGTTTATTCGATTCAAAGTTTCAATAAACTAGGAACCATCCTTAACACCTTAATGACATTCTCGACATTTACCAGAATCACCTTCACATATTCTCATGATTCCTCATTCAGTATGAATGTCTAGTTTAACTCACAAAACTTATGATATGGATCGTATTGTTGCAGCAAAGGGAACATTCCATAAGTATCATCTTTCACCTTATCTTTAGGACTGACGTCCTGTCATAGATAGATCCCGAGAATACCGGCTAGAATTATTCTTTGATGTGACCTATGCTAAACTCTTTTAGCATCTCATCTATGTAGGTGAACTGTGATAATTAAGCACTATCAAAATCTATCACTAAAGATTCTTATTTCTAAAATAAGAACTGCCATTCCAAGAGCTTTCATAAAAACCTTGAACTACAAAACTTTAAATGACTGTGACGCGGGGTGTGATCTCTTGAGAATGATATGCAATACCTTACTCAAAAATTGTAACACTCCCACCAACCTTTTTGCTCATCAGACACATCTTTACTTTGGGTCGAACAAACCCCTTTGATTCTTAGAGTAAAGAACTTACATAGAGAAAGTTGTTCGAGTCCATAAATGGATCTCGTATGCATACATTTCATATTGTCTATGAACATCAAGCCATTGGCCCAATGTTTTCTACACTATCCCATAGTCACAATATATGACTACAACAAGCCTTATCTGAATAGACTTAAGCGTAGCTGGTAGCAAGAAGGTAATTACAAGGCTTACACCCCATAGACTTCATCCATCAACTCAGCTTAACTAGTAATTGTAGCTTCATCCATGTTAGTCTTTCTCAAAGACTTGCCATACCTTTTAGAGAAATTCCCTTCAGGTAAGACAAACTAGGTTTAGAACCTGGTTTTCACGCATGGAATCTACATCAGACAATACGGCTCCAAGCCATATCTCTTAACCTTTCCTTTCAAACATTTCTATATAAGTCATGAAATCTTCATTCTTCAAGATGAACACGCTAACAGTCTTTTCAAGCCTGTGGTCATCTGCAGACTCATAGAATACTTGTGTGCATTGAGCAGTGTCCTACACCCTATCAATGTGGTGCCTGCTCATGTTCCTTGGTTGAATATCCCTTTGTTGTTCTCAAACTCCTTTGAGATCTAAATTTAATCCCACTGTTTCTTTTGGAAGAAACACTTCCCCTAGAAGACAACATGTTTGGAGAAAAACACTTTTGCTCTATGGGTAAGTAAATAATATCCAGCGTACTTGCTAAGACATTCCAAAAAAGTTACATATGTCATACTACGCTCTAAGTCTTTCGGACTTTTCCACGACAATTCTAAATCATCTATTAAGATGGATTTGATGTCATCATCTTCCATGTCCGATATGGAATTCATTCAACCTTATTTCAGAACATGGTTAAGTATTTGTTTTGAATAAGGGAACTTTCCCAAAATGAGTAAGGGATACTTCACATGCCTTACACTGCACCTTTATCGTATAAAGTGCTATTTCCATTTTAGAAACACAATCTAATTGTGTATCCCAAAATGGTGTCCTTCAAGGAAGAATCTGATTCCATTTTCAGACAACTTCTGAAACACCCTTTAGGTGTTAATTACTTCAATCCAATTGAAGATTAATTTCTACGTAGTTCATCAATCTCATATTCGTAATAGTTTGAACTTTTCAGACTTTCTGAATTTCGTACTTCTCTAAGTACTTGTGACCATTTCTAAAATTATCCAAAGAGAGTAATAAATAATAATTTATGATATTCATTGTCATAAGCCAACAAACATCAATATGTTTAGGTTTTAGTCAATTTTCTAGACTTTATAACCCTTTTCATAAAAGGGAATTTGAGTCATCTTTAGATAAGATGCGTATCACCCGCAATATTCATAAGCACATGATTCAGACTGTTAGATGTAGTGACCGAAAGAAAATTTATGTAAATGTTTTTTATGACAGATTTTATTATTCATCTTATTATTTGCTATGTTCTTATAAAGTATACACTACTACAAACCCTAAGTATATCAGTATCTAACCACTTAACTCAGTGTATGGCATGCACGTGAGGATTGAGTTAGTGGTGATATACTTGAACTGTTAGTCCATGGTGAACATAATCAGAGTTTAGGGTCTCATGATTAAAACACCAATAATGCGGCCAGAACACCTTAGGGTGTGATAGTCTTATCCGGACTGTCGGTAGAGGGTACCTAAGTAGGGCATTTATATATGATGGCATTCATATAGGACTGGACCGATTTAATATGTATTTCTTGATATAATTCCGTAATCAGGAAATATTATTAAATCATTAGATGATAATATATGGATTGACCTTAATCTGAGGTGATCACGAGGATCTTTGCTTGTCTCGGGGTAGTGTTTGATGTGTTAGTTACGGATCACTTTGATATGTGATCCAAGTCACTTCTCGTTGGCACTATTCCCTGATGAGTGAGTAGTTCTGGTTTTCACAGACATGGAATCCATTCCTTCCTATGGGAAGAAAAGAGACAGTCCCCTTATTTGTTAGCCCTAAGAAAATGATCGATGGGCCCAGTTCATATTAGACTAATTAGCTACTTGTCAGATATGTGAACTAATCACTAGGGGGTTATGGTAAATAAGGATAAGATATTCTGAGTCGGGTTCACAGAGACTTCCCACTCAGAATGGACAGTCTATGGAGGGTTAGTCCGTATGTAGTGATTATATCAGTGGACGCTTATTTACTCATAGGGTTGAGTGTAAGTATATATCTATAAATGGTAGAGTTCCGTTTTGGGTTTATGATGGCGTAATCCCGGAATTATTAATTTAAGTATGAATATTCTGTTCGATGAATATTTTACTTAATTATTGGAGCTACTGGTTATAGGTCCAAGGTCCCCAATGTGGCTCCTGTAATTCGGGTATTTTTCTTGGGTCTCAGTGATAATTAATTGGCTGGGCCAATTAATTGATATGTGAAATATTATTTAGTTGGGCTAAATAATATAATACACAGAAAAGACATTTTCCGTGGGCCTAAAACCCTAGATGTGGCGCCTCCCATGTCATAAAGTGTAAGAATTGATTTTCTTGTGTGATTAATTATTTACTAGTTAAATAATTAATTAATAAAAGATAATTGATTTGTAATTGATTGATTGATTAATCACAATATTTTATAAATGGAATTATCTTTTATTGTGATTCTTTTTAATTTATTTATTTAATTAAATAGAAACTTGGAGGCCAAGGATTTACTCTCCTATATAAAGAGAGTTCTTCCAAGACATATGAGAAGAATTTTTCGACATACACACACAAAAATAGAGAGAAAAACTTGTTTCTTATCTTGGGTTTCTGGTTGATGAAAAACTTGTAGTTTTTTCATGGAAGTATATCAAGGAGGTTCTAGTACCAAGAATTGGTCTCCACCAACCACCGTATGGAGAACACATTGGAAGATCTTGGCTTCTGTTCCTGCTATTGGTTAGACATACTAAACCCCCTTGTTGGAATTTAGATCCTTTATTTATGTATTGTAATTTGTAAATCGTGATCCATCCGTTGTGCAAAGAAACCACATCCTTCATGTGGTATCGAAGCCAGGTTCCACGATTTATGAATTATATTCTTCGATGAACGATTTAAAAGGAGTGAAATTGCATGTAGAAATTTTTATTTCATGCGTGAACAATTTTTGGTGTGATTGGTTGTTGTGGTTGAAGAGATGGATTGGGGTTGGCACTTATTTACCGTTAGATCTATTGTAGTTTTTTCGATTAGTATCGATTAAGAATGGGAATTGTAATTTAAATTTTATGCAATTTTTATTTCCGAAATGTTTGTAAATTTTATGTAATCGATCCGGGTTCAAGATGTTGGTCCCTTGAAAAGGCTTTGGTTAAGTTTACAGGGGAGGGGGGGGGGGGTGAATAAACTTAACAATTAAAACTTTGGAGTTAACAAATTCTGCAACTTCAAGATCTGTTGATACCTCGATGCTTGGCGATAAACAAATGAGTCTCTGATAGTTGAGTTTGCTGAATTTGTGCAGCGGAATAATATCAAAATTAAGCCTTAATACTTGTTGTTAAATATGATACTAAGTATTAGATACTTAGTAGTGTATGTGTGTGATTTCAGTTGCTAGATTCAGTAGGTTGATGTGTAAAATAAACTAAGTGCAGAATGTAAATGCTGAAAGTAAGTAGGAGGATTTTATAGTGGTTCCAGGTGGTGTAATCCTGTCAGTCCACTCTTCTCCTGTGATGTTGGAGGTAATTCACTAGAGATCTTTGATGTTGTAGTTACAAAGATTCCTAAGGTTGCTTGTCCTTCACCAATAACTATGGCTTCACAAACTGGCCAAACTCGGGAGCAGGTAGGATTGCTTGCTCTGAGTCTTCCACTTGGTCCTTGAAGGGTAGGATTGCCTCTTCACCGGCTCCACCACAAACAACGATCTTTCACACAACTCGTGCTTCACTGTCTTGGCCATTCTTTATAAAATAAAGATTGAATCAAATAAATGATTCAGTTGCAGGAAGCTTGATTAGGATGATATAATCAGTGCTTGCAGTCTTCAAGTGTGTATACTTGATGTGGCTTGAATGCAAGAATACCTTGAAGAATTTCTCTGGATCAATAGCTTTAAGTTCAGTAAGTTCAGCAGGGTGTTTTTCAGCTCAGTAAAGTGTCTCTTCAAAGTTTATCAGTGTTCATCATCTTGTTTCTGAGTTGAAAGTCCTCTATTTATAGGTAAGAATGCATGTGACTTGTATTTGAAATTCAAATGTAACCGTTCCTTGTTTTTGTCCCATCTGATATGCTTTCTGTCACTATTCATAGGGTGACAATGTTAGAATTCCTTTTGACAATCTGATCATGTCCCACCTTTGACTTATAACCATTGGATAAAAATCAATCATCCCAACATTCTTTTAATCTCACCTTTGATTTGTTTGATAAGTCGAGGTAGTTGGTATCATTTTCATGTAATCTTCCAATGTAATCTTGAATTACCCGAGGTATATTATCAGCAGGTTCATCAGTCTGCTGTGATACCTATCAGTCTGCTGAACTGCAATTTGCTGTGTCTAAAATACAATGCAGCTAATTTCTTTTATCTAATTTTAATTTGTGAAGTTAGATTACACCTTTTTAAAATATAACCAAGTTCCAAACATCATCCAACTTATGGAACTTAAACCTTGTACACAAGGTATATGTAATCAGTTTAGGTTATCACAGACTTGCCTAAATTCTGATTCCATATCCTTGACTTTAATTACTGAGTTTGATCCCTTAGCCTTCATTAACTGAGTTTGACCCCTCAGCCTTCAGTCTTCAGCAGGTTCCAGAAAAGTCTACTAACCTAACTACCCTACTGATATTGACCAGTCTGTTGATATGAATCAGCTGACCTTTACAGTGCTTGTTTGATCAAACCTATTTATGAATCAAACTCTAATAAACCTATACATTTGATCTAGACATCTTTTTGCCTTTGAACTATAACAGCTAGTCTGGCACTCATCATCAAAACATAGAAATAAGTCCAACAATTTCCCCCTTTTTGGTGATGATGCCACTACCCTCACCTAACAGCAAAGCAAAAAGATAAAAACAAGAACAAAACCGATTTCAGTCAATTCTCATTATAAACATTTGTTCACAGTTATTACAGTCTAGATGCAGCAAAGATAAAATATGATAAGTGTGCTGATCTACTGTCTTCTTTCTCTTTCTTGTCTAGCCTTCTCCACTTGTTCTTGGTAGGCTCTGATTTCTGCTATCATATCCCTCATCCATTCATTTTCAATCGATTAAAAAAATCAATGTAGGGATTGACTTCTTTCCACCAATTCCATGCTTGAGCGGAGAAGGTTTATCGATTCACTTTGAATCCAAATTTCATATCTGATTCCTTGAATTCATCAAGTGAATCCTTTGCTTTTGTGATAGGCAAGTTCCTACCACCTCTGCCACTTCTTCCACCTCTTCCACTTCTGCCACCTCTGTTGCTTGACCTTAAGGCTTTAATCCTTGCCTCCCAAAACTTCAATCCCAAGAAAGAGTTCAGTCCTTCATGAAACCCCTTGTCATGATAAGGTTTCCTCCTGTTGTAGTACTCTTTCTTGTATTGCCTAAAGAGATCATCAGTGAGTTGAACTCTCTCAGATGCAGGTTGCCTGTAAGCATTGGTTTCATCTATCCATCTCTTTTGTGCAAAAAGTCTTCCAGCCTCTTTTGCTGCTGTTTGGCCCTCTTCCCCCTTAGTGACATCATCAACAAACCGGGACATTAGGCCATGAACACTCTCCTCTTTTGCTGCTGTTTGGCCCTCTTCCCCCTTAGTGCCCTTCTATAATCTCAGTTCTTGTGTCAACTACAGTAATCCAGGATTGCAAAGTTTGTTCCAGTAGATTGATCCTTTCAGTAACCTTAGGATCCAATCCAGCAGGTTGAGATGTTCCAGCAGCCTCAGCAGGCTTAGGTGTTTCAGCAAGCTTGTCAAGTTTTTGATGGATGGATATGAACTGTTCTTTCAAAAACTTAACTTTTAGTGAGTTCCCTTGCTTGATACCTTTCACTTCCATAGCAAGATCTGCAAGAGCATATTGATTTGAGGTAATGTTGGAGGCAACTGTTTCTGTAGTCCTCTCTCTATTTTCCACCAAATTAATCAAATCATCAAATCTCTGCTCTTGCCTGTCCAGTTGAGTTCTTAGATTTGCAATATCATTTCTGACAGTCCTCAACTATTCCAGGACATGTGCTGGTACTCCACCAGCCATTTCTCCAGTAGCTCCATCAGCAGGCTCTTCTACATTGTAAGTTTGCCTCTGTCTGCTGATTACCAGTGCCCAACTCCTATCTAGTCCAACAGGGTTAGGTCCTTGATATTCTTCCAAGATAGGATCAAGAGCTGGTTCTTCAAAAATAGGGACAAATGCATGTGGGGGATCAACATCAATATTTTCTTCTTCAGGCATTTGAAACTCCTCATCACTAAAGTCATAGTCCAGCAGCTGCTCATCCTCATTAACAGCAGTCTGCTGACCATCTTTCCCTTCAGTGGTTTTAACTCCAGTAGGCTCCACTACAGCAGCCTCTTGAACAACATGGGTTTCCTCCAAACCCAAAACTGGTTCCAACATTTGTCCAGGTGCTGTTTGTAACTCAGTAGCCTGTACCTCATGTTCCAACCTTTGTGCAGGTGCTGTTTGTAGCCCAGCAACCTATACCTCCTCTTCAGTTCTTTGATCTTGTACAATTTGAGCCACAACAACCTGATCAGGGAATATATCCATATTTTCTTGTTGAAATTTCCTAATGTCAGCAATTCTTCTCAAAAGATTTCCAGTGCTGGTTAAAGTGTCTTCAGTGTCAATCCAGTGTTGATATACAATTGATTCCTCTGAACTGGCACTTGGCTCAACATGATCAGCAACTCGTTCATCACTTGAATCTACAGTCTGCTGGTCAACAACATGAGCAACAGGTTCTTCAACAAATAAGGGATCAATCTCACCAACCATTCTATTTGCACCAAACTCTATGCCCTCATTGATTTGTGCCTCTATATCATCAATGGTGAGATTTTCCTCTTCTTCATTTATCTGTCCAGTTTGCTGTCTCTCAGTAGACTCTCTAGCACCAGTAGACTGACTTACAGTAGGGTCAATGAACATTGCGAGTCCCTCTTTGGTTTCTCTGAACCGGATGGATGATTATCATCGAAATCGGATGATGAAGAATCATCATTATCTCCTCTTGGATCCCTAAATTTGATACCCTCCTCTTTCTGTTGTTCATCAAACAGATCCATCAACCTTGATTGCAGCAGGGAGGTATCAATCAGATCTAGCAGACTTTCCACTCCTAATTTCTCAAAAACCCATTCTTCAAAATCTGTCATAGGTTCTGCAGCTGGTTTCTGTCTCTTATAAAAGCCAAACTTCCACTGGAAGTAATCAGCCACCAGCAGGAGTTTTGGATCAACATACCCTTCTTTCCTCTTTTTCTCATGTTTTTCATAGGGCATGAATGATCCTTTGGGAACTTGTCCACTACCTTTCTGACCTCCAAAGGTCTCAACAAGTAGATTCAATGTTTCTTCTACAGATGCTTCAAGGCTAGTAGGTTGCTCAAAGTTGATTTTTGATCTTACTACCTCCATCTGCAGACAAAACTTGGTTCCCCACGACTTACATGCTCATCAGCAGGGTTAGCAACAGACTGCTCTTCCCCCTGAATTCTTGCAACACTTGCAGGGTCTTCAACCAATGCTTCAACTACCACAAAGAGTTCGAGTTCGGTGGTTTGTTTGTGGGTCTTGATGAGATACTACAAAGAGGCTCGAGGTCGATGAAGCTGCTTTATATCTCCAACAGTTGCTCAACAACAACTGTGCGGCTTACGTAGATTGAGCAGTTTTCTACAAGAGCTCACAGTGCGATGAAGCTGCATGATTCATCAACAGATTGTTCAACAACAACCTGTTCACTATCAGTAGGCTTAACAACCTCTTCTGGTGAGGAGTCAGTAATTTCCACAAGCTTGATGATAGTTAAGGGCTCAGCCTCAATAGCCTCTTCTTCCTCTTCTACTGATGCTTCTTCTTGGACTCTTTGTTTTTCCAAGATTTTCAATTCCTTTCCTTTGCCATACTTTTTCTTTGTGGAAATCTCATTCATCCTCTTGGAGAGGGGGTTCCTCATCATCAGTTCTAGTATACTTTCTCTTTCTACTAGCTTCCTTCTGTTGTTCCCTCAGAATATCAACAACAATTTTTCTGGCAGCTACAGCAGGGTCAGTAACCTCTTCTTCAGCTGGACCCTCAACAGACACAACAATCTGTGTTGTTTGCTTTCTTGTTCTTTTAGGTTTCAATACCTCTGTAATCTTCCTTGTATCTGCACCCTTTCTTTTCTCAGTAGTTTTCTTTGGTGCAGCAGGTTTGACAGATTTCTTCACACTTTGCTTGACCTGCTCACCACCATCATCTCCATCACTATCATCATCAGCAGCAGGGTCAGCAACATCTTCATCATCATCTAGACCAGGAATAGCATAATCAATTTCCTTCTTGTATCTAGACTGATTAATCTTCTCAGGTTTAATATCAGGAATCTCCAAGTGATTCAGCAGGGTCTGAACCATTAAACCTAAGGGTAAGGCCTTTGATTTCCTTTTCCTCTTTCTGTCCTCCTTGGCTACTTTCTTCATGTAGTGAATGAAGTATCCAGGCCAATCGAATTTCAAACTTCTGCAAATGATCATCATCAGCTCTATCTTGGGTCCTGATAGAGTGTCCATACTTCCAATCAGCCCCAATACATTCTTTGCAATGAGCTTGCTCAGCAAGTTGTACTCATATCCAACGTGTTTCACATTGATGCCTAGAATTGATTTGATGTTTTTATCTGTTTTGATTTTGTCAACAAAATCCATCTTGGATAGTCCCATTGCCTCAGGATTTGTTGGACCACCCACTACTTCTTCAAAGCCAAAAATTTCCCTTAGTAGACTAGGGGAAACTTCAATCTCCTTAGCATTCACAGTTATTTTGAATGCTTCACTTCCTTCTTCCACAACAATGTTTTTCCAAAAATCAATAACATTTGTGTATGAGATTGTTTCCAATCGTATGTTGAGTATGTTTTCTAATCCTGCAAACCTCCTTAATCTTCGACCAATGTTGATGGCCAAATCCGTTTTGTTTGCATCAACAACAAAGCCTCTAACACTTTGGCTTGATTCAATCTGAACATCAATCCTTTCCGCCATTGTTATGAGAAAAATGAGATGAAGGAGATAGATTGTAAATCTGTGTTCACACAGTGTAAAAATAGAGATATAGCAGATTTTGCAAGTAGAGAGAATCTGCTGCGTGTAGGTCTGTATAAATAGACAGTGAGTAGTTGTAACTGTCAGTGCACGTACATTGATGTTAACCATGATTAATCTGAGTAAATGCGGTCTTGACACGTGGCCCATAACTCCTCTATAACGTTTTGTAACCATTAGATCGTGTTGACTATGGTAATAAAGGATAGGATAAATATCCCGCCAAACTCCTTTTTGACTTTAATAAAGTTTGACTGTGTAACGTTCCATTCAGCAGGGTTGTCCTCAGCAGGGTAGGCTCAGCAGTCTGCTGATAAAGGTGCTTCAGCAGCCTGCTGACCAGGTGACTCTGCTGATCCTTCATTTCTTCTTGTTTTATTCAATTGATAATACAAGATGAAGTTTAATACCAATGACTGATCTGTCAAGTGAGCTCACCCAACATGACAAAGATCAATCCCCTTGCCAACCTCATTTGCTCAATTGTCCAAACATAAGTACATGGAATTGTTGATACCAATGACTAATCTGCTAAGTGAGCTCACCCAACATAGCAAAGACTAATCCCCTTGGTGAATTCCAGTACATTGCTGAATATCAGTCAACTTATATAATTCCAAGTTCAGTCCTTAATTTGGAAAATCTTTCACTATCAAGTGGTTTAGTGAAAATATCAGCAAGTTGATTTTCAGTAGGGATATATAGAACCACCACATCTTTCTTTTCAACATGATCTCTTATAAAATGATGTCTCACATCAATGTGCTTGGTTCTTGAGTGCAAAACAGGATTTTATGTGATTGCAATTGCACTTGTGTTGTCACACATAATTGGAATTTCCTTTTCTTCAATTCCATAATCCCTTAATTGTTGTCTTAGCCATAGTACTTGTGCACAGCAACTTCCTGCAGCTATATATTCAGCTTCAGCAGTGGAAGTTGATATTGAATTCTGTTTCTTGCTGAACCAGGAGACCAGTCTACTTCCCATTAACTGACAAGTTCCTGTAGTGCTTTTTCTATCAATTTTACATCCAGCATAATCAGAATCTGAGTAGGATATAACTTTGAAGCTTCCATCCTTGGAATACCATATCCCTACTCCTAAAGTCTCCTTTAGGTACTTGAGAACTCTCTTGATTGCACCTAAATGACTTTCTTTAGGTTTAGATTGAAATCTTACACAAACACCTACAAAGAAAAAGGATATATCAGTCTGCATTGGCGATGGGTACAATAGATCGCCTATCATCCTTCCTTCAGATAAGGTCCGATCAACATCTTTGCCTTCTTTATCTTCATCCAATCGATGTTTGTACTCATTGGAGTTGATATCTTGGTCTTTGTTTTCCATACCAAACTTCTTGACAAACTCCTTGGTATACTTGGTTTGATGAATGAATATTCCATCTTTCAACTGTTTGACTTGCAATCCCAAGAAGTAGTTCAATTCTCCCATCATACTCATTTGGAATTTACTCTTCATTAGATTTGCAAACTTTTCACAAAGTAAATCATTTTCAGAACCAAATATTTTGTCATCCACATAAATCTGTACCAGCAGGGTGCTGTTCCCTTCACTGATTCTTAAAAGTGTCTTGTCAATGGTGTCTTTTGTAAAACCATTGTCCACCAAGAATTGAGAAAGAGTCTCATACCATGCTCTTGGTGCTTGTTTCAATCCATAAAGTGCTTTGTTGAGTCTATACACTTTATCTTCTTCATCTTTAACTTCAAATCCAGGAGGTTGCTGTACATACACTTCCTCCTCTAGAATGCCATTCAGAAATGCACTTTTGACATCCATTTGATATACTTTAAAGTTCTTATATGTAGCATGTTCCAAGAATAATCTGATAGCTTCCAATCTTGCAACAGGTGCATAAGTTTCATCAAAATCTATTCCTTCTGCTTGAGAATAGCCTTTTGCAACTAGTCTGGCCTTATTCCTTACAATGGTACCAGATTCATCAAGTTTATTTCTGTATACCCACTTATTACCAATGATATTTCCATGACTTGGCCTTTCAACTAGTGTCCAAACTTGATTTCTTTCAAATTCATTCAATTCTTCTTGCATAGCAATTATCCAATCTGGATCTGAAATTGCTTCTTCAACAACTTTTGGTTCCATTTGAGATAGAAAGCAAGTAAACATAGCTTCCAGTTGTCTTCTGGTCTTTACACCTTGCTGTACATTGCCAATAACCTGTTCAGCAGGGTGATTCCTTAACCATTGTGGATTCTGGTTAGTTTGATTATCAGGAACCTCATCTTCAGTAGGGTCTGCTGTAGCTTCTTCAACAACAGGGGGTTCAGTAGATCCTTGAATAGCTTCAGTTGTTGCATCAGTAATGTTACCAGCAGAGTGTTCAGCAGGGGCAGTATCAGAAACTTTTAAGTCATTGAATCTTTCCAAGACTTCAACACAATCTGGATCAGTGACTTGTTGATTCTCAGCAGGTTCACAATCTTCATCTTCCATACCAGTGAACTTAGGTTGATCAAACACAACATGGATTGTTTCTTCATGTTTCAGTGACCTCTTGTTCAGTACCCTGAATGCCTTGCTGACTGAAGAATATCCTAATAAAATCCCTTCATCTGACTTTGGTTGGAATGTCTTCAAATGAACCTTGTGATTTAGGATAAAACACTTGCTTCCAAATGGATGGAAATCGGATATATTTGGTTTCCTTCCATTCCAAATCTCATAAGGTGTCTTCAACAGCTTCTTGTTCACTGATGTTCTGTTTTGTGTATAGCATGTTGTATTAACTGCTTCAGGCCAATATCTTTCAGGTAGCAATGCTTCACATATCATTGTCCTTCCTGCTTCCTTTAAAGTCCTGTTTCTTCTTTCAAAGAACCCCATTTTTTGAGGTGTACCAAAGAAATGACAATTTGATGTAGTACACCATTACTGCTCTCGATATTCTCTTATAACTTTGTTGAGAAATTCAATACTCGATCGATCTTATTTTTACTCTTCATTAAACTTTTCTCATTTTGTAATCTCTTTAAAAGATTAGGCATGTTTTTGAGTGTTTCACTTTTCTTGTTCATAAATATCACCCAAGTGTACCTTGAATAATCATCCACAACCACTAAGGTGTATTTATTTCTGTTACATTTGTTGGAGTAATTGGTCCAAATAGATCCATATGCATCAACTCCAACACTCTATTAGTTGATTGTTTAGTTTTTGACTTGAAGCTTGACTTTATCTGTTTACCCTGCTGACATGCATCACATATAGCATCCTTTTTGAATGTGATCTCAGGTAAACCAATCACTAGCTTCTTCTTCACCAACTGATTGATATTATCAAAGTTCAAATGATTCAACTTCTTGTGCCATAAACAATTGAGTTCAGACTTGGTATGCACAAATCTGGCGAGTTTCTCGAGGCTGCGAGTAGACCAATCCACAACATACATGTTTTGTTGTCTTCTACCAGCAAGTACAACTTGATCACCTCTTTCACTAATGACAATACAGTTGTTTTTGTCAAAAGTGACCTTGTATCCCACGTCACAGAATTGTCCAGTGCTCAGCAAGTTGTAGTCCAGTCCTTCCACATATGCAACATTCTTGATTGTAAGTCCATTTCTCATAAGTGTGCCATATCCTCTTGTATATCCAGGTGTATTCTTGTTACCAAAATTCACCCTTGGACTATCTTTTGCCACAAAGTTTGATAAACAGTGCTTATTCTTTGTCATATGTCTGGAACATCCACTGTCAAGTACCAGACACCCTACAAAACAAAGTTAATACATTTTAGGTACCCAAACCTGTTTGGGTCCATAGTCGCCAGTAGTAAGCATGATTTTTGGTAAGTTTCCATAAGGTCTTCTCTTAAAAGTGTCATACTTTGGTTCATACATGTATTCCACACATCCATAAGTCCTAACAGTAGGTTGTGTAGGATTCACATATGTTTTCTGGCCTTTTGGTTTATAATGCTGTTTGAAGTGACTTTTGGTGTTAGAAGCATTAGTATAACCATTTGCTTGCTTTCTGTTAGGAACAACCCTGTAATATGGAGTCTGCTGAGGTCCCTGCTGAGGCCTTTTATAAGTCCTCTGCTGAGTCCTTTGCTGATTCCATTGCTTAGGTTTTACCCTAGCAGCATGGTTATACTGGTTGTTTCTATCATCAGGTACATGAATATTCCAATCATCATCAGTAGGGAACAGTCTACCTTTCCCCCTGAGATAAGTATCCCTTGAATGGTTAACATTTTTGGATTTAGGATTCTTATCCTTGGAATATTTCTGACCTTTACCTTTTTGTGGTCCAGCAGACTTGGTAGCAGGTCTGCTATCAGTAGGTCTAGAAGGTCCAGCAGTCCTATTTTTGGATTTGTTCTTTTTGTTAGGAGCTGTTGACTTCTTTGACTTCTGATTTTGCTTCCTTGAAGTATTCTCAGTAGGTTTTACTGCCTCAGCAACCTTACTTGGAGTTGGATCTTGTGCTGGTACAAAACTTAGGACCAGTGCGGAACTACGTTCATAACCTTCTTTGGATCCACTCTTTTTGGATTGTTGAGTTCCAAATCCAAGCCCTGTTTTATCACCATAAGGCTTTCCAGTTTGTATGCGATAGAGGAGCAAGATGGGTCGGCCAGATTCGAGGTTCTTTGGATGATCGGCAGGCTTACACCGATTCTCGTCCAACATCTTTTCCTTACCTTTGAGAACTCTTAATTCACTTTCAATCTTCCATCTTCTAATTCAAGAGCTTCTTTTTCACCTTCACAATCTCATAACAGTTGTATTATCCTCAGTTGATTAAGGATGGCATCCAAAGTCTCATTATTGTCAGAATTTCTAGGATTTGAACCACAAGTTGATTCACAATCACTTCCAGCAGGAGTATTGATGGATACAATATTGTATACCTCCCCAGTTTCATCCATATTGGCCATCAAAGCATAGTCTTCCATATCAGCAACCAGTGCTGTGTCATCTGATTCATTTCTCTTTTCAGATTCCACTTCATACCCTGATTCATCTTCAGCAACCATAGCCTTCTTGCCATGTCTTCTTTGTTGATTCTTGGTCTTCAGTAGGTCTGGACAATCAGGTCTAAAGTGTCCAGGCTTCTTACAGTTGAAGCAAAGATAATCAGGTTCCTTACTTTGTTTTAACTCAGGACAGTCAGGTTTGAAGTGTCCTGGTTTCTTGCAATGAAAGCACAGATAGTCATTATCTTTCTTTGATTCTTCTTTCTTTCTTTCAGTAGGCCTTTTTGTGAAGTTTCTTGTAGGGGCCTTTCCTGTCTTCATCATCCTGATTTTCTTGCTCAGGAGGGCAATCTGCTCCTGCATTTCATCCAACATATCATCTTGTCCTCCTGATGTTTCTTCTTGATGTGGAGCAGGCAATGCAGTGGTCTTTGGATCTTCTTTTTCAGTCTCAGGTACAAGCTTTTTGCTAAATTCATAAGCCTTGAGATCTGAAAACATCTTGAAGGTGTCTTCTTCATGTAACTTTCTCATTTCTTCTATTGCAGTCACCTTCATTTTCCAAACATCTTTTGCAGGTAGAGCCTCCAGAATTTTTGTGTTAATTTCTTCTTTTGAGTAACTTACACTCAGCAGGGTAAGTTCATCCAGGATTGCATTAAATCTTGATTCCATTTGCTCAATGGTTTCATTTGGTAGCATCTTGAACTTTTGAAACCTCTTTTTGACCACACTGATTTTATTCTTCTTTATTGCATCAGTGCCTTCACAGATCAACTGTATCTTGTCCCAAAGTTCCTTTGCAGTTTTGCAGTCTTTAACCTTCATGTACATATTGCTATCCAATGTTCTATAAATGATATCAATAGCAATATTGTTGAGGTTTGCTCTTTTTCTATCTTCTGCATTCCATTCTCTTTTTGGTTTAGGAATGTACTCGTGTAGTATCACCCACTTATTCTTGCCTTGGTAATCTCCAAAGTGGTCCATCGATTAGCACATCCATCATCTCATCATGAGTTGCGAAGCAAGGTAAGCTTTGCATTCGACGTTTATATTCATCAAATCTATCTAGAGAACACATCGGCATAGTTCTAGCATACCGAGTGTTATCCATGATGCAAGACTTTGAAAATCGTTGATTTGAAAAAGTTTACAAAGATTTTCACAAGTACAACAAGTAGGATTTCTTGAGCGAAAGCCTTTGCTCCGATACCAATTGTTGGTCCCTTGAAAAGGCTTTGGTTAAGTTTAGAGGGGGTGAATAAACTTAACACTTAAAACTTTGGAGTTAACAAATTACGCAACTTCAAAGCATCTGCGATACTTTAGTAGTCTGCTTTGATACCTCGGTAGCTCTTTGATAAACAAGTGAGTCTCTTGATAGTTGAGTTTGCTGAATTTGTGCAGCGGAATAATATCAAAATTAAGCCTTAATACTTGTTGTTATATAAGATACTAAGTATTAGATACTCAGTAGTGTATGTGTGTGATTTCATTTGCTAGATTCATGAGGTTGATGTGTAAAATAAACTAAGTGCGAGAATGTAAATCTTTGAAAGTAAGTAGGCGAATTTTATAGTGGGTTCCAGGTGGTGTAATCCTATCACTCCACTCTTCTCCTGTGATGTTGGAGGTAATTCACTAGAGATCTTTGATGTTGCAGTTACAAAGATTCCTAAGGTTGCTTGTCCTTCACCAATAACTATGGCTTCCCAAACCTAAAATCGGGAGCAGGTAGGATTGCTGCTCCTGAGTCTTCCACTGGTCCTTGAAGGGTAGGATTGCCTCTTCACTAGCTCCACCACAAACAATAGTCTTTCACATTACTGTGCTTCACTGTCTTCAGCAGATTCTTTATAAAATAAAGATTGAATCAAATAAATGATTCAGTTGCAGCAGGTTGCAGTCTTCAAGTGTGTATACTTGATGTGGCTTGAATGCAGAATACACTTGAAGAATTTCTCTGGATCAGTAGCTTTAAGTTCAGTAAGTTCAGCAGGGTGTTTTTCAGCTCAGTAAAGTGTCCCTTCAAAGTTTATCAGTGTTCATCATCTTGTTTCTGAGTTGAAAGTCCTCTATTTATAGGTAAGAATGCATGTGACTTGTATTTGAAATTCAAATGTAACCGTTCCTTGTTTTTGTCCCATCTGATTTGCTTTCTGTCACTATTCGTAGGATCGACAATTTGTCGAAATTCCTTTTGACAAGTCTGCGATCATCCACCTTTGACTTATAACCATTGGATAAAAATCAATCATCCCAACGTTCTTTTAATCTCAGCCTTTGATTTGTTTGATAAGTCAGAGGTAGTTGGCTGCCATTTTTCATGTAATCTTCCAATGTAATCTTGAATTACCCGAGGTATATTATCGGCAGTTCATCGATCTGAGATACCTATCGATCTATTTGAATCGCAATTTCTTGTGTATAAAATACAATGCAATGATTTCTTTTATCTAACTTTAATTTGTGAAGTTAGATTACACCTTTAAAATATAACCAAGTTCCAAACATCATCCAACTTATGGAACATAGACCTTGTACACAAGGTATTTGTAATCGATTTAGGTCATCACGACTTGCCTAAATTCGATTCCATATCCTTGACTTTAATTACTAAGTTTGATCCCTTAGCCTTCATTTACTGAGTTTGACCTCTCGACTTTTCGGTCTTGAGAAGTTCCAAAAGTCTACGACCTAACTACCTCATCGATATTGACCGATCTGACATTGATATGAATCAGCTGACCTTTACAGTGCTTGTTTGATCAAACCTATTTATAAATCAAACTTTAATAAACCTATACATTTGATCAAGACATCTTTTTGCCTTTGAACTATAACAGCTAGTCTGGCACTCATCATCAAAACATAGAAATAAGTCCAACACAAGACTTGAAGATCTTGAAGATGAAGATGATGAATCCCAAGAATATTGGGAGAGAGGGGGCCGGCGGTGATCCTTTTTTTTGGTAAGGTCGGATATTTTCTTTAAAATTAAAAAATGTTGGAAATAAAATTTATGTTTTGATGATGATTCATCACTTATTTAGTCTTGATTCTAAACCCCATTGATGAAGTGTCATAACTAGCTGTTATAGTGAAAAGAAAAAAGATGTCTAAATGTCAATGTATAGGATTTAATAGAGTCTGATATTTGTATAAGTTAAATCAGTCAAGCACTGTAATATTTCTAGGTCAAGAAACTGAGTTAGCAGGAAACTAGAAATCAGTTAAAGCAGAGCACTCCAACGTAAACTGAAGAAGATAAGTTCGCTGAGGGACACAGACTCAGTTGGCTTATCTAGAAGACTGAAGATCTGAGGGTCACAAACTCAGTTATAGAAGATTGAAGAACTGAGGGTTCAAACTCAGTTATGAAGATTACAAGTCGAGATTATAAAGTTAGACATCAGGCAAGATTGTGATGACCTGAACTGACTTTATGGATCTTGTATTAAGATCTCAGAATCATAAGGACAATGAATTCTTAGAATATATTTGCTTGTGGTGTATTTTGATTAAGTCAATTATAATCAGATGAAAACTTGAGTACTCAGATTTTGAAGAAGAGTAAAAACTCAGTTAATGCTCTTAGAAACTGAGAACTGACAATGTTCACAGTAAATCAGTTTTACAACTAAGGTTTGACTAAAACTGAAAAAGGATTCAACCGTTGCAATTCAAGAATTATGATTGGAGGATAATCTATCCGTTCTGACATAATCATACAAGCAAGAAGCAGGACCACTAATGGCTACAAGAAATTGAATGGCATCAATTTGACCTTTAGATAAACCCCTATAAATAGACTACTTCTACAACAACAAGGGAGAGCGGGAGGAATTAAAAGAATCAATCTAGTCAAGAAAGATAAAATTAAGGGGGAAAGCCAATCTAAAAGAATTCTTGCTAAATACTTAACTGTAAGATCAAGAAATTTCTTCAAGTGTTCTTAAGCATTCAAAGAAAATCAAGATCATTCATTTGAAGAAATACAGAGCCGAGCATAATTTATACATCTAGAAGAAAAGCTCAAATCACAATTGAATCATAGTTATTTATTCAAGTCTCAACTTTGATTTTATCAAAGGTTTAGACTGTGAAACACCAAGAAGGTGTGAAGGATAGTTGAGTGCAGTCAGGGAGACTATGGTTGTGATGAGCTGGTGAAGAGGCAATTCAACCCCCCAAGGACCAGTGTTTCAAACAATTGAAGAGCAGCAATTATACCTGTTCTACAAGTGTTTAGATAGTGAAGTTAGGGATTAGTCAGGGACTATCAGTTTTGGACTCTTTGTAACCGGGCCATCTCAAAGAAGTTCTAGTGAAATTTTCTCCGCATCATAGGGGAAGAGAGGACGTACAGGATTACACCACCTGGAACCTCTATAATTCTTGTCTATTTACTTAACACATTCATTTACTTTATCGCAGATGTATTTATCTAGTATCCGTTCTAAAATCAAGTAAACAATCTGTTTGTTAATTCATATCTCATAAAGGCTAAACTAATCCGCTGCCAGTTGACTTAGTTGTTGCTTAAGTCAGTTTGACTTAAACTATGCTTAGTCAGCTTAATTCAACACAAGTTTTAACTAAACATTAATCTGTTTTAAATCCTGTTTTTAGGGACAAGTTTATTCACCCTCCCTCTAAACTTGTGTTAGCCTTTCTAAGGGACCAACAATTGGTATCAGAGCAGTGCTTCTGTTATGAAGAGATTCAGAACTGAATTCAAGTATCAGTTGTTTATTCAAAGCAACTGTCCATCAGTTATTTCCGATATCAAAAATTTGTATCGGAGCAGTGTTTCTGTTACGAAGAGATCCAGAACTGAGTTTAAATATCAGTTGTTTGCTTACAGCAATTGTTGATATCTTACAAACCAGTTGTTGAAAACCCTTTACTGAACTTTATTACAATGGATACATCTAGAATTAGAAATTGGCTGAATAACCCCGTGACTGACTATTTGCAGAATGTTGTGTTTGATTTTCAGGATCAAGTATTTGAAAGATTCAGTACCACGAGCTCACATACGAATCCGGAACCTCATTTTAGTTATGATGAAGACATTGAGTTTAATGCTAATGTTGATGATGAATCCAGAGGATTTCCATCCTTAAGTGATCTTTCAGAAGAAGTAGAAAAAGAGTTACTACGAGTAGCTGATCACATAGAAGAAAATTTGACTGAAGGCAAAGATGTTGTTCTACCCATGAGTTATGGAGGTGAAAGTGATGAGGAAATCATACTGCTAGGAACAACAAAGACAAATGCTAGTGATAAAGGAAAGCAAGTCTTAACTGATGACGATTCCTCAACAGAAAATTTATCTATCAAACACCAGGAGGTAACTGCATCTACATCCAACACTCACACTGCCATGAACAATCAGAGAAATGAAGATTTCAATGAAACCTTGGACATACTCATAAAGGAATTAGTGATAATTCAAAAGAATTATGAGAATGTCAAAAAGGAGAAAAGTTATTGAAATCAGAAATTTCAAGATTGAATGCTGAGATCAATTTTATCAAGACTAATAATAGAACCAAGGTAAATCGACCAACTGATGAACTGACAGAAGTAATAAACATTATAGAATCATCAGTTGATCCAACTCCAGTGTTCAGTTCAAACCTGGAAAACCATTTGGAGATAGATCTGGTTTAAGGTTTGATAATCAGTATAATTCTATGTTCAGACCAAGATCAGTTGCAATAAAATTTGTGACTAATCAAAAGTCAGGAACTCAGAAAATTGATAAAGTTATTAGAACTGACAAAAACTCAAAGACACCAAATGTAAAATCGATAAATCGATAAATCAGTTGGTAAAATGCACCAAGCCAACAGATTTTACAGAAAGACTCAGAAGGCTGAAAAAGGCAAAACTGATTCGAGATCAGTAAGAAAAATCTTCAAGTCATATCCATCTAAAAATGAAGTTCATTCATGGAATGATAGACTCAGAGGGAAAGGAAGACTATTTCCCACTGATGAAGATTGGAATGAACCATCACATTAGTATCACAAACTAAGAACTGTAAGGACAAAACAGGAAAAGTTTGCAAAAACTGACTTTACTCAGTCAAGATATCAAGAGAGGTATAGAGTTAAAAATAAAATCATATCATCGAAAACTAATCAGTTAGGACCCAAACAGATATGGGTACCAAAAATTTCTCATTTTGTTTTGTAGGAGAAGTATCGTTAACTAAGAACTGAAGAAGTGTGATTCACAAAACTGAGTTGTGTTCTGGCGAGTTTTTGAATTCGAAAGACAAGTACAAGATTGAGCGATATAACAATTTGGAATTACACCGCATCTACTCTATTTACTGTTTTCTAGCTACGAACGTCAGAAAAAGACGTGACCTTTTCTAATCTCAACCGTACATCTTTTCCACTCAACTTCTTTTCCGCAATCTCAAAACATTTATGACAAGACGTTTTAAGTCCCACTCAATTCTTAACTACCCTTGCTACAAATTATAAATAGTCGAGAATTTTCTTTTATGATTCTTTACACTCATATTTTGAATGTACTTTCCATACCCCCAATTTTCAATCAAATCCAGAAAATGATGGCTTCTACACTTGTTGAACCTGGAATGATCATTTCACTTGATCAATTCATTGCCAAGTATACCGATCAAACTTTAGCCAAAGTAATTGCAGCAAAAATTCAGAAGATCAAAAGGTTTGGATGCTGTATTCAACATCGATCTGAAAAGTGTATGTCTGGAAAGCATTGGAGACTTCTATGAATTTGGAAGTATAGCTATAGAAGGAGAGAGCACACACACATTTACCACTACTGTCAATGGTAAGCAGATCAAAGTTACTGAAAACCTAATTGCAGAAATTTTTGGATTCGATAAATCAGGAGGAACGTCAGCCATCAAGTTGACTAAGGAACAGAAGGAGAAACTATGGAAAGACATAGCAATTGATGCAGAATCCGCAGTTTTACAGACCGGGAGCACAAGTCTACTCAAACCAGAATTCAATTTTCTCACAAAGATGTTAGCAAAAATTGCATAATTGGAAATGCAGGAAACTTTAGCAATCTATCTGGAGCAAAATTGGATTTGCTATATGTGATTTGGTTTGGAGAAAGTTTTAATTGGCAAAGATATTTATTTGATCAAATAGTGGCACAATTAATTGACACACCCAAGAAGAAAACTGATGTCAAGAAAGGTCGATTTTATTACAAAAAGACTCTTGCATTAACAGTCCAAAGAATACTCAATAATTTTGGAATTGGAAAGAGGAAAGAAACACCAGTTGCCGATGGGAAGATTGTTACTAAGGAAGAAAAAGCCGGAAAAACAAAAGCTGAAGGTTCTGTAAGTAAACCCAAAAAGAAGAAAAGCAGAAAGATGAAGAAAGTTATAACTGGAGATGAAGCCTTAGAACAAGTTGAAGAACTGAGTAAAAGAAGGAAACAGTTGGAAGATTCAGAAAAAGGCAAATCTGATCAAGTTACTGAAAAATCAGTATAAGTGTCACCAACACAAGTAATAAGAATCGAAGTTCTTTGAAGGTCGCGACCACGATAGTGAGAATCAAGTTACTCCCACCGAATCTATTTCGTTTGATGGCGAGGCTTTACCAATTCAAGAACCAGCCACGCATACACAAGAAATGGAAATGACAAACGAAACTGAAGTTGTCAACAGAGAACAGATTATTGAAGCTGACATACAAAAGGAAGCTGAGACTCAGATGGAACAGACCCTGAGAACTGAGCTTGATGATGAAGAATCTGACAGTGAAGAAAGATTGATTGACGAAACAACGTTGAATATGCTTCTGTTACTTTCAAAATCCAAATCCACTCCTCAAGAATCTGCTCCCAGATTAGAACATGAGGAAATAGTTAAAGAATTTTCAGCTCCTCACTCTGAGGAAAAGGAGGCTGAAACAGAAATATAATCAACTATGATTATCCACTTGGATGAGCTGATCCATGAGGAAGAACCCACTGAGCATACAGTGAAAGACGTTCTAGTTACAACATTGGAACCTGAGCCTAATGAAGAACAAGTGACTGAAGAATTTGTTAGAGACACAATTATGGAAACTAAGCTGATAATCTCAGTTTCAGTCATTGAAAAAGATTCATCAGTCGTCCCAGACACTGCTGAGGGAGGAACCAGCAGAACTGATCTTATGCAAACTGATGATATTGCAAGAACTGATCCCATGCAAATTGAAGATTCTACTCTAGAAGGAGACCAGGAGATCACAAGAGAATCAGAGGAAATTGTCACACAATCCTCAACTGATCATGGAGAACTTATGATAGCTGATTATGAGCGATTGCGCAGATATCGAACTTGGATATTCAGTTCCATTGCCAATCAAAGAAGTCAGCAAGCAGAAATGGAAGTTGTCGAAAAATGGGTATTTGATCTATACAACATTACAAATTTATCAGAGATAATCAATACCGATGAATTCCTGAATCAAGGATATGCGCTGATCAGAAATAGTTATTGGAAGGAAGCCACAGCTGATGGAAGTTCCAAAAAGAATGATGATGATGATTCTCAGAAAGATCCCAACTTACAAAAAAGGATTCTTGCCTCTCTACAAGAAAAGAAATCGCAATGCAATGTAATCGATGATGATTCTTGTAGTTCTGAAGAAAGCAGTGGAAGTTCATGTTTTGAAACTGCATCTGATGCAAAACAAGTAGAAGAAGGAGGTTATCAATCTCCTGCTGACAAGTCTACACTTGAAATAGCAAGAACTGTGGCAAACATGCCTGGAGAAGAATATGATGATGAACTCAATAAACATTTGTCACCTGCAAGAAATATTGATCAATCCAGCCTGGAAGAAGCTAGGAAACAATCTGAAGAAAGAAGAAGATCGGCATAATATAGAGAAAAAACTGAAGCAAGTTGTTATCTCACCCCTAAAGCAAGCCAAATCAACTGAGGCTGAGACAAACAAAGTAAATGAACAACAACCAGGAAGCTCAAAAGATTTACCTATTCAGGTTGATCTCATTAAATTTTATCATAATGAGATACTCAGAATTCAGAAAGACGATAACAGCTTATTCGGAAAGGTTATAAAATCCTTAGAAGCTAGCAAAGATGAAAGAAGCAATCTTGAAAAGAAAATGGATAGCGTCACTGATAACTGTCAAAACACTCTAATTGAGCTTCGGAAAACAACCATTGAAAATGACACAAGAAGAGATGAAACTCAAGACGGATGGGAAGTTATTCTCAATAATATGGTTGATAGAACGATTTTAATGGAACAGGGAAAGAAGGACTCAGTTGTAGCTCAAACCATTTTGGCATCAACTCAACAAACATTGAACGCTTACATCAAGAGCATGATTCATAAAGATGATGTCAATAAGGGGGAAAGTTTGGACATCTTAAAAGTCCATGCAACTGAGATGCCACAAGTCCTTACAAATATTGATGACAAACTGAATGAACTGAAGAAAGCTAGAGGAGAATTCACTGATGAGGAGATGGAACTGATTGTTAAATACTCAGAGCCGACTAACAAAAGAGTTGGTCTGGATTCTCGTCTCTACAGTCTATTCAAAAATTTACCAGAAAGAGAAGGAGTATCAAAAGAAGAACCTTTTGAAATATTTCTACACATGCAGAAGATGCTTATGCACTACTTTAACAAACTCAAGAAATGGGAAAAGAATGGTACTCTTGATAAAGTATCAGATAAAGTTGAAAAGGCAGAACCTGAATTTATTCAGAATCTACTGAAAACAGCCACCAATGAAAGACTAAGGACAACTGTCTTTACTTTCGCAGTTCTTTTCAAAACCAAATTTCACTACAACATTTTTGGCTTATTGCGGCACAAAATAAATGCCGGGACAATAGGAATTAAGCGCCGTAAAAACAATCACGACACATAAAATGGCATTTATTTAAGTGTCGTGAATATCAAGCGTCGGCAATGTTTATGCACTTTTTGTTCCGTCGGTAAACGCTTGTGGCAATTATATGGCACTTAGAAAAAGTGTTGGGTTTTCTTTTTTGCGTACACATTGTCGACACTTCCTAATGTGTCGAATTTCTTTTATGGCGGTTTTCCCGTCACTTTGCACTTTCTTTGTGGCAAATTTGCCGACGCTTTTCATTTAGAATGACACTCTTTTATGGCAATTTACCAACATTTGTTACATGTGCCGCAGCTTTTTAAATAATAATTTACCGAGATTTTTTTAATTATCATGACTTTTACAAGAATTGCATGGTACATAGTCAAACCGTCCTTTTTGTATTAATGACAATTTCTTGAAAAATAATACGCTTTGTCGGGGATCTAGTAACCCGCTTTTCTTACACACTTGACAAAATTGTTGGCCATGTTTAGGTCACGCTTGCCCATATATGAGTAAAGTACTAAACTTGGGCATTAATATCATAAATTTCAAGAACCACACCAAAAGACATGGTCAACATAAACACCACCTCTATCAAATTGATATTCAAAAGTTGAAAAAGTAGATCAAATTTTTCTAGCTATATTCAAGAGTAACAATAGTTGCCCTAAAGGGAGTTACCGAAAATGAAAATTTAATAATTGAGCAAGTTGAATAATTCACCCCAAAGACAATTCATAGCTTTTGTTGCTTACTCCTCCATAGTCTTCCTTCATCTTGTAGTAGTTAACCACATCGAGCATCAACGTTAAGTAAATTCAAAGACATATTTCTTGATCCACTCGCTTTCATTATCCTAACATTGCTTGCATTTTAAAACCCCAAGCAAAATATCTTATCCTTGTGTTAAACATTTTATAGGTGAAATCGACAAAAACAAATGTAAATTCCACAATGTTGGATTGTAATAGATTCATGTATAAGATTTAATACACAATAGATTCTCACCTTTCATATCAAGTTGAATTGGATCTCTTCTACTCTGCAAATCGGTCTAACTCCTTCTCACCCTTTATACATCAAGAAGAGTATTCACATCACTAATGTTTCCCTCCTCACAAAGGCCAACTAAGCCGTGCGCTTTTTGACCTCTTCTTCTTTTGAGTTTATTTAGATCGATTTTTAAACAATCTCTGCCACAAAAATCTAAAACATGACAAGTTGTTATAAAGAAGAAAATTTAAAATAAGAAGGAAACATATTATGTATGTAAATGCAACGGAATTAAACAAAATAAACATATATTTACTTCATGCGCTGTAGTGTGTCCACCTCCAATCGAACGTCCCTCCATGCACGGTATTGACCTATTGGCTATTGAAATCAAGATTGTATTCTAAATCTTCAAAACTCCGCTTTGCAGATCCTGCATTTCTTGGAAAATAATTTTCAAAAATATCTAGAACTATTGTATAGGTCTTTTTAATTCATGCCCCATCGTGTGTAAATCTGCTCACATTCCCGATACATAATGCAATGGATCATGAGAAAAATGGAAGGGAGTTATGTACCACAAAATCTCACACAAAAGAAGGATCATGTTTTATTTCTAAATCTTAGCTAAATTAATAAACAATGAAGTGCGTTCATCTAAGTAAATAGAACTTGTGCACACAACATTTAACGGGAGATTATAGGGAAAAAAAAGAATGATATAGAGGGAAAGGGAGAAGGAAAGAGCAAGACATCATAGACATGAGATGCTTTTCAAGACGCGCTTTATGTTTTTCTCCAATTCAACTCAATGATTTTGTTCGAATGTTCCAACCTCTATGTTTACGTAAATTCCAAATGTCTTGGCCGTTGAATATGCATATACTTACTAAGGTAAACTTGCAAAGATCATTAAGAAAATCAACATATGCATCAAAGATATTCAACCACCTTATCAGATTTTAAACCAGGCAAAAAAACCCATGAAACAAGAAATTATTCTTTAAAAAAGCTTCCAAACCATCACACACTACTCTTAAACAAGTAGGACCATGACAAAACTAGGTCTAGATAATGGACGATCAATATAATCACTAGAATCATTGAAACAAAGACTAGAATATGCAATACATAATATCCATTATGCTTATTCAACACTTAACAAAGACTAGAATATGCAATTATTTTAAACTAAAAGTAACTAAGTTACCTTCAAACAAAACATGTTTACATGTAATCTAGTTTATGTTTATTCAGAAGCATGACAGAACATTTACAAGCAAAACACACGACTAGAAGACTGATATTGGGCACAAATGAAAGAAAAAGACATTGGCTGAGTAACCAAGTGGGATTAAATCATGTGTGTTTAATAATCTCTTTAGATACAATCACCTTCCAGCCAATCATCACATGGATAAGAGCATTAAACCAACGCCAATTTATGGTCAACTGAAGGCAAATGCATATTTCAAACATATCATAATAGAGTGACTACAAGTTCTCGATTAAAGAGTCGCAATCTTATTCCACAATCTATTGATATTACACAACTAGAAAGAAAATTATAAGTCTAATAGGCTTATAAGTCAATCCAAAATGCAAAAGGGCAACCTACAATGACCAATCTCTAGCTCAATATCCGTCTTAAAATACAATTGTATGATAATATAATTGAACAAACTGACATCTTTTAGGTTTAACTAGGGCCCTTTAGTCAACAAATGTCACTAAACAAGCATTATTTATCCAACAAGACATATTCTTCTACATTTCAATTTTTCCTTCTTGAATACTATAAATATATCTCAACAAGTCTAGAACATAAGTGGATGGGAAGGTACTTTCAATTAACGATAATCCCATGTCAAGTTATAAAACAGAGGCACGGTAATGCCATAGCTTTCATTAGTACATCTAGGGAAAATTTTATATTTTTACTTACGATAACAAATGTACACTTCCTTCTTCTCAAATTCTTCTACACCACCAAATTTTCTTCCTCCCATTTTTAGACATGAAATCCTATTTCTAGTAATATGTGTATAGTATCCACCATACTCATCTTTTTTCATTATGTGGTATTGCAAAAAAAAAAAAAAAAAAAAAAAAAAAAAAAAAAAAAAAAAAAAAAAAGTTCTTCCATTTATACTAAAGATCTCCGCCTTTAATCTTAACAAATAACACATATCCAATTGAACCAACAATACCGTAATCCAAGGCTACAAATAAAACCCACAACACGGCCGCACAACCCTTTACCTTATACTTCGATGGTCTACAACATCTTCAAGCGGATACAAGTGTCTTACGAGTTCACTACAAATATCATATGCTCTCGGTCAAGAAATCTATCAAGAAACACGACTAAAGTTGATACTACGGCTCGCATTTAAAAATACCCTAAAAATTAAAGTCACGACATTAAACCCAAATCTAAAATTAAAGCTCTCAATTTTTATATAAATCATATCCAACACTTGCTCGTAAGTTATTTTTAAATTGGGTTAACAAATTGTGTAATCAATGGTGACCGAATCATTTTATTTTCACGGTTTAACTCGACCTCAAAGATGACCATTGTTTTCTCCTCACGGCTCACCTTCCTGGATACTTTTTATGATATAAAATGTATCCAACAAAATATTTTACAATATATACATTCTTGCACCTAATAATTGCTACTGCACTTAATCACTAATCACTATCCTCTATTTTTCCCACTACAAGCATCATATAACTTGTATTATATATACATACATATGACAATCACCACACTTCTCCTCTTCTTTATTTAATTTACCAAAATAGCTATCATTAGGAACCTCAACCTACATTCGTTAATGGAATTTCTCGTCGTTATGCCCGCCTTTTATTTTCCATGAGCAAATCCTTGGATGAGGAATTATTAATCCTATGATTTTCCTTCACCAAAAAAATTTACAATTGGAGATTAAGAACCCTATTCTTCATCCCACACATTGAGATTAGAAGAAAGTGAGAAAACGATATACCTCTTGGATCGTGGTGTGGATTTTGTTACGATGATCGTGGTGAAGCAATCGATCGCGATGGTTGCCTTCGTCTGATTTTTGGCGAAATAGAAGATTAATTATGAATTTTCAACCTTTTTCCTTACTACACGAAGAATAGGGTTGAGATATTTGAGGAGTAGTTACAAGGGAATAATTTCTCAAGTAAGGGAAGGGTTTGGTTTTTTATTTTATATTTCATATATACATATTTTATTTCTACCATAAATTATATTTAAATTTGCATTAAATCCAATCGACCAAGCATTATCCTTTTTATCGAAGGCCACCTAAAAATTAATCAAAACGAAAATTTGTCGAAAAGACGTTTATACCCGCATTTCAGATATAAATTTGGTGTAGTGGTTAACCCAATTACAATGTTTAATGTTTGACTAGGCTTCATCGACCATAAATTTTGTGTTCGTTAACCTAATTACAATGTTTGTGGTTGGCTTGATCGACCACAAATCAAGGTTCAATTAAATTGATTATAGTGTTTCGTAGATTGTGTTTGATCGATCGTAAATTGGAGGTTTAGTTAACCTAGTTAAGATTTTTAGGTTGATCGAGCTTGATCGAATGTCAATTTGATGGTCACTTAATCCGATTACAATGTTTGGGGTTAGCAGCTCGATTTATCACAAATTAAGGATCGCTCAATTAACTCAATTACAATGTTTGTGGTTGCTCGGACTTGATTGATAGTCGATTTAAGGTTCGATTAACTCGATTACGCTTGTTGAGGCGAGCTTCATCGATCGTCAATTTAATGTTCGATTAACCCTATTACGGTGGTTAAGTTTGAACGGGCTTTGATGGATCAAAATTGAGGTTCACTTAACCCAATTAGAGTGTGTATGGTTGATCAGCATGAGTAATGTCAATTTGATGTTTAGCTTGCCCAATTACAAAGTGTTTGTGGTTGATTAAGCTTGATCGACCATCAATTTGAGATTTACCTATCTCGATTAAAGTATCTTTGCATGATCGGGCATAATCAAAGTTGAACTTGAAGTTCATCTAACCCAACTACAATGATTAAGGTTGATCGGGCTTGATTGACCGTCAATTTGTGGTTCAATTAACCCAATTACTTTGTTTATGGTTGACGGGGCTTGATCAACCATAAAAATTACGTTCATGTTAAGCCAATTATGGTGTTTAGGTGATTAGGCTTGATCAACCGTCGATTAAAGGTCAAGTTATTATGATTTTAGTGTTTTGGTTGATCTTGTTTGATCGACCGTCATTCTTAGGTTCACTAACCTGATTACAGTATTTAGTGTTGATCGGGTTTGATCGACTGTCAATTTGATGTTCACTTAGCTCATTACAATGTTTGGGTTTGACCAGGCTCAGTCTACCATTAGTTTAATGTTCGCTTAACCCGATCGCAATGTTTTTGGTTGCTCAAGCTGGATCGATCGTCGATTTAAAATCTAGTTAACGTAAAAACATTGTTGAAGTTATTCAGGCTGGATCGACCGTCAATAACGATGATTGTTATATTATAAGTCTCATGTCAACTAGTTTATTATATTATTATTTAATAATATTTTGTTATTATTTCAGCACTACTGTAAATAATTTGAAGTAATTATATAAGTGCTTTTTTTAAGGAAACTATATAAGTGCTTTAAAACCAAATATTTTTTAGTTTGAATTATTATGCTTGATATATATATATATATATATATATACACACACACACACACAAAATGAAGTGAAAAAAAATTAGTATAATTATTATTTTTATATGTATCATACATTTATATGTGTGTTTTTCAAAAAAATATATTTGCAATATTTATAGCCTTTTATAAAGAGAAATAATTTCTTAACGATGAAGCAATAAGGAAAAAAAAAAGATTCTGATAACTTATCGAGTTCACTGCTATAATTATTATAAGTATTTGGAACTAATTAACAAAAGCCTTTGTAGTCTTGTTGGCACACACGTCGATCCTGACTTCAATGTCATAGATTCGAGTCTTACTTACTACATTTTTTTCAAATTATTATTGTATATTGTATTCTGTCTATTTGTTGAAAGCTAATTTGTCATGGAAAAATACAATATTATTTTTAAATTATTTATTTTTGACTATTTTTTGTAACTTATTATTATGTTTCTTTGAAATGTACCCTTAATATTTGACCTTTATTAATATTTTTAGCGCATACATTTAAGTTTATACCTATTAATTACTCATTATCTTTTCACTTTAGGTATATAATAATAAAGCATTGCATAAAATGGAATATGCCATATTATAACAAAGAAAATGTCATTTTTAAAGGGACATATGGAGTAACTATCATCGTAAATGATGGCACAACGCCCTCTATTGTTTCCATTATGCACCGATAGTGTTTAGACCAAAACGACGTAAACGATGTTGTTTTGGTCCTATGTTTGTAAAACATGTTAAAACGCCAATATGACATTTTTAATTTGATTGTTTTTCTGTGAAGGAGGTTGTGTGCATCGTAAAGGTTTTTCTCGATTTTCTTGAATCGTAAAGGATTTTCTTCACAGTCGGTTGTGTGCACCATGAGGATCCGAGCACTAACAAGAGTGTGTACATAGAGACATCAACGACCCGATGTACTATATTGAGTCATTGTAATCTTGTTTTGTACGACATAATGTTAAACGGACACAAAAATGTCTCGAATTTATGTCATTTTATCAGAGGTCGGAAAAGTGACATATTTTGTACGACATAACATTAAATCGACGCAAAAATGTCATGAATTTATGACATAAATAATGAGTGTCGGTTAATTGTCGGCAATTCACGACATAAAACAATTTGTCGTAGAAATGTCGTACTTTCATGGCAATTAATAACTAGTGCCGGAAAATATACGACAATTATTAAAATGACACAAACAAAGTGTCGCCAAAGGCCTGTTTTGGTGTAGTGAGGTGAAGAGTCTTCCTAGGCAAAGGTTAGTTAGAGTTCCAAGCTCACATCCTTTATGTGATGCCCTCTAGTGTTCCTTCTAGGATCTTTAGCAGAACCCTTCTCTTCTTTTGGAGCTTCTAGACTTTTCTCCTTTTGCTCTTTTCTTGGAGGATTTAATGTTTTCTTATTGCGACCTTTTGATTCAATCATTACCTTGATTTTGTATTTTGGTGTTATGCAAAACGAGTAAAACAACTTTGTTCACGCTTTCTATATGTCTTTAATATTACTTCGATGTTTCAAAAATTCTATAAATTTGCAGTCACTTAGGAAATTGCCTTATCTACATTTTCTATTTTGGCATCAACTTAGTTTTCAATATGGATTGTTCATAAATTGTTTAACAAGGAGGAGTACTCTGTTCAGAAAATTCTGCAGCGGTACTTTTACTTATGAGTCTGTTTTGAATAAGCTAAACATCTTCAAATGACTTGAATTTTTGATATGTTGTAGAAAACTCTCTGATCTGCAATTTTGTTTTGGAGTCAAGTGCTAATTCTTTCTAGTTTGAGTTCAATCTGCAAATTAATGCAGATTTTAAATTTCTGAAAGTTTTGACAGCTTGCAGCAGCTTGACTAAAATAATTATTTTTAACCAACTTATGCTTTTCCATAAATTCTGAATTTTGTGTAGCATATGTAAAGCTTGTATACCTACAACTTTTCTTTTACATCTTGTTCAAAATTAATTTGGGTTACTTTGTGCAAGTCAATCATTTCATGGTTGATGTATGTACTTAAACTCTTAAAACCCTTTTAAGTACTTGTTCATGAAAGGCCATACAACATTCTTTCACCTTGGAAGTTTAGGTGTGGGTAGTATGTGTTGGGAAGGCTTTGAAGCATAAGACCCTAACTTACTTGTTATCCAAAATAAGAAGTTTAGTGAGTAGATATTAAGTGTTGTAGATTTAATACCCTTTTGTGACAAGAAACACTTACATGGTGACTTTCCAATCCCATGTTTTCTTTAACGAGGTACTTTTATAATCATTTGATTCACACTTAGTTACCTCTAATTTCAAATGTTTTTCCCTTGCATACTATTTGTGACCAATGTGGTAGCCGGGTCATCCGCTTGAAACTTTTGAACTCGGTAAGAGTCCTTCCATGGCGAAGTTTTATTTTTCAACTGTATGCGCATACTTTGATGTTTTTTTTTTATGAAGATGTTTTCATAGTGTCAAATGCTTGATTTAAAGGAAATGAGTTTCTCATCCTTTGAACTATTTGAACCGCAAATCGCATACCCTTTCATTGCATCATGTTTAGCAAATTCGGTCAATACACTTTTACATCCTAGTGATTACCTTCAATGCATCCCATACATGATGTTTTGGTGCAGAAAAACTTTTGTTTAAAGACTCAACTCTTTTATTAGAATTTTATACATTTCAAAACAGTGGAAAGATCAAACTTTCTCAAAACATCCATTTTAATTACATAATCCTTTGTCTTCCGGTAAGAATACGTGAACAACCATTCCTTACCAAAGTGTTATTTAGTAACTCCAGTGCTACTTTTAAAAAAAAATTATATACATGTGTTCAAAAGTTCTATCGATAATTACTTTCAAGATAATGCATCTTTTACTCCTTATGAAATTTTTGTCTTTGAATAAGCGAGTAGTTGAACCTCCTTACAACTCATGCACGCCTTTTAAAGCTACGCTTGATAAAGGATTTAGCATGCAACTTATTTTGTTAAGAGTTTTCCTCGACAAAGAAATTTTTTTTTACTATAGGTGTTAAGTTGTTTTGTTTTATTCTAAACCTTCTTTCTTCAAATTGGAAGAAATGACTTTCTGATTTTTTTTTATTTTAAGAACAAAGGGTTGTCCTTATCCTTTGAACACTTTCCTTCAATTCAAAACCTTTTAACAAAATCACAATAGTCCTTATTGTGTGAATCTTTGAACGACACAAAAACATGCACTATTCAAACTCTTGTGTTTTCTTTACTCTGTCATTCACTTATGATTTCTTCACGAAGCACTTCTCCGGTTTACCTTTATCTCTCAACCTTTGGAGAAGATGTTTTCCTCTTTCAAAGATAATATTTTAACTCAGAACGGTTGTTGAAAGAAATAGATTATGCATTTTCTGAATTCTTTTGCTTTCTTTCCACGTTATCATTCATGACCCTTTCGCAACATTTCACCAATTTACTTGGATTCTCAAAGATGAAATCTTTCGAAAGAATATTATTCGCCTTCAAATTTTTATATATATTTATTATATGTATATGTACATATTTGAATAATATTTGAGACTTCTTCCACTTCTAGACCTTTCTATTGAACTCTTTAATAGCAAGTTTGTCTTTCTTTGCATTCAATCATACCACTTACTTCAAGAGAAAGGAAAATGTTCCAACTGGATTTTGTAGAATGACCTCTCGGGTCGTGATAAATGTCTCACTGGAGTACTTTTGTTTTTAGTGACTTATCACAAGTACCCTCATATAGGCAAATTTTATATATCATCCATTTTGCATTATCTAAACAAATGTTTTATTATATGCATGTGAACCAAGTTCAATCCGTCTTCATTTTGTGTTATACATCTCAAGATTTTCCTATTTGCTATCTCCTTAGTAGTTTCAAATTTTCAAAATATTTGCATAACCATTCTTACCTTCCTTCCGAATCAAAGTGAGGACAAGTTTAAAACTTTGTTTCTTATAGATGTGTTGTTTAAAAATAAACTCTTTCACAACTCCAATATTCTCGTTGGACTATAAAATTATGGTTGCCGATAAACTCACCGCCGAAAGTCGCTTTTCTTGTCTATAGGAAAGCCTTATAAGGTTGGTAGAAGATGTTTATATGGTTACCTTTTGGAGACTAGTAAAGATTGAAGTTTGTCTATGGTTTGGGTGTGTTATAGATGGTTTAGTGTCGAATTGATAACAAGGCGGAATTGAAGTTCTTTAAGTTAATAGTTAGTTTCTTGAGGGTAAGGCGAATGTATAGATCGTAGTAACTTTTGTGTAAGTCCGAAACTTCGTAAGGGATGATGAATGGACAAAGAACCCGGAAGAATACTACATGTTAACTAGAGGATTGGCATGAATTTTGGGACAAAGTGTTATAGGAGGAGTTTAAGAAGTTAGGTTAGTAGAGTTGAGCATAAGGTAGATGAAAGGTGTGAATAAGATAGAATGGTGCTTGGGTCCAAGTGCAAGATTAGTTGTGTGGAAAGTAATCAAGTCTTGTCGATGAAATTACTAAGGTTCAAATCACTGAGATAACATTGGTGTGTTTTTGAAAGTGAACTAGAAGGTACGCAAACTGGTATCTAAGTTGAGAGTGGTGTTGGTTTTGGCAAGTTTCGAGGACTAAACTTTTTTAAGGGGGAAGAATGTAACATCCCGACTTTTCGTAAAAGGGTAAAAGAGTCTTTTAACAAATTCAGTTTTTCGGGTTATTTAATTAAACGATTTGAAGTATATTTATATATATATATTTTGTTATATAAGAGAGAAAACCAGATTTTTGTTAAGCAAGGGTGTTTTAGTAAAAAGGGGTTTATTTTGGAAGTGGGTATTTAAGGTTAACCTAACACTAATCTCCTAAACCTAATTAGAAATCAGCCACGCTTCCTCCTCTCCTCAAGCGCAAAATGAGAAAGAAAAGGAGAGATTAAGAGTTCTTCAACCATCAAAGGAAGGGTTGATCGCTTTTCCGAGCAAATTCAAGAGTTGGAATCGCCGTGAGAGATGTCATGCTTTGCCTTCGGTTTGGTTGTGTTGCGCAGCCTTTTCTCCGAGTTTTGATCCGTTGGTGGCTGCACTTAGGTAAGGAGAACTACCCCTATGATCTCAATTGTCTTTTATAAGGTTTAGATGTTTTTGTAAAGTGTTTTGGTGCTAGAAAGATGAGTTGTTGGGTTGAGCATTGATCATAAGTGCTATGGTATGTCTAGATGTAGTTTTCAAAGTGTTTTTCTGTGTTGTTCTTGGCCGATGTTTGGTTTGGAAACGATCCGAAATCGCATGATGATGATTCTAGGGTTTGGGTCGAACCCGTGGACGGGCGCCTGGTTCACCGACGGGCGCCCGCTCGAGTACATTTCGACGAAGCGCCTGGCCTCTTCGACGGGCGCCTGGCGTTGTTTTACATTCGTGATTGAAATCGCTTTTAGGTGGACGGGCGTCTGGGTATAGTGGACGGGCGGCCCCAGCCTTGGACGGGCGCCCAGTAAGGTTCGACGGGCGCCTGTGGTCTTAAACGGGCGCCTAGCTTGTTTTGTCCTTCTTTCTTTGTTGGTTGTCGTCACTTTATAAGCATGATTTATCTTTATGAAACCTTTATATATGATATGTTAATATGGTATAAACGTAGACAAGCCTGAATTGAGCTTCGATTCGCTCGCTTAAAACACCGAATGTACTCTTAAAGGAGTTGAAGTTCGGATCCGCCGGAAGAGCATGATAGGCTTGTGCTTTGATGAATTAGATTCATCAACGCCTGGTATGTGCTAGACTTGTCCGTGTCTAGTGGTCTGTGAAGAGAGTAGTCTATGTGAGGGAGATTACTTGAAAATACTCAGTTGGCTAGCTAATAACCTAATAAACAACGACTTGACTAGTAAAAGATTAAACAACATGTCTCTCTTGGCTAGGCACCAGTGCTAAATCACGATGCATGTCCTACCTCTGAAGGTGGAAGAACTTCGAGAGTCAAAAGACCCTAAGCACGGAGGACTCTCGCCGAGGTGTGCGTGCTATCGGAGTCTACCTTTCTAGACTTCGTGGGTATTGGTGTGATCCACTAATATGTTGCAAAAGAGTGTTCCCAAGGTGGAAGAACTCAGAGGTTAAAGACCCTAAGTACAGTAGGACTCACCGAGGGGATGCGCAGAAGTGCCCTTGAGTGCGGTTGTAACATAGATAGGTTAAGCTAGAAACAGTTAGTCACAACATGTTGATGAGCATGAAGTGAACCCTAGATTGAGTCGGTCTCACTTAAATAACTAATTAAATAATTATCTTTTCTTTATAAACTATAGTTGTTATCATAGCTTCTCTTTCTTACTGAGTACGCTTGTACTTACCTCGAATGCATATTTTTCTATGTGTTTGGGGGTGAGAAGACGAACAGTTGATCAAAGTTAGCCTTGAGCTCGCCGAGGAGTTCAATGATGTTTTGATGGCGTTGAAGTCACTCTGATGTTTTCCTTCACTTTTCTTTTAAAGGTTGTACGGTTTATCTTGTAGATTCTCTTATAAGCTTGTTGTACTTTTATTTCAAGTTTGTGAGACTAGTTTGGTATCGTTCTTTTGAGGCATCGTACGTTGTAAGTTTTATATCGTTGTTGTAAGCTTTTCCCTTTTTTTTACCCCTAGATGGTTTGTATTCTATTCTAGTAGCATTTATGTTTTATACCCGAGTCTTTTGGGCTTCCGTTGCTTTATTTTTGATACGACGACGTTAGAGAGTCGGGCGATAATTTTAGATTTATTTAACGTTATACGCGCCGAACGTTCTCTTCCGGATAAGGGCTCGGTATCTGGGAGCGGGGCGTTACAACTCTATTTCACATAAATACAATGTTAATGTTTGGGTTAATTTACGTACGTATGAAAGAAAGCTTCATTATTTCAAACAAGCATATTAAAAAACTAAGGTTAAAGGTTGTGGAGGACTGTTTTCGATCTAAAATGAGGAAAAATTACAAGAAAAAAATATAATGGTTGAGAAGGACAAAAACGCGCATGTTACTACATGCGTTACTACATGTTGCTACAACCACTTGTAGTAACACATGTAGTAATGTCCTTCTCAACCATTATTTTTTTCTCTTGTCCTTTTTTTCCATTTTGTATATTATTTTATCATTCTGGCCTCTGGCCCATAAAAACTAAACATCTTTGTACTCATTATTATTATTATTGTTGTAGTTGTTGAACTATAATTGAAGTTTTCTAAACTTTTGAAGTAATGGAATTGCATTCTTTTTTGTCAGGTTGAGTTTCTTTGAATTTACAAAATTTTGGAATTGAAGGTTTAAGAACTCATCGTTATAGTTTACTACAAAATATGCCATGCTTTTGCCTTCAATCATTTCCTAATTACATGCGTATATTTTAGGCGAAACTTATATACAATATAACTCTTTATAATTTGATCGGTCAATAGTCAACGTATGTATCTACGTATTGCACTCATATCACTCATATGATTGGTTAGGTTGTATACTATTACATTTTGTATTATTACATAACATTTACAGTTTATTTTTTACAGTTACAGTTACATTTACATTTCTATTTTTCAGCATTATCTCCTTTAGTATATAAAGGGAGAATATTCTTGTAACTCATCAATTCTGGATAATAGAGAAACAGGCAACTCTTGCCCCTTTCTACCTTTTTCGCTCTCAGACTTTCATGATGGTATCGAGATAATTCAAGCTATCTTCCGCATTTTTGTTCAAATTTCCTGTTAAATTTCTTCTTGTTGATCATTTACTACCTTTGCCATGGAAAATCAAGTTCCGTGATCAAGAGATAATCCATGTATCGAGTCCAGATTACATTCATCCCAATGAAAACCCTACTCTAACCCTAGTACAAACCAATACTCAATAAAATGGTGCAAATTATCATTCATGGAGCAGATCGGGCGCGCATGTCGTTGATAATGAAGAATAAGGTCGGTTTTATTGATGGATCGTTACCACAACCGGTCGAAAATGATGCGAGATTTCACGCTTGGGGAGCAAGCAGATATTTTGGTAACTAACTGGCCGAGGAATTCAAGAGCACCGCGAATAGAAAAAAAGTTTACTATGGATGGATTCTCAAGTAGTAGTATGGGAGGAATTGAAGGACAAAGTTTGCTAATCTCGATTCTTTTAGGTTATATGATTTACTAGAGGAATTGAATAACACTAAGCAGTAGAGGTTCTAGTGTTACTAAGTATTTCACTAAGATTAAGCTTTTGATTGATGAAATTGATGTTTTACTTACCTACGCCTAGTTACACTGCTTCCAAATTGCGCTTGTCGTGATACCAACATTTATAGGATATAATGAGACATAGTATGTTATTAGGTTTTTAAGAGGATTGATGAGGTGTTTGAACCAAAGGACGCCACACGCCTTGTTGATGTCACCAATCCCTCGACATCAAGGATGTATTTGGTTTAGCCCTAAAGTTCGAAAGGCAAAGAGGACATAGCAAATGTAATGTTAACTTTGGGGATCCTACCATTATGTTTAACAAATCGAATATGGTTCGTAATGATCGTGAGAATGAGGGCGCTTGATGGTGATCGAAAACGAGATATACTGATAATGCTTCGCACTGTGACGAGAGAAAGTTTGAAGGTTTTAACAATGGTAATTCAGTGAAGAAACCTCGCTTCACTTTTTGTGGAAAGATAGGGCATGTATAGGATAAGTGTTACAAGAAGCACGGGTTTACACCGGATTCAAACCTAGGAGCAGGTGTGAACATGGTGGAAAGGTATGTTGAGCAACGCAGCTTTACAAGGGAGATGGAAATAGTGATGTGCGTGTTTCTCTCACTCAACATGAATATGAAAGTCTCAAGGAATTCCTATCGTGGAAGCAGAACCCTAAGGAGACAGTAATCACAAATGACAAAGATCTTATCAATCGCATCCGTGTTTCTCAATCATATGTACCGTAAAAGGAGATGAGCACAGTAAATCTCCTACAAAATGGATATTAGACTCAAAGGGCAACAGTACTCACATAATTTGTGATGTGCAATTATTTTTACATAGTCATGAAGTGCAAGATGTGAGTGTCACCTTCCGTATGTACCAAAGCAGCTCATACACATGTAGGGGAAGTATTAATAAATCCTAGTCTGAAACTGATAGGGGTGTTATGTGTTCCTGGTTTTTACATAAATCTGATTTCACTTAGTAGACTCACTAAGAACCATAAGATCAAGGTTTTTTTCACCTAATGTATGTGTTATCCAGATCGAGAGGATGGGATGATTGGATCACCAAGAACAACAAGGCTTATACATTATGGATAATACACCTCCAAAGCTTACAAAGATAAAGACCATTTCAAAATTCCAGAGATATTCTAAAGACATGGTGTGGCATTACAGATTGGGGCATCCTCAAATCACAGGCTGAAGACAATCAATAAAATATTGTCAGAGGTTCAAGTGCCTCAGGACACTATTTGCCATGTCTGTCCTTTAGCTAAACAGAGACATTTAGCATTTTCTTTAAGTCAGTCAGTAACTGTTGCTTGTTTTGAGCTGGTTCACTTTGATATTTGGAGGCCCTATGGGCATGAAACTTTACGAGGGCACATGTATTTTCTTACTATTATGGATGACCACAGCAGATTTACTTGGGTACATTTGCTACATAATAAATCAGAGGCTAGGATGATTGTTCAAAGTTTATGTCAATTTGTTATTACTCAGTTTGGTTCTGGTATTAAGACTATTAGGACAGATAATGGTAAGGAATTTGACATGCCTGCCTTTTATGCAGAGAAGGGAATTATTCATCAGACTTCACACACACACCTGAACAAAATGGTGTAGTAGAGAGAAAACATCACCACTTACTAAATGTAGCTAGGGCCTTGAAATTCCAGGCTTCCTTACCTATCCAATTTTGAGGATATTGTGTTGTCCATGCAGCTACACTCATAAATAGTACACCTACCCCTGTTCTTAGTAATCTTACTCCTTATGAAAAGCTATATCACACAGAACCAGATTATTTGAGGTTCAGAGTGTTTGGATGTCTTGTTTATGCCTCAACAATTAAACAATATAGACTAAGTTTGAACTTGTATATGGGATGTGTCCACCTTGGTCATTCTTCTACCACTAAAGGATACATTTTGAATAACTTGACACCCATGATGTCATCATTTCAAGAAATGTCATTTTCCATGAGAGATGTTTTCCTTTCTCATCCCCTGACATGTCCTGATATTCCTCAAACATTCCTATTGTTTCAGAACCTTCAATGCCATTCAATTACCTTGGTGATGATATACCTTCAACAATCACCCATTACATACTCGACCAACAAACTTTTCCTCGAGGATCAAATAAACACAAACAAGGCTAACCATACTCCTTCTCCTCCATCTAAAGATCGTGAAGACTTAGGCAGTCCCAAAGACACTTACAGACTATGTCCTGCTCTCAAGTCGGGCCTCAAGTCACCTCATATTCCACAAAACTCACTGCCTTCCACCAATCATCACAGCCTATCAGCTTTTGTCTATAATATAGATAAGGAGCAGAACCACATACTTACAATCAGCCATTAAAAATCCTAAATGGCAAGAAGCCATGAAGAAGGAAATAAATGCCTTGGAGGCAAACCACACATGGGACATAGTATGTTTACCATCCACTTAGAAACCTATAGACTGCAAGTGGGTGTATAAGATCAAATACAAACCAGATGGGACTGTTGAGAGGTATAAGGCTAGACTTGTAGCCAATGAGTATAACCAACTTTATGGGATAGATTACCAAGAAACTTTCTCCCAAAGAGCTAAAATGGTCACCATTAGAACATCATAGCGTGAGTCGCAAAGAAAGAACTGACACTTACATCAACTGGATGTAAATAATGCCTTTCTTCATGTAGATCTCCATGAGGAAGTGTCTATGAAGCTGCCATATGGGTTTCACACCACTGTCAAGAATCCAGTTTGCAAGTTAACAAAGTCACTATATGGACTTAAGCAGGCAAGTAGGCAATGGAATGCCAAACTTACATCATCTTTGCAGGAACAAGGTTTTAGGCAGTCTAAGAGTGATTACAGTCTCTTTACTAAAACTTGTGGATCAGACTTTATTGCCTTACTTGTGTATGTTGATGATGTCATCTTAGCTAGTATTAGTATGTCTGAGGTCACCAAAGTTAAAGCATTTTTCCACAACCAATTTCAGATTAAGGATATTAGTGAATTGCATTTTTTTCTTGGGCTAGAAGTTGCTAGAAATCTCTCAGGTTTGGTCATTTCACAAAGAAAGTATGCTCTTAATCTGTTAGAGGAAATTGGATGCCTGGGGGTGAAGCCTGTGGCATCTCCAATGGATACAAGACACAATTTACAGCATGTAGACTCTCCTCTGCTGTCTGATCATTCTGTTTACAGATAAATTGTTGGGAAACTTTTATACCTCACATTTTCTAGACCCGATATAGCTTATGCTGTGCAACAGCTAAGCCAATTCATTGATGCCCACACTGTCAACCACTTACAGGCTGCTTACAGAGTTCTAAAATACATCAAACGGCATCCTGGACAGGGACTCTTCTATAGTGCAAGAAACTCCTTGGTGCCATGTACTTTCACTGATTCAGACTGGGCAGGTTGTCCAGACACTCGCAAATCAGTTACTGGTTATTGTTTATTTTTTGGGGGCTCTCTAGTGTCTTGGAAAGCGAAGAAACAGAGTACGGTGTCTCGTAGTTCTACTGAAAGTGAATATCGAGCCATGGCTGCAACTGTGGCAAAAATTCAGTGGTTCAAGTTCTTGTTGACAGATTTGCAGGTACAAGTCTTCCAATCCATTGCCATGTATTGTGACAATCAAAGTGCTATGCACATAGCATCCAATCCGGTGTTCACGAGCGTACAAAACATATAGAAGTTGATTGCCATGTGGTTCGTGAGAAAGTCCAATCTGGGCTGGTCAAATTGCTTCCCATTTCAACCCTCCAACAACTAGCTGACTGCTTTACAAAGGCACTTGATGGTCCTGCTCTTAACAAGGCTCTTGCTGCTTTTCATGCAAAGGACATACATACCATCCCAGCTTGAGGGGGGGTATTACATTTTGTATTATTACATAACATTTACAGTTTACTTTTTACAGTTACAGTTACATTTACATTTCTATTTTCATCATTATCTCCTTTAGTATATAAAGGGAGAATATTCTTGTAACTCATCAATTCTGGATAATAGAGAAACAGGGGTCAACTCTTGCCCCTTTCTACCTTTTTCGATTTACTTTTTATAGTTACAGTTACATTTACATTTCTATTTTTCAGCATTATCTCCTTTAGTATATAAAGGGAGAATATTCTTGTAACTCATCAATTCTGGATAATAGAGAAACAGGGGTCAACTCTTGCCCCTTTCTACCTTTTTCGTCTCTGTACTTTCATGATATTCATCTATACATATAAATGAATAAGTTATAAATGATAAACGCATCACTTATACAATTTTTGTATCATACCTTTGGTCCCAATGTACTTGAACAAATTCAAAGGGGGGTGAATGACATGGTTGTTGTTTAAAACTTTTTCTCACGTGAGAAACACTTATCAGGTTAGAGCGATGTGGAAGTAAATCCTTTTCAACGTTGTTTTCAAATCTTGTGTAAAGTGCATAGTGAAAGTAAATGCTTAAGTAAACTTGCGGAAAGTAAAGGCTGAACGTAAAGTGCAGAAAATAAATGACATATAATTTTGTTATCGATGTTCAGGCTGAAGTAATCCCTTAGCCACAACTTCTCTTGTGATGTTGAAGGAAATCATTTTGTTCTTATACTCTTGTTACAACAATGATTAAATTCCTTCACACCCCGCAGATGCTTCACTTTCTGAGAAATCAGTCCATCACAACTTCCCCAGTTGTTTCACTGATCCAAATCTGTTGTTCATTCAAAGGTACAAGTGTTTCTTCAACAGCTCCACCACAAACATCTCATTGACAGATTCATCTACTTCAACTGCCATAGTCCTTCACACCCTACATATGCTTCATAGTACTTTCTATCCTTCACTGTGTGCACAGCTTCACAGGTTAACTCATTGTTGTGTAATAAATTTGGAGTGGATGGTGAATCAATAAGGGTGATTCAAAGATTTGACACTTTTCTGGATATGTCGATATAGCTTCAGTATTTGCTCAACTTGATTCAAGAGTTGCTGCTAGATTTGACTTTGTTGCTTCAGTGTTAGCAACTTCTTAAACATCTCTAGACATAGCTTTTAAGCTCAATAATATATGAGTATATTCCCCCTTTCTTTCTTAGCGTATAGCTTTTCAAAGTTATGCTCAGTTCTTCCAAAAATTCATCACTTCTTCAAATAGTTCAAGTCCTATATTTATAGCTGGGAAGTATATTCATTCGGCTTTGATCAAATTGTTTCTTCATGTCAATTGAGATGGAAGTCTGACCGTAGTATATATTTAAGTGTATTTGAAATACACCCATTGGTGATCAGATAATAAAGACGTTATCTCTATTATTTGAACGTTGCTTATATGGTTGAAATGTCATTATGTACCATAATAAATACTTGTCAGATTTATGTCTTTTTACCAATGATGACTCTAATTCTTCTGGTCATATGTTTTTCAAAGACAACACAGCTTGATTCTTCACCTCTGAAAAGCCTTTGCATTTGATCTGCTTTCTATCCGTCAAGTCTAGTTTTCACAGATGTTTTATTTATCACCTCGATTATCGATTGCTTCGATTTATCAAGTCACTCTATTTTCTTCCTAATTTTCTTCAAATCTGATTTCCCAATCTTTATATAGAGACATCGAGTATTCCATATATCTTTTCACATCACAACAAATATTACAAAGTTATTTCAAGACATCACAGCCTTACTTGTAGATAACTTTATGACCTCGAATTTTTATGTTTTTCAAACCTGGGTCTGAACCCTCAATCTTCTGATTTTAAATCTTTACAACTGAGTCTAGTTCCTCAGCCTTCACATATTTCTAGATTTAATCTTTAATTGCATTGTGAAGAACTATAGGATTGCTATTACAATATTTGTCTGATTCAACTTATACAATAATAAGATTCTATTAAATCCTATACATAATTCAGGTCTAACCTTATTTTTGCTTACATTTATAACATCTGGCATGGCAATAATAAAAAATATAAAATTCCTAACACATACGATCAGTGGGGAATTCGTAGGCGAGCGAGATTTAATATTTTTTATACATCAAAACTTAATACCGAATATTTCTTTTTTTGAACCGCGAAAAGATAATTTATTGAAATAGAAAAGAGTTCTAGCAGATGCTAGACATGGTACAAGAACTAGAGTCTTACTCGAATGAATTATCAAGAGAAGAACTAGATCTGAAGATGCTTATTTCTCCAAGTCACTCAATCTATTGTTGAACTTATTATTCCTTCCAGATATCCACGCAAAAATGCTAGCTTGAATACTAGCAAAGATAATTTTGACAGTCAAGGCTTTATCATTAAAGACGATATTGTTTCTTGAGCACCGTATATTCCTTATACCCAAATAAAATACATACTGCAGTGAGTAAAAACAATTCACAGTGGAAACAAAGTTCTATTTCTTGTTTTTTCACATATATATATATATATATATATATATATATATATATATATATATATATATATATATATATAGGTAAAAACTGATATTATAACAAATTGAAATGAGGTTGTACTGCTTAGCTTCTGACCGTCTTTATAAATTTCTGCTTTTGCTCTTAAAAAAAGAGAGGAAAATAAAATCATTGGGAGCGGCCGACACCGGTGGCGGAAGAGTGGCCCTGCTTTTGCATCACATCATCAGTGGACATTTCTAGTTGCATGTCTTCTACCATCCTTAACAAAAATACCACAACAAATTTTATTTCTCGGTGTAAACTTTAGAGTCATGCACTACTACAAGAAAATATAAAGATCACAGTTTTAAATTATGATATAGTCACATTAGACACGATTTTCAAAGTACGGCATATTGAGTTGTGACATCAAGTTTTTTAATTCAATTACATTTATAAATTGTGATGTGTTATAGTTGTTATCACACTTAAAAATCGAGATCTAATCATACTTAAAAAGTGTTATCACAATTAAAGCTGAGATCTAATCATACTTAAAAAGTGTGATCTATTTTTTTTTCAAGAAAAGAAAATGAAATATAGACACGCACAGTTTTTGTCCCCACTGAGACGCGAAGCCGGATACTCAAAATTAAAGGGCTACAGTAATGACCACTGGGCCGGTGCCTTCTTTCCTTTTGTTTTTGACCACGGTAAAAAAATGATCTATTTGAGTATCTATTAAATACAATTTATCACATTTAAAACCTGAGATATAACTTTAAAATATCACATTATTTTAATCACGGTTAAAAACTGTGATTGATTGATGTTTTGTCTCTGTTTTTCTAAAACCCGTGATAAAAAAAAATTAATGCATTCGTTTCACTTTCATTGTCTCGGTTTTTTAAAAATTGAGATCTTTGTCATTTTTAAAGTGTGATATGTATCCTTTTGTAATAGTGAAACAAAATCAATCACACCTAAAAACCGAAACCTAAATATAAAACATCTGACCATTTTAATCAAGATTAAAAACTGAAATTTATTGGTATAATATATCTCGGTTTATTCAATAACCGTGATAAAAAAATTAAGTGTGATATAGATTTTTCTTGTCTCAGTTTTTTTAAAAGTATGATCTTTATCGTTCTATACGAGTGATCTATGTCCCTTTTTGTTGTAATGGTATAGAATGGCATCCCCGATTTGGCAATAAGGTGATCAATAGATGCGGTATTTCATAATTATTGAGTTTTTATTTTTATTAGATAATGTATGATTCGAATCATTTTATATATCTGTTAAGTACACAAAATGATTTATTTGTACCGAATGTCTGAAACACTAAAACCTCTATTATCATTTTACAGCTTGTGAAAATAAATTTAACCTTATATAGTAAGTTTGTAATGGCATTTAGTTTCGCAACGGCATTTAGTTTTTCAGAGTCTTGGTCAAATTAACAGGATCACCATTTATAGGATCCTACTATTGTGTTGACTAACGCTCCCACACTCCAAACCCGAATGCTTCATTGAAATAATATAAATACATAGCCCCTTAAACGCCAAATTACTATCCTTGCAACATTTTTATCTAGCTCTACTCGTTGCATTTAATTTTAAAAACACAATAAAAATGGCTTTTAAGTCTGAGCAACTTCATTTCATGATCTTAATGTTTCTTACGGCTCTCTTTTGCATTGAGTTTGTTGTAGGTTTCAATGGACTGTCGGGTTACACTGGACCAGTAGACCCAAAAGATCCTTTTGTAATAAAGGTCTCAAAATATGCAGTTGGTCAATACAACCTAGATGCCCACAAAAACTTGCAGTTCCAAGAAGTAATGCATGGATGGTTACATACTATTCATGGAATCAAACACTACATCCTCTATATTAAGGCAATAGACAATGGTGTTGCACATAAATATTACATTAATGTTGTTGTGAATGCAGTTACAATGAAACTTAAAGAATTCACACAAAAAGATTAGAAACGAAACATATTTGTACTCATTATTATTGTTATTATTATTGTTGTTATTATTATGATATAAGAGAAGATTTCAGAAGTTAGAAAATAATGAATTTCGTTACTTTTATGCACTTGAGTTTATTTGAGTTTTGAAGGGTTAAAAACCCATCACTATAATTTACTGCAAATGATGTTGTGTTTGTGCCTTCAATCATTTCCAAATTAATACCCATCTACTATGTGAAACTTTCGGTAAATCTCTTTATAGATTAGTAGGTCAACACACAACTTGTATATGTTTGTCAGGCTGTATTAGAGCAAGATCTACATATATTGGGGTACCTCACTGAGATCCGAAATTATTTAATAGTAAAATGTATAGTTTTGATGTTAACAAATATTGAATTACCTTCTGTACTCCTATTGGGATCAAATATTTCATTTTATTTTATTTAGACAATGTAGTTTTAAGGTTAAAATTATATAATTATCTTTAGAACATATTAGTTTCTGCACTTTATCCGTTTTTTGGATCATTGGGTTTTATACATACATACATAGATACATACATACATATATATATATACATAGATACATACATACATATATATATATATATATATATACATATATATATATATATATATATATATATATATATATATATATATATAAGTAAATGAATAGGTTAAGGCCGGTAGACACATCACTTATTGTTAATCATTTCTTATAAATAATGTATGAGATATTTTGTCTAAGATTAAAGGCTTAGATTAAACGATTTAAAGGTTTACGTTTGAAGAATCTAGCTTTTGAATGTATCCCCTTTTTTGCAATTATATACGTAATAGAAAATATTATACATCGCTTCCTTGCAAATCCTAGTTGGTGGCATAGCATAATGGGTCACGGCACAAGCTCTGCCTCCGAATATCACGGCGGGATGCCCGCAAGAACCTTATCATATACATTATGTACATCGATCAAACAATCAAATCAGCTTGATTTATTCATCAAGACATTAATTGTCTACTATGTAAGTCCGTTTAGACCTTTTTTCACGGATTAAAAAAGTGGTTTAGTGTCATTAATTATAATGGTAAGGTTTAAAACACCATTTGACTCTCGTTAATGTAATGGTTGTAAAATAGGTCAATGTATAATAAATTAGGGTAAAAAGAAGAAAAAATTAATAAATGCTCCAATGGTATTCTAAATGGATTCATATTACGAGACAAATTCAAAAAACCAAACAGATTTATATTCTGGGACGGAGGTAGTACTATTTTTTAAAAGTATGTCAGCTATTTTTGAAGTTAAATGATGTTACTGAAGAATTTATTGATTCGAACGTGAAACAACACATAAAGCTGAAGAAAACAGAATGAATTTCATTTAACTGTGAACTAGTTTTGAGTTAAGTACAATTGGAGAAAAATCTGCAACATTTCAATGTGTTTCTGAATTATACAACTGATAATTTACTTCCTATACTAATCAGGTATTTATAGGAGTAACTTGGACTATAAGGAGCTGTGATAACCACCTATAACTGCCTCAACAACTTGCTAACTAACTTTCGACTTGAGTGTTTGATGAAATGTCTACAAGAGCACTTGAACATCTCTAAACACTTGTAGATATATCTTCAATAGTTACTAAATAAAAACACAAATAAATACGTTTCTTTTAGATGCTTGAGAATCCTCTTTTATTTTTTCCAAAGATGATCCAATGAGCATTGTCCATTGTCCGAGATGATCGACAAGGAGTTAGTCGTTGTCGTAAGTTTACTTACTTTTATTTTCCTTTCCATTCTCGATAGCATTTTTCACAAGAGGGCATATTGATGTGCAAGTGGACCCGAGTTGGTAAATGAGGTTCAAGAGGGCTTGTCGCTGCTTCATACACCAAAGAAACCATGAAGAGGAAGATTGCTAAGCTACAAGCTAGTCGACAATGGCACAAGGACTTAGGAAAGTCCAAGGATGAAGAGATCAAAGCTCTGAATGATCAACTCGGAGCTTAGGAAGCTGAGCTGCAAAAATTTAAAGACCAATGTGCTGCAGAAATTTAAAGACCAATGTGCTACGAAAATTCGACAAACACACCAGGAAAAAAAACTGAGTTGGAGCAAGCTGTGACCAAGCTCCGGTCTGAAAACGATCTGGAGGTGGCTATCCCAACTATCGCTATAGCAATCAATGAGTATAAGTCTTCAGGACAGTTTGCGGAGGCTTTGAAGGCTTTGCTGAGCCCTGTGATGTGGCATGGATATACCTAGGGCTTGATGAGGCTCGAATGCAGTTCGCCGGTCTGGTCATTGACGATCTTCCTCACAGGAGCATGTACAAACCTGGCTCTGATAGGTTTATGATGACCGATTGAAGGAGTTAAAAAATAGGGAGGATATTGGCACTAAGTATGCGATCCGCCTTTCTCGTCAAGGCTCTGAGCCAACTCCCTCCTCTTCAGCTCAGCTTTCCACAACCGAGCAACAACAGAGTCCAACTCCTGGGACTTAGACTTCCTCGAATTCGGTATTTTTATATTTTGCTTTTGAAAAACAACAATTATTAATTATTATCTATATATATATATATATATATATATATATATATATATATATATGGAATTTTTCTAGGTTCTTGTACTTTTTTAAGTACTTAACTGGAACCCTCTTGAGCATTTTTTAGATGTGGTGGGCTACCTTTCTGCCCCCTAAGTATGTTATGCCTTAACCTTTGGTGTTTTGTATGGCATACTTATGGAACAGTCTAACTTGTAGATTTTAGATCGAATTGTTTGTCCTGCAGACTTAGGACCTGCAGAGCTCAAATCGAATTGTCTGTCCTACAGACTTAACGAGTTTGATTTTTGCAAGCTCAGTGAGTCTGACATGTGGAGCTCATATAGAATTGTCTGTCCTACAAACTTAGGGAATTTTCTTTTTGCAAGCTTGCTGAGTCTGACCTACAGAGTTCAGATTGAATTGTCTGTCCTGCAGACTTAGGGAGTTTGCTTTTTGCAAATTTGCTGAGTCTGACCTGCATAAATCAGATCGGAGTCTATGTATAGACATTATAAATTTTTCCAACAAACTTAATTAAACCATGCACACATGTGCAATGAAAATAACTTTATTGAAAAATTCTGAGGTCGATTACATCTCATTAAATGAAAATTAAAGTAAAATGAGATAAATGCATAAGTCTTGAACCTGTCCTAGACATAAAATTTGCACAGGTTGTTGGCGTTCCAGCTGCGCGGTATGGTCTTGCCATTTGCATCGGCCATCTGGTATGCTCAATTGCCATGAACTTTGACCACTTTGTAGGGGCCTTCCCAGTTCGGGTCGAGTTTACCTTGAGGACCATGTCTACTCACTTCATTATTGCTCAGCACCAGATCTCCCTCTTCGAAATATGAGTGCTTAACTTTGGAGTTGTAGTACTGACAGATCCTTTACTTATATTTGGCCATTCTGATGAAAGCCACATCCCGAGATTTCTCTAGATCATCTTTGGAGTGTCTGAGTTTGATTTCCCGATCTGCTTCAGAATACAGCTCTGTTCTTGGGGATGAGAACCCAATATCAGCGGGGATAACTGACTCACATCCATATGCTAAGGAGAAAGGCGTTTCTCCTATATCCGAGTTCGGAGTAGTTCGATATGCCCATACTTTGTTGGGCAGATGTTCTACCATATTTTCTTCTTTTTCCTCAAGCCTCTTCTTCAGAACGGTTTTGATCTTCCTGTTAGTTTGTTCAACCTGTCCATTGCTTGAGGATGGAAAATGGATGTGAAGTGTTGCATGATGTGATGACGCTTAAAATAGTCAATCCTACGGCATCAACATTCTATCCATTATGAGCTATAAATAGTCGTTTCGACCTAAAAATATGAACCATTTAAGTTGAATATCATATGTCAGGTTCGAGAGTCGAGAAATCTGCACTTAACGTTTATTTTCCCTATTTCGATACTATTTTGTGCATTATTTGATTATTTGTAGGATACGAAATATTGGGCTGAGTATTGTGGACGAATCTGGAGTGGACTGAATGAACGGATTGGGCCTAGGGTATTCCAGAACCTTCCAAGGTAAGTCGGCAGAAGAAAAAAAGACAAAAACGCCCCAGTAAACCGAGAGTCGGTGCCGACTTACCGCGAGTCCAGATCCTTCCGAAATGTGTTTTCTTGGATGAGGGGTATATCTGTCGGTTTATTTACCTATAAATAAGAGGCTTCGCCTCTGAATTCAGTGTAAGAGTAACAGTAAAGTGTACAACAATCTAGACGAGTATTATGCAATAAAAGTTCTTTGTTCTTCATTTTATTTATTTTATGAGTTCTGGTCAGAGAGACGATGGAGTCGCCACCTAGGAAGAGATCCGAGGGAGATCTATGCTCATCTTCGAGGGTAAGACCTTCTGTCTTTTTCCAAGATGTAGATCTGTCATTGTTTTATTCGACTAGTATGTGCTAATTGGTTATTTAGTTTAATTATGTAGTAGTTAGTTTATTTTACCCCATGGAGTCCGTATTTTTGAGTCTACCAGCGCGTGTGTAATAGCCGCTTGAGGCAAGTCATTAACTTTTTCAATTTTCTTTTTTATGTCTTGTAGTATGCTACACGAAGTTCAGCAGCCAAACTCGAGAGATTCATTCCTGAGAATGAAAAATTTGTGAGACAAAAGAGAAAGGAAGCTCGAGAGAGTACTGTTAGGCTGATGAACAACGAAGGAGATCATAGTGAGATAGAAGAAGAGGTTCCACCATTGGAAAATACAGAATACAACATGGCGCAGAACAGGCAAAATGGAAATGGAGAAGAAGTTGTGGTTCAAGCGGATTGGAGAACTCTACAGAGTTATGCAATGCCGACGATTAAACAATGAAAGTGCCAATTATTCAAATTGAGGATTCGGGCCGAGATCTTCCATCCAAATCCAAATGTGATCCAAATGGTAACTAATTACACTACCTTTCATAGAGTAATGAATGAAGATCCCAGTGTACATGTCACCAACATTTTGGAGATAGTCAGCACAATCAAGCCAGCAGGAGTGCCTGAAGATAATATTAAGCTGAAGTTGTTTCCATTCACTAAGAATGACAAAGCAAAGATATGGTTATTGTCTCTAGCACCAGGAATGATCCAAACTTGGACCGATTTGCTGCAGAAATTTATGAACATGTACTGCCCGCCTGGGAAGTCACTACAAATGAGACAAGACATTATGAATTTTAAACAGAAACCCACTAAAACTTTCGAAGAGTCATGGGAACGAGATAAGGAAGCACATAGGAGATGCCCTCATAATGATATCATTTTGCCCGTACAAATGCATAGTTTCTATCACGGATTGCGGCAAAGTGAGCAGATGAGAGTAGATGCATCAAGTAACAGATGTTTTGCATTGCTATTAATGGAAGAAGCTGAAGAGAAATTGGAGCAAATTGCACTCACAAACCAATGGGGAACGCATCAAGTTGAAACTGCCAAGGTAGCTGAAGGCGTATTTGGAGAAGATTCTTCTCAAAAGAACTTATACCAGCTAATGGAAATGAATGAGAAGATAGATGGCATGCAAGATCGCATTGCCAAGGTTGAGAAAGTATAGGATATCAAAGGAGCCAACACCGAAGATGTGAACCACATAGGAAGGCAAGGAAATCCCTATAGGGGCGGATATCGCCCAGGTTCTAACTACCACCCTGGTTTTCGATTAAGTGATCCTAACGGTGGAGAGAGACCGAGACAAACTGGTGGATTCGTGCCTCAATTCAACAAGTCAGGTGGTTGGAAAGCAGCCATGGATGAGCTCAACTGTGGCTGACATGGTCAATCAACTAACGAAATCCATAACTGAGCTGAATACAAACTTCACCACATATTGTCAGAAGAATGATACAAGACTGACCGATGAAGAAGCCTTAGTGCGACTCGCCGCACTGTGGGCGATAGCAAAACAAGTGTCAGTCCATCCTCCGGGAGGATTGCCAAGTAATACTGAGAAGAATCCGAAGGACGTGAATGCAATAATGACTAGAAGCGGAAATGAACTGCCTGGACATGTTATGCCAACTGCCCAGGAAGAATCAGAAAGCAATTAGCAGCAGAACATAGTAGAATCTGGGGAAAAAGAGTGGCCGGTAACCCAGGACAACGCTCCGTAAATCGAGTCCAAAACTCAAGAGAAGCGCATGAGAGCAAAGCAGCGAGCCTATTGGTCCCTTGAAAAGGCTTTGGTTAATTTTAGAGGGGGTGAATAAACTTAACACTTAAAAGTTTTTGGAGTTGACAAACTCAAAGAAGGTCGATAGTCCGCGACCACCGAGAGTCTCACGACTATTAATGTTACCAATTTGTTGTAGCGGAATATATTTAAATTAAGCTTTATTACTTGTCGTTAAAAAGATGATACTAAGAATTGATACTCAGAGTGCAAGTGTGTGATTCAAAGGGCTAGTTTCAGTAGGTTGATGTGATCAGTATGCTGATAAAATAATATGTTGAAAGTAAATGCAGTAAAGGTAAAATAGTCAAGATTTATAGTGGTTCCAGGTGGTGTAATCTTGTATGTCCACTCTTCTCCTGTGATGATGGTGGAAAATCACTAGAGATTCTTGAGGTTGCAGTTACAAAAATCCCTAAACTATTTGTCTTTCACCAATAACTATGATTTCACAAACTGAAGACTTGAAACCGGTATGATTGTTGTTTCAAAGTATTCCACTGGTCTTTGAAGGGTAGGATTGCCTCTTCACCAACTCCACCACAAACAACAGTTCTTGACAACCAATAGATGCTTCTTTGTCTTCAGCAAACTTCTTGTAAAAGAAGGGTTGAATCAAGTAAGTGATTCATCCTTCAACATCTTGATTAGGATGAAATGATCAGCAGCTTAATGTCTTCAAGTGTTTGTACTTGATGTAACTTGATAGCATGTTACACATGAAGATAAATCTTGATCAGGAAGTTTAAGCTCAGTGAATGTCAGCAGGTTGTTTTTATTGATCAAAAACTTGATAGCTTTGTATGAATTATTATGTTGTTCATCATCTTCAAACTGAGTCAGGAGTCCCCTATTTATAGGTGTGAGACTTGTGACTTGTGTTTGAAATTCAAATGTAGCCGTTTCAGACTTGTCTCCATCTTGACTTGCTTTTTGTCACTGTTCATAGCACTGACATTGTCGGTCGCCTTTTGTCGCCTTCCAGTATCCACCCCCTTTTGACTTATAACCATTGGATAATTCTCTGAATCTTTCCAACGTTCCTTTTTTCTTGACCATTGATTTGTTGACAAAATCAAGGCTTGAAATCCATCCTTATCCATTTAATCTTTCAAATTTAACTTGATTAAATCGATATTTCCATTCAGCATATATTAGAAGTATATCAACCTATTGATAAAGATGTCTGTCAGCTGGTTTAAGTCTGTTGTATTTTAATAACACTTGAGTCAATTGCTTCTTATCTAACTTTTTAATTGTGAAGTTAGAGTACACCATTTTGATTATAACTAAGTTCCAATCACCACTTAACATATGGAACTCAGACCTTGTACACAAGGTATATGTAATCAGTTTAGGTCATCACAGACTTCCCTAAATTATGATTCCATATCCTTGACTTTAAATACTAATTTTGATCCATTAGCCTTCAATAATTTAGTTTGCACCTCACCTTCAACCATCAATGAGGTTCCTAGTTAGTCTACTAACCTAGTTACCTTCTCGACCTAGACAGTCTCACGATAAGGTCTCACGACCTTTTACGAAGGCTTGTTTGATCAAACCTATACAAAAATCAAACTCTAGTGAACCTATACATTTAATCTAGACATCGTTTTGCCTTTGCTCTATAACAGCTAGTCTGGCACTCATCATTAAAATTTAAAATATGTCCAACAATTTCCCCCTTTTTAGTGATGAGGCCAATACCTCTCCTTACAAAGAAAGCAAAAGATAAAGACAAAAACATAACAAATTTATTCATATTCCATTAAAATCACATTTGTTCAAAATTATTACAAACTAGGATCAGCAAAAGATAAATGCAAAGTAAATGTGATGATCTAGTTTCTGTTCCTATCTTGTTCTTGCTTCTCTTGATACTCCCTGATTTCCCTGACAATATCTAGCATCCATTGATTTTCCAAATTGGAAAAATCAATCCATGTGTGTATCTGTTTCCAAAATTTCCAGGCTTCTGGTAGGGTCAACCTTATAGTATGAATATTGAAGCCTTGTCCCATATAGAAATGTTTGAATTCATCTAAAGACTACCTTATTGTCCAACTGTCCATCCTTTGACCTCTTCCATCTCTGCCACCTCTACCACCTCATGGATTTGACTCTTACTTCCTAGAATTTAAGTCCCAAAAAGGAATTCAGTCCTTCTTGAAATCCCATGTCATGGTAGATCCTCTTCTTTGAGTAGTACAGCTTCTTATACTCTTTCAGTAGGTCATCACCACCGATTCTGCCAGTGTGCTTTGTAAACTCATTTATGTCAGCCTCCCATTTCTTTTTGGCAAAAATCCTTGATGCCTCCTTTGCTTCTGCTGTAAGGCCCTCTTCCCCCTTATTGACATCATCAATAAACCGGTTCAGTAGGCCATGAACACTTTCTTGTGTGATCACCAAATTTGCCTGTTGTCCCTCTATAATTTCAGTCCTTGTGTCAACTGCAGTGATCCTTCCTTCAATAGTCTGTTCCAGCAGATTAATCCTCTCAGTAATCTTAGGATCCAAAGATGAGTGAGTTTTTAGGTGCCACGGCAGGTGAGGTGCCACAAATGGGCTTAGGTGCCTCAAAGAAGCTTGACAAACTTCTTGTGTAATGAGGCAATCCGCTCATGAAAATTTTTGTCTCTGTGTGCAGTACTTTGCTACATACCTCTTACATCTTTGAGTTGATCATTGATAGAAAATTGAGCAGAGGTAATGTTGGAAGCAACTGTTTCAGTGGTTCTTCCTCTATTTTCCACTAGATTCACCAAGTCTTTGAACCTCTGTTCACTTCTTGTCATTTGAGTCCCCAGTTGTGTAATATCATCCATTACAGCTCTCAATTCTTCCAAAACATGTGCTGGTACTGCACCAGCCATACCTCCATCCATTTGTCCAGCAAAATCACCAACAGGCTCTTCAACATGATTATTGGCCCTTGGTATCCTCGACAACTATGGCTCTTGTCATGTCCTATTCAAAGGTTCAAGACCCTTCTCAATCACATTATCAACAAAACCTCTTCAAAAATAGGTACATGTGCTTGTGCAGCTCTCATCAGCCAGCCTTCTTCTTCCTCCGGCATTTGGAACTCCTCATCACTGAAGTCATAGTCAACAAGCTGTTCTTCATAACCATATTCAACACCTTGCTATCTATCTTTGCCATCAGTATCCCTTACCTCAGTAGCCTCCACACAGATTAAAGGAGATTCCTCCAATCCCAATTTCAAGTCCGACCTTTGTTCCAACATTGTCTGATCCTCAGTGATTGGAAGCACCAGTTCCGACCTTTGTTCGATTCGTTGCAGACCTCGTAGATCGAACCTCCACATCTTCAATCAGTAATTTGAGGAAATACAGCCATATTTTCCTCTAAAACACCATGCACTCGCAGCTATCTCTTTTAGAGTTTTAAAGGCTTGTCTTTGAAACCTCATGAGTATCAATATCTGTCTTGATATTGAGTTGATTCTTCGATAGAAAATCATGCGCTTCAACCATTGGTGCATCTATAGTGGCCTTCATCATAGCATCTTCAAGAAGTGTTTTTACTTCCATTTGTTCTTCTAGATCTTCTCAGTAAAAGCGACAAACAGCTTCATGATCCAAATCATCACCACGACCTCACAGACTTGCCACCATCAAAGAGATTGATCTATTGTCTTGTCGGTAGCCTCCTCGTCCATCTCCTTCAAATGTTCTCTCATTGGCAACTCCACTTGACTCTCCTAGGTGCATAGGATGATCATCATCTGAATCAGATGAGGATGATGAATCATCACTATCAGGTGTATATTTAGGATCCTTGAACATAATGTTTTTCTTTTGCTTGCCTTCTTCAATGATTGCCATAAGCCTTACCTCTAATTTAGATGTATCTATCTCTGTCTCAAAAGATTCTCCACTCCAAGATTTTCAAATGACCATTCTTCAAAACCAGCCATTGGTTCTCATTGCTGGTTTATGTCTCTTGTAGAAACCAAACATCCATTCAAAATATCTTTGAAACCTCTTGAAGTCAGGATCCACTATCTCTTTATTTGACTTCTTCTCTTTTATCTCATAGGGCATTGTAGGCTTCCTGGGAATAGGTTGTTCAACTTGTTGTCCTCCAAAGGCTTCAACAATATGGCTCAAAGTTTCTTCAGCAGTGACAAGCAGGTCAGTGGGTTCCTCAGATTGTAAATTTGTACCCACCACCTCCATCTGTTCAACACTTGGTTCCCCCTGACTTACATGCTCCTTAGTAGGGTTTGCAACAGATTTTTCTTCCCCCTGAGTTATAGCATCCACAACAGGGTCTTGAACAATTACAATGACTTCCACATTAGGTTAAGGTTCAACAGTCTGTTGTGGTTCTTCAATTTGTTGCTCAACAGCAACCTCAGTAGCCTCAATAGGCTCAACAACTTGTGTTGTTTCAACAACATCTTCTTCTACTTCCTTTTGGGCCTCTAGAACCCTCAATTCTTTGCCCTTTCCATGGCCTTTCCTTTTCATAACCTGTTTTCTTCTTTTTGCAGGTTGTTCTTCCCTCTCAAAAAGTTCTTTTTCTAGCAACTCTTTGCTAGAAGCTTTCTTCTTTCTGGAGTCTTCCTTGATCTGTTCTTTTAAGGTCTCAGCAGCAGTCTTCATTACAGCTTCAGTAGGCTCGGTAGCCTCAATTTCAACTTGAGCCTCAGAGAGACTCTCAGCCTCTTTGTTTGTTTGCTTGTCTTTTAGGCTTTAACATTTCAGTGATCTTTCTTCTTTCACCAGAATTTTTTTTCTCCATAGAGTTCTTTTGTGCAGCAGGTTTCACATCATTTTTGGCCTTGATCCTCTGTTCCTGCCCACCATCATTGTCATCATCATCCTTTTCACTCTCTGTCTCCTCATCATCCAAACCAGGGATAGGATAATTGATTTCTGGTTTGTACCTTGACTTGTTGATTTTTGAAGGTGCAACATCGAAGAATCTGCAAGTGATTCAATAGGGCTCAATCATCAAACCCAAAGGTTTTGCCTTAGACTTCCTTGTTCCATCTCTATCTTCTGTCACCACTTTCTTCATGTACTGAACGAAGAATCCGGCCCAATCAAACTTCATGCTTCTGCAAATGATTATCAGCAGGTCTATCTTTGGTCTAGAAAGTGTATCAAGGCTTCCACTGAATCCCAGAATATTCTTCGCAATAATCTTGCTCAGCAGGTTATATTCCAAGCCAATATTCTTCACATTGATATTCATGACTGATGGTATGGACTTGTTAGTCTTGATTGATTCCACAAACTCAAATCTTGATAGCTGCATCAGTTCTGGATTTGTAGGGGCATTAGTACCTGGTCCAAATCCGAATACTTCTCTCAGTAGATCCCAGGTGATTGCAAACTGCTGGACATTAACAGTTGTGGTGAATGCCTCTCTATCATCTTTTATCACCATATTCTTCCAGAAGTTGACAATATTTGTGTATGAGATAATTTCCAATCTTAGATTTGGGACAGCTTCCAGTCCTTCATATCTTCTAATTCCTCTTCCAATGATGATGGCTAACTCAGTCTTGTTAGTATCGACAACAAAACCTCTAAAACTTTGGCTCAGGCCAAGATGATCATCTCCTTTGTCCGCCATTGTAGAAATTTGAAAACTATGAAGAAGAAAACTTTGCAAATTTGTGTTCACACTTGTATATTTTTAGAAAAATCGATCCGAGGTCCAGATGTAACTTCAGTATTTATATGTGTATATATAAGGAAAGATAGTGGTTGATAACAATCAGGCAAGTACTTTAGCATTTAATCATGATTAATCTTGGAATGAATGGGATGTTTCCACGTATCCCACTAACTTGTCTCATTAAGAGTTGTAACTGTTGGATATTTGTAACCGCAGTTATAAAGGATAAGAATAATATACGTTTACTGTTGACTTTAATTACAGTTTGACTAACTTCATAAAGTATAATTCAGTAGACTAGGTCTTCAGTAAAGTTAAATTGTTGTCCCCTTTAAATTTGCACCAGTAGGGTGTTGTCCCCTTTATTGATTATGAAAAGAGTTTTGTCAATGGTACCTTTGTTAAAACCATTGTTCGGTAAAAACGTGTTTTAAATTTATAAACCGAAACACCCCAAGTATAAGGATCGTAGTATAGGTGTTTACGGGTTGTCCTAAGGGAGTGGAATGTTTATCGGATCAAGGAACAATTATTTTAACGATTATGTCACAATTATTAACTAAACTACTAAACTAAGGCTAAAACTAACTAAAACCTAAACCTAAGAATTAAAACTAAAACAAGAGTATAAACAAGCAAGAAAAATAAGAAAACAGAAAGCCAGACGAGCGTTCACTAAAGTGAACGAGCGTCTGAAAACTAAATCTACTGGACGAGCGTCTGCTATTGCGGACGAGCGTCTGATTATGAACTGAAGCAGAAAATTGCAGAAAAACAGCAGGAAACTAGGGTTTATCAACTAGAACTTACACTAAAGATTAAACTAATGATTCGATTAATAAACAATAAAGGAAAACACAGCGAGGCAACGAATCCACCCATCAACCAACAACCCCCAACTAGATGGTGATCTAAGATGTAGTTTTTAGTGGTGATTTATTCACGAATCCAATTAAATATCTTCAATCAAATTCTAGGGTTTCGTTTATCTTTTCAAATAAACTAAACATACAATCAACACGAAATCACGAGGTTGTTTCCAAACTCTTACTCAACTAATCATGCATAATCTCTTAAAACACGAGTAATTGCATCACTTGAACGAAATAAAACTTAAACCAATATATTTTCATACATAGATCCAAGCATATAGATAAAGATAAATCGTTTCATCAAATTGTTAATTCCAACAAAACATGATCAATACAAAACAAAGATCCAAAGTGATGAAAAACTATAAATTAAACTCACTAACACAAAGCATCGAACTCTCTAGTTGGTTGCGTTGATGATGGGCTTCCTCCGTCGACTCACTCATGCAAGGTATTTAGCCAACAATCATGTTGAAGATGATTGTTGGTTGGGAGATTTGCATCTCTGTGAAATTAGGGTTCTCTGGCCGCAGCTTTTTGGTGAATTTGCGATCTCAATTATGTGGTATATCCATTAGGGTTGGGGCTTTCTTTGCTATATTTATAGAGTTTTGAGTCGGTTAGGGTTAAGTCGGCAGCGGACGCTCGCCTGGTCTTATGGGCGCCCGTCCGGAATGCCTGGACGCTGAGTAAACGCTCGTTCATCCTCCGTCTGAACTCTCTGAATGTAAAACACAATTCCGGACGCCCGTTTGCTTTATCAAACGCCCGTCTGGAATGGACGCCTATCTGAACGCTTCGTCCAAGATCTTTGAGGTCGGATTTCATCATCTTTATCCAATTTCTTCAAGCCAATTCCAACTCTATCTCTTATAATTCGACTTGAGCTTCATTTATCCTCTTTATATGCACGAAAAATTAACTCCTACATGATAAATAAACAATGCAAAAATGTAATAAAATCCAAATAATAATAATTCCATTAAATCAACACTTAAAATCATCAATTTTGCATACAACCCTCTTAAAATCATCTTTATTAAATAATTACACTTAAACCCTTAATTCTCATGTAAATTGTGCAAATGTGGGAAAAATAATAATGAAATACACCTTAATAATCATATAAATATGGCCTTAACAACTCCCCACACTTAGCTTTTTGTACGTCCTCGGACAAAACAATCAAAACTATAGCTCAACTTTATAAATAATCCACATAGATCTCTAACTCACGTAATGTAAGATACAACAACTATAGCAAATGATACCAACACGAGAGATAGATTCGGTGTAAGTGTGACAAGCCATTCTCAAATTTAACAAGCCTTTCAAAGAAATATCCTCTCGAAAATTCCAATGACTATCCTAGGTGCAGAGATAATAATAGTTCCACTCAAAGCCTTCCCACGCACTCAGTAGGATAATCCCTACAGCATATCATGCGGTTCTACTGGGTATAAGATCCATGATAACAAAGACTTACTTTATTTTTACTCATCATTTTTCAAAATTTTCAAATTTGACGCATATCAGAATAAGCTCTTACCCATCATAGTAGAATAGGACATTTCGTGATAATCCCCTACCTACTCAAATCATAAGGTAGCTATAAACTGACTGTCGTGAGCTATTGGTCATCATAGTGGAATAGGACATTTCAAGATAACGCCCTACCTCACTCCAATCATTGACCAGCTTCCGACAAACGTATTTATTAATAATTGCTTACTCACTTTATTTATTCACTTTCCAAAGTCATAAGTTACATCTCACCTATCACATTCAAACTTTATGATATTCACAGCACACGGTCTAACTTAGGTGTAACTATACCGACCTTCCTAAGATGAATCATTAAAAATAATGAAAGGATATAATTCAAAAGTCATGCTTCAAAATCAAAGGCTTTCGTGAGTGAAAAAACGAAACTATCTCCATAAAAGTAAAACATGCTATAATTATCTCACTAAGTCACATACTATCATCGTTAGAAAACTACAACTAGCAAGCATCTAGTTCCAAATTATATGCTCGAGACTCACAAAAAAGACTCACAAAAAAAATTTTAAATTTGGACGAAATTTAAAAATTCACTCATATTTCAAAGGATATAACATAAAAACATACCCAAACACCCCCCCACACTTAAATCACATTATGTCCTCAGAATGTGCAAATATAAAAGAAAAGAAAACTTAGCTGGTTTCAACGGTGGTTGTCGGATGAAAGTTGGCAGAGCTCAGGCCGGAGCATGAATATACCGCAACAACTCGAATAGACAACACTGGACATAAAAGCTGGTGAACCTGCTCAAAAGTATCTGCAACACTCGACATACCATATAATCTCGGGGTACACGGGGTATATGAGCAACACAAAACACAAAACACTTACAATGAACGTAGGAGGAATAACCAACAACACAACATCAACTAAAGTATTATTTCTAAAACAATAAAACAAAACAACCTAAGAAAAGAAAACAAACAAAGAAAACTAGGCTGCCTCACCAGGAGCGCTCTTTTAATGTCAATAGCTTGACCAGAGTTCAAAAGATCAACCCGGATCGGGCCACTTTGGTTTGACTACCGCCACCTTAGTATCGAATCGAATTACTAGGGTGAAATGATTTTCACCACAACAACAAGTCAAGTGCGCAATAAGATCATTAAACCTTTCTCTCCACACTACACTCGACTCTCTTCTTCTTGTTCTTGCGGATGATAGGCATAGACACGGTGGTATGATCGGAAGTGTCGTGAAGGTACCTCACGGGTGGGGATAGGAACGTCATCGTCATCGACTCAAAGAAATAAGATGGAATCTCCTCACAAATCGTGACATCTGTACTCTCATCTCTCTTTGGAAATAAAGAATCTCAGGCTTTTCCTTTGGTTGCCCAAAATATTTCTTAAGTCGATGGCCATTCACTTTAAAAGCTTGATTACCATACCCGTTCAAAGTAATTACTCCACTAGGATTAACCTCGAGAATCTCAAAGGGACCGGACCATCTAGACTTGAGTTTACCGGAAACAGTGTGAAGTCTAGTATTATAGAGTAAAGCCATTTCACCCACTTTGAATTCTCGGTCCTTGATCTTAGCATCATGGAGTATCTTAGTTCTCTCCTTGTTGAGTTTAGCATTCTCGTATGCACGGAGTCCGAATTAAATCGAGCTCGTTCAATTGTAACAATCTTTTCTCCCCACGAGTTGGCTATCAAAATTTAAGAATTTAATTGCCCGTAAAGCTCTGTGTTCAAGTTCGACAGGTAAATGACAAGCTTTGCCATAGACCATTTGGAAGGGTGACGTGCCCATCGGGTCTTGAATGCGATCGATAAGCCCACAACGCGTCATCCAACTTCGACTCCAATTAGATCGATTATTGTTCACGGTCTTCTCAAAATTCTTTTCAAGCTCGTTGCTTACCTCGACTTGGCCACTAGTTTGAGGATGATATGGTGTACCAATCTTATGTTTGACACCATACTTCTCAAGGATTTTGTCAAGCGGCGCATTGCAAAAGTGAGTGCCTTCATCACTAATGAGTGCTCGACGACAGCCGAATCTAGTAAAGATATTCTTTTGCAAGAATTTCTTTACCACCTTATGATCATTAGTTTGAGTAGCTATGGCCTCGACCCACTTGGAAACATATTCCACACAGACGATGATATAAGTATTACCGCATGAGGATGGGAAGGGTCCCATAAAATCTATGCCCCATACATCGAAAACTTCGCATTCAAGAATGGGCTTAAGTGGCATTTCCATCCGACTACTCTGCCTTCTGTTCTCTCTGGCACCTATCACAACCTTTACAAAAGGCTTACGCATCTTTAAACGAGTTGGCGGTAGAATCCAAATTGAAGAATCTTTGCAACCGTTTTGGTGTTCCATAGTGACCTCCGGTAGGACCACTATGGCATTGTTCTAAGATATCCTGATCGATCATGCTCGGGAACACACCTTGAAGCAACCCGTCTTTACTGACTCGAACAAATAAGGATCTTCCCATACGAGATATTTGAGATCGAAAAAGAACTTTTTCTTCTCCCGATCGTCATGTCTTCTAAATGACCACTCGCTAAATAGTTGACGTAGTCGACATACCACGGCCTAACCGTTTCAAGCTTCATCAATTGCTCGATCGGAAAATCAATGCCTATATCATTGTGATTTTACGCACCCTCATTTACTAAGCGAGATAAATGATCACCCACAATATTCTCACTACCTTTCTTATCTTTAATCACAAGGTCAAACTCTTGTAGAATTAAAATCCATCTAAGTAACCTTGGTTTGGCATCCGCTTTATCCATAAGGTAGCGTAAAGTGCATGATCTGTCCATACAATCACTTGAGACCCTGAAGATAGCTTAAAACTTGTCAATGGCAAAAACAACGACTAAGAATTCCTTCTCGGTTGTGGTGTAATTGCATTGAGCCGGTTCAAGGTGCGGCTCGCATAATAAATGGGCCTGAACCTTTTATCAACTCTTTGACCTAAAACTGCGCCTACGGCATAATTAGAGGCATCGCACATCAATTCGAAAGGCTTGGTCCAGTCAGGTGCTACTAAAATAGGGGCACTGATAAGCTTATCTTTCAGACAATTGAAAGCTTCCTTGCACTTCGCATCGAACAAGAAATCTACATCTTCTTTCAAGAGATTTGATAAAGGCTTGGCAATCGTCGAAAAGTCTCTAATGAAACGCCGGTAGAAGCCAACATGACCTAGAAAACCTCGTACCTCTTTCACTGTCTTAGGGTACGTCATCTTTTCAATGGCTTCAACCTTAGCCTTATCAACTTGAATACCAGCATTGGACACCTTATGTCCCAAAACTATTCCTTCATCAACTAGAAAATGGCATTTTTCCCAGTTAAGCACCAGATTTTTCTCAACACACCGTTGGAGTACCATATCTAGGTTCTTTAAAATTTCATCAAAGCTATCACCGTAGACTGAGAAGTCGTCCATGAAGACTTCCATGCATTTCTCAACAAGTCCATCAAAAATGGCCAACATGCACCGTTGAAAAGTCGCGGGTGCATTGCATAGACCGAATGGCATTCTCTGAAAAAGCAAAAGTACCGGATGGACACGTAAACGTTGTCTTCTCTTGGTCATTGGGGTCAATGGCTATCCGGAAGTAACCGTAGTATCCATCGAGAAAACAATAATACTTGTGACCACTCGGTCTTTCAATTAGTTGGTCAATGAAGGGTAAGGGAAGTGATCTTTGCGGTGACTTCATTCGATCTCACGATAGTCAATCTGAGACTCTGCCTGCTTTGTCACGAGACGTAGGCAACTTCCTCCCTTTTTCATTCTTTTCAACCGTGATTCCGCCTTTCTTTGGCACAACTTGAGTAGGGCGACCCACTCGCTATCGGCGATTGCATAGATGATTCCCATGTCGAGCCACTTTATAACCTCCTTCTTGACAACCTCTTGCATATGCGGATTCAACCTTCGGCCGAGAGTTGTCTCACCTTTTAGCTCCTTCCTCCGTTCGGATTTTATGCATGCATATGTCCGGGCCGATCCTCGGATATCACCCACTTGCCAACCGAACGCGAGGATGTTTTTCTTAAGCACTTCTATCACCGTGTGCTTCTTGCTCTTGGTCGAGTTTCAAGAAATGATCAAAGGCAATTTATCTCCATCCTTAAGAAAGATATACTTAAGGTATTTTGGAAGCGGTTTAAGCTCTAAATCGGTGAGTGGTTGCTCAATACTAGACTTTAACGGGCCACCTTTCTCCCTATGAGCTTGAAGTGGTTGACAATGAGAACACCTCATCTTCCCGAAGCTCAACCCCGAAAAAAGTCACGGATCAAATCATCCATCGGAATCCTCCGGTCAACACTTGCTTCCTTTTTCTTGTGATCGATCATTTTTCTTAACTCTTCATCTTTAAGCTCTTACGCTAATTCCTCCCAATCATCTACTTCCCAATGAGTAGCTTCTCTCCAAAACTCTACCTCGTCCCAACTACCCATCAGAGCTTCTTCTTCACCAGGGGATGAAGTCTTCCTGACTCGAGTTCCTTGAGATTATCGTTTGTTGCTTGGTATCTCCATGCTTCTAACTCAATAACAAGCTCGGTATGAGCGAGTGAAGATGACTTCGTCAATGCCTACGGCTGGAAATGAATTAGAAGATGGTCCGCATCACCGGATCCTCAATGTCCATGACTTCAAAAACACCTATCTCTGTAAGCTCCATTGCATCTTCATAATAGGCATCTCCTCCGTCCTCATATATGGCTTCGACAAACGATATTTCATCAATTACGGCTCTTTCAGGATGTGTCCCTCGTGTGAAGGTGACAGATGTGTCACCGACTCTAAGAGTAATTTGTCCTTTGCGTAAGTCGATGAGAGCGTTAGAAGTGTCTAAAAGGTTCGGCCTAGAATTAGAGGCATCTCCTTGTCGTGTGGATAGTCTAGAATAACCCGATCGGTAGGGAAGACCAAATGTTCAATTTGAAGAAGAACATTAGCTACACAACCGGCTGCGATTTACTAGATTTGTCTACCATCCGAGAGAAATGGGGCGTTCTCGCATTCTTTTGTCTAGCCCGAGCTTTTTGCATACGTTTAATGGCATCACATTAATAGAGGCCCCTGAGTCGCATAATACATTTTCGAACAAATGGCCCTCAATCTCACAGAGATTGAAGGTCCGCCAGGTCACCTCGCTTAACAAACAATTTTACAGAAACCATCGCGCGCAATCTTCTCAAAATACTTCTTCACCATCCTGAAGCTTTCTCTTGCTCTGCAAATTCTTTAAGATACTTAGTACATTTAGGCATTTCGACAATACCTCATTAAGGGCATACTCACTTTAGTGTCCCTAAGTATCCTCCTCACCCCATCATATCTTTGCTTGTCATTAGTGAGGGCTTTCTCTTTCCTTTTTGGGGATAAGGAAGGGCTTTATCATTCTTCGTGGCCTTGATTCTTTATCGCCTCATCCTCCTTATCCTTCCATCTCACAAACTTTTCTTCCTTTTTCTTAGTCAGGGGTACAGCCTCCTGACTCTCCTTCCTTTCCTCTTCATCAGAATTATTTTCGTCCACCGAAGAATTGTCACTAAGCTCATCATCGTTGCTTTCTTCGGCATGTGGTTTCTGATTTCCCCCTCCTGAACTCATGGCGTCAGGAGGGGCTACTCGTTTCCCGACACCTTGCCGGGTCCAGCCTTCTTACCACTTCTCAAAGTTACTTCGTTCAACTCCTCTTCTTGCCCATACTCCCATTGTGGTGTAATGGCAGTGCAAACATTCACATCAGCTTTTGGATTTCTCTCGGTATAACTCGGAAGTTTACCGTGAGGTCTGCTTGCTTGCTGGTCTGCCATCTGACCAACTTGTCTCTCAATTGCTTTAACACTAGTAGACAGAGTCTTCACCATGTCTACCAGCTCATCGAATTTGTGTTGAGGGACACATGAGGTGGTATGATTGTTGTTCTGGGTTTGATTCCAAGCACCTTGAGGCCTTTGGGAGTTAGGAGGCTGTCCTTTGATAGTTTGAGTTGAAAGAATTCGAATTTGAAGGTCCAGTGGTAACTTGGCTTGATTGAAGTTTTGTCTTTGAAATCTGAATAGTTACTGTTACGGTTGAAGTTTCGGAAGGGTTGGTTTTGATTATCCATTAGGTTTACCTCCTCCGTCATCTCAGTCCCTGCCTGAGTTTCAAGATAATTTGAATCAGAAGGCTGCATCTGAAGATTGGCCAACTGCTTGCTTATCAATTCCATCTGAGCAACCAACAGTTGTGTATCAGGATTGCTTGCAGTACCTTCTTTCTTAACAATATTGGTCTTCTTAGAGTCGACCACATATTGTTCTTGGCTATTGTCTCACCACTCTATAGGCGGTCTCATCACCTCCCCTAAGAAGGATCCATGAGTCAGAGTCAAGATAGTCTCTATTAGGTTGAGAGACACCTCTCAGAAAAGCAGCCTCCAACAACTCATGTACATCATATCCGTGATTGGGGCACTTCCTCATTAATGATTTAATCTCTCCCAAGCCTTGCCAACAGCCTCATCCTCCAACCGCTCAAACGTAGCTATTTCCCGTTTCATTTCCATAATCTTGCCTGGTGAAACCCACTTAAGAGCGAAGGCTCTTTTGACATCATTCCATGTATGGAGGAGTGATGTGCTAACGACTTAAACCATCTCGCTTGCTTCACCTTTTAAAGCAAAAGGAAATAGCTTCAACTTTACGATCTCGAAATCAACACCAGGATAATGGCCTCGCTTCACGATTTGTACGAATGTGGACAAGAAGTCGTGTGGATCTTCCCGAGCGAAGACCATGGAAAGAGCTATTCTGAACTAGAGCAACTACTCCGTTCTTTAGATCAAAGTTCGCTCCTCCCATGTCGGGAGGACGAATAGGTCTATGTCCCTCGAGAAAATCTTGGTTTAGATATGGAGTGTAGGGGTCCTGGTTCAGTTGATTAAGCTGGTTTTGGCGGAATTGTTGAAGTTCTTGATTTATGCCGCCTTGCGATTCTGTTGTTGTTGCAGAGCTTGCATTTGTTGAAGGAGTAAATTTAACTGAGCTTGGGGATCAGGATTTGGAATTGGTGGATCTTGATCCGCCATTTTATCCAAATCGTGAAGAAGCCTTCTTTTAAGGATAGATCGTTCGTGCTCGGGATCAAAGATCGAAGTCCTTCTTACTTCTCGTTTGCATAAACCAGAAGAAGGGAAAAGAAAGAAATCAACCCTTTGGGGTTGATTAGAATAGGTTTAGAAAAAGGTTAGATGGTTTAGAGGGAGAAAAGAAAAAAGAAGTGTCAATTGAAGAGAGTGAATCAAGTTCAAGATGAGTGAACGCTGCTCGTTGAGGGGATTCGGAAGTGGGCGCTCGTTTCGATCATCGAATCAAGGCGTTAAGAAGGCATTGGGGAGAAACGGGTGTTTAGAGGCTGGACGAGCGTTTGGTAGTTCAGACGCTCGTCTGATCAGCTTAAACGATGCAGAAAAGAATAGCAGGAAAGAAAATAAAAACCTAAAATAGTAATAATTAAGGCAATATATTTATACGATCTAAAATCTAAGGCAATCTAAGCTAAATCTAAGGCTTCGAAACTAATAAAAAAAAAAAAATCTAATGCGACCAATAACATAAAATAAATAAATAAAAACTAAAATAATTAAAATCAAATTTATAAAATCGAAAATCTAAACTATGATAAAGTGAAATAAAATAAAAATAAAAATAAAACGTAGCAATTAGATTATTACCTAAAAAAAATAGTACCGAAATAAAAATTGCACCTAGAAGAATCCGACAACCGTTACCGACTCCCTTAACGGCGCCAAAAACTTGTTTGGTAAAACGTGTTTTAAATTTATAAACCAAACACCCCAAGTATAAGGATCGTAGTATAGGTGTTTACGGGTCGTCTAAGAGGAGTGGAATGTTTATCGGATCAAGGAACAATTATTTTAACGATTATGTCACAATTATTAACTAAACTACTAAACTAAGGCTAAAACTAACTAAAACCTAAACCTAAGAATTAAAACTAAAACAAGAGTATAAACAAGCAAGAAAAATAAGAAAACAGAAAAAGCCAGACGGCGTTCACTAAAGTGAACGAGCGTCTCTAAAACTAAATCTCATCGACGGCGTCTCACTATTGCGCGACGGCGTCGATTATGAATCAAGCGTAAAATTGCGTAAAAACAGCAGAAACTAGGGTTTATCAACTAGAACTTACACTAAAGATTAAACTAATGATTCGATTAATAAACAATAAAGGAAAACACAATGAGGCAACGAATCCACCCATCAACCAACAACCCCAACTAGATGGTGATCTAAGATGTAGTTTTTAGTGGTGATTTATTCACGAATCCAATTAAATATCTTCAATCAAATTCTAGGGTTTCGTTTATCTTTTCAAATAAATTAAACATACAATCAACACGAAATCACGAGGTTGTTTCCAAACTCTTACTCAACTAATCATGCATAATCTCTTAAAACACGAGTAATTGCATCACTTGAACGAAATAAAACTTAAACCAATATATTTTCATACATAGATCCAAGCATATAGATAAAGATAAATCGTTTCATCAAATTGTTAATTCCAACAAAACATGATCAATACAAAACAGCATCCAAAGTGATGAAAAACTATAAATTAAACTCACTAACACAAAGCATCGAACTCTCTAGTTGGTTGCGTTGATGATGGGCTTCCTCCGTCGACTCACTGCAAGGTATTTAGCCAACAATCATGTTGAAGATGATTGTTGGTTGGGAGATTTGCATCTCTGTGAAATTAGGGTTCTCTGGCCGCAGCTTTTTGGTGAATTTGCGATCTCAATTATGTGGTATATCCATTAGGGTTGGGGCTGCTGCTATATTTATAGAGTTTTGAGTCGGTTAGGGTTAAGTCGGCAACGGACGCTCGTCTGGTCTTATGGACGCCCGTCCAGAATGCCTGGACGCTGAGTAAACGCTCGTTCATCCTCCGTCTGAACTCTCTGAATGTAAAACACAATTCCGGACGCCCGTTTGCTTTATCAAACGCCCGTCTGGAATGGACGCTGTACGAACGCTCGTCCAAGATGCTGAGGGTCGGATTTCATCATCTTTATCCAATTTCTTCAAGCCAATTCCAACTCTATCTCTTATAATTCGACTTGAGCTTCATTTATCCTCTTTATATGCACGAAAATTAACTCCTACATGATAAATAAACAATGCAAAAATGTAATAAAATCCAAATAATAATAATTCCATTAAATCAACACTTAAAATCATCAATTTTGCATACAACCCTCTTAAAATCATCTTTATTAAATAATTACACTTAAACCCTTAATTCTCATGTAAATTGTGCAAATGTGGGAAAAATAATAATGAAATACACCCTTAATAATCATATAAATATGGCCTTAACAACCATTGTTCACCAAGAATTGAGATAGGGTTCATATCATGCTCTTGGTGCTTGTTTCAAACCATAAAGTGCCTTATTGAGTCTATACACTTTATCTTCTTGATCTTTAACTTCAAAACCAGGAGGTTGCTGAACATAAACCTCTTCCTCCAGAATGCCATTCAAAAATGCACTTTTGGCATCCATCTTGTACACTTTGAAGTTTCTATATGCATCATATGCCAAAAATAATCTTATAGCTTCCAGTCTTGCAACTGGGGCATATGTCTCATCAAAATCTATTCCTTCTGCTTGAGAATAGCCTTTTGCCACTAGTCTGGCCTTGTTCCTAACAATGGTACCAGATTCATCCAATTTATTTCTGTATACCCATTTTGTTCCAATTATGTTTGCATGACAATGCCTCTCCACTAGTGTCCAAACTTGGTTTCTTTCAAACTCATTCAATTCTTCTTGCATAGCATTTATCCAATCTGGATCAGAAATTGCTTCTTCAACAACTTTAGGCTCCATTTAAGATAGAAAGCAAATGAACATTGCTTCTAATTGTCTTCTAGTCCTTACACCTTGCTGTATATTGCCAATTACATGTTCAGTAGGGTGGTCCTTCAACCATTATAAGTCTTGATTAGCCTGATTTACAGGAACCTCATCTTCAGTTGGGTCTGCTATTGCTTCAGTAGGGGAATTAGCAGATCCTTGAACTACATCTATTGTTGCATCAGTAGTGTTCCCTGAAGGTTCTTCAGCAGGGGCAGAGTCAAATATTTTTAAGTCATTTATCTTTTTCAAAACATCAACATATTCTGGATGAGTGATCTCATAATTCACAGCAGGTTTTGAAACTTCTTCATCTTCCATTCTTGTGAACTTTGGTTCATAAAAAACAACATGTATTGATTCTTCATGTTTTAATGTCCTTTTGTTCAGTACCCTGAATGCCTTGCTGACTGAAGAATATCCTAAAAAGATTCCTTGATCTGATTTTGGTTGGAATGTCTTTAGTTTTTCCTTATGGTTTAAAATAAAACATTTGCTTCCAATTGGATGGAAATATGAAATGTTTGGTTTTCTTCCATTCCATATCTCATAAGGTGTCATCAACCGCTTTTTGTTTATTGAGGTCCTATTTTGTGTGTAGCTAGCTGTATTGATTGCTTCAGCCCAATATCTTTTAGGTAGTAATGCTTCACAAATCATAGTCCTCCCTGCTTCCTTTAAAGTCCTGTTTCATCTTTCAAAGAACTCCATTTTGTCTTTGAGTGTACCAAGAGTCGCTAATTGATGCAGCACTCCATTTTGTTCACATAATTCTCTTATGACTTTATTAAGGAACTCAAGACTTTGTTTGATATGATCTTCACTACTGTCAAACTTTTCTCATTTTGCAATCTCTTCAAATGTTCAGGCATCTTTTGAAGTGTTTCGCTTTTCTTGTTCATGAAAATTACCCAAGTGTATCTTGAATAATCATCCACAACAACCAGAGTGTACTAATTTCCGGTTACACTTGTTGGTGTCACTGGTCCAAATAAATCCATATGCATCAACTCCAAAACTCTTTTTGTTGATTGATTAGTCTTTGACTTGAAGCTTGACTTTGTTTGTTTACCTTGCTGACATGCATCACATATTCCATCATTTTTAATGTGATCTCAAGTAGACCAATCACCAACTCCTTTTTCACCAACTGATTGATATCATCAAAATTGAGATGATTCAATTTCTTATACCATAACCATTTTAGTTCTGACTTGGTATGCACTATCAGGCATGTCTCTGGAACAGCATTAGACCAATCCACAACATACATATTTTGTTGTCTTTTTCCAGCCAACACAACTTGTTCACCTCTTTCACTAATGACAATGTTGTAGCCTTTGTCAAAAGTTACCTTGTAACCCATGTCATAGAATTGTCCAGTGCTCAGTAGGTTGTAGTCCAGTCCTTCCACATATGCAACATTTCTGATAGTTAATCCATTCCTCACCAGTGTTCCATATCCTCTTGTATGTCCTGGTGTGTTCTTGTTTCCAAAATTGACTCTTGGACCATCTTTTGCCACAAAATTAGTTAAACAATGCTTATCCATTGTCATATGCCCTGAACATCCACTCACAAAGTACCGCACACCCTCAAAAAAAAATTTAATGTGTTTTAGGTACTTAAAACTATTTGGGTCCATAGTGGTCAGTGGTAATCATGACCCTTGGCAAATTTGCATAAGGTCTTCTTTGAAAAGCATTGCACTTTTGTTCATATATGTATCCTACATCCATAAAATCTAACATTTGGTTGTGTAGGATTCACATATGGTTTCTGGCCTTTTGGTACAAAGTGTTGTTTAAAGTGATTTCTATTATTAGAGGCACTAGCATAACCATAAGGTTGTTGTCTGTTAGGAACAACCCTGCAATGTGGAGTCTGCTGAGGTCCCTGCTAATGTCTCAAATTTGTCCTCTACTGAGTTCTCTGCTGATTCCACTGCTGATGTTTTACCCTAGCATTATGGTTATGTGTTCGATAAAAACTCGTTTCAAATTTATTTTATCGAAACACCCCAAGTATAAGGTTCGTAGTATAGGGTGTTACCGAGTCGTCCTAAGGGAATCGTATAATTATCGGATTAAGGTGCAGTTATTATATTGATTATGTCACAAATTATTATCTAAAACTAGGGTATATATTACCTATAATATAAAAACGATGAATAATGACTAAAATAAAATAGGAAACAGAGAAAATTCGACACTGGACGGCCGTTCACTGAAGGTGGACGGGCGTCTGATATCGTTCTGCGAATGTATATGCGTAAAAACACCAGGTAAAAACTGGAATCTTTAAAATAACTAAACGTAGCAATAAAAGTTGATAACGAACGATTTGATTTATCAGAGAATTAAAAGAACAGTAGAACAACCAGAATCAACCACACAACAATCACACAACCATATTATGATCAGAATACGATTTTATTGGTATGATCAATCTCAAAATCGATTAAATTCCTTTAACTCAATTTCTAGGATTTTGTTTTCTTTTCCAAGCAAAAGCAGCTTTAACATACATCACAAGATCATCAATTTGTTCCCAAATTATATAACCCAATTAACAACAAATGATTCCTCAAGATATTATTAATTGTATCGATCGAAAAGGTTCTATTGTTGAATTATATTTCCATACAATTCCAAATCAACATGTGGTTTCATTGACATTCCTATCTAACAAAACACTTAACAATCAATCCAAATACCAATCGATAAATAAAATACAATATTTGAATTCATAAATAGAGATAACCTAACAATTCGTGGTTGTGGTGATGTTGATGTGATATCCTCCAAATTATTCTACCGCTATATGCTTAGCCTTGCATCCTTGTGATGATCCAAGACACGATTGAAGGGAAGAAACTCATAATTTTTGAAGGGTTTTGGTGCGGCTGCTTTTTGGGTGAAAATGTGGCTGCTCTCATGTGTGTTTTAGGGTTGAAATAGGCGATGTATTTATAGAACTCTGAGGCGGCTAGGGTTAGAATCGGTGGTGGATGCCCGTTTGATGACTCGGATGCCCGTCCAGAGTGCAAAACATATTTGAGTCGGGCCAAGCTGGGGTTGGACGCACGTCCTATAAAAAATCAGACGCTCGTTCGCTAAAAATCATCAAACTCTGAATCAAAAACTTGTTCCTGGACGCTCGTCCGGCATAGTGGACGCCCGTCCATCCTGGACGCCAGTCTAGGGATGCAAACGTTCGTCCAGAGCTCCTAGGATTGATTCAATTGATTTCTTCCCTCTTTATCTCTTTATCCTTCAGCTCCCACTCTTCAAAGTACGATTAAACACTTCAAATCATCTTTTTCCAGTCGCATTTAACACCTGCAAGTCATTGAAAGCATACCAAAGTGTAACACAACTCAAACCAACATAAAATCATCATTTTAAGCACGTAATTGGCACGTTTTACACTTTTTATAACTTTAAAACCATTTCTTCAATCTATTCATTTAATACGTAATTTTCTATAAAAATTACTAAAACATGGGGATTATTGCTATGAAATATTGCAATATAAATCATAAAATTCACCGACAACAACTCCCCCACACTTAGCTTTTTGTTCGTCCCGAACAAAACAATCAAAACTGGCTCACTGTACATGCAATCCACATAGGCTCTCGACTCACATAACCAAAGATACAACAACTATAGCAAGTAATACCAACATAGAGATAGATTCGGTGTGTGTGAAAAGCCCTTCTCAATCTCCACCATTCTTTCGCACAAAAATCCTTTCAAACAATCATAATGACTTTCATAGGTATAGCCAGTAATCGTTCCACACAAAGTCTTCCCGTGTACTTATTAGGATAATCCCTAATGCATATCATTCAGTTTATACTGGGGATAGTCAGGAGATAACTACGGTTCCTACCAACTTTACTAACTTTCCACATTGCCATTTGCTTTTTTTTTTTTTTTTTTTTTTTCGTTGACTTAGTTCCATGTTTATAGCATATGCCCTCATTCCCAGCAATAGGATGTTTCGTGATAACACCCTAGCTGGACTACTATCATAAGGCAGTCGGTAGCTATTGAGCCTCATAGTGGTATAGGACATTTCGTGATAATGCCATATCGCACTCAAATCATCGGCAGCTACATCCGACATATACATATTTTATCATATTATTCATCTTAGAGTGGTATTCAAACCTTAAATTATATCCTTCCTATCACATTCAAACCTTCGGATATTCACAAGATACACGTTCGGAATTTAGGTGTTACGCTTCTCGTTACTATTAAGCACAAGTCTCTCTAGGATAAACCACTAGGATCATGAATGGATAAAGTTTAAAGAAACTTCGCTTCAATTTCAAAGGCTTACGTGAATATGAAATGAATACTATCTCGTATTAGTAAAAACATGCTATAGTTATCTCACAGAAGTTACAGACAATCATCGTCAAGAAACTACAACTAGCGAGCCTTTTTGTTTCAATCATATGCTCGTAACTCACAAAAAAAATTTAAATTTGGCATGAAATCCACATTTACTCATTTTCCAATAAATATAACATGAAAACATGTAGACACCCCCCCATACTTAAATCACATTATGTCCTCAGAATGTGCAAATGAAAGAAAAGAATACTTAGCTGGTTGCAAAGTGGTTGTCGGCTGGAACATTAATGTACCGCTGCAACTCATATCAAGAAACAGCATAACATCAAGGAATCATTGCAAAACCACTCAAAAGTATCTCGCAACACTCGACATAGCGTATATTCTCGGGGCAAGGGGTATATGAGTACACATGGAACCATGAAACAAGGCAAGTGGTGCAAGTAGGTAACGGACAACCACCACACAACAAGTTTTATTAAAACTAAGTAAGGAAATAAAATACTTGAAAGGATATCTAGGATGCCTCCTAGTAGCGCTTTCTTTTATGTCGAGAGCTTGACAGAGTCGGCGAAAGTCAACCCGGATCGGGCCACTTTGGTTTGATCGGGGCGCCTCTTCATCGAGTCGAGAGGAGAGCATCAATTGTGGTCACAAAGAACAACAAGTCAAGTCGCGATCGAGTCCTCGGAACTTAGCCATCCAGGCATAAAGACGATTTTCTTCTTCGTGTTGTTGCTTAATTGTGGCAATCGCATACCGATAGGTGCAGGAGTCGTGGTAGAAGCATCTTTAAGATTAAGGGCAATAATGTCATCATCCGGTAAAGAGGTCGGATGGGATCTCATCAAAAATCAAGACATCACCATGTCAACCAACTTTTTGAAAGTATAGGACTTCGTGTGCTTCATAAGGTCATCCAAATACTTTTTCAATCTATGACCGTTCACTTTAAAAGGTTGACCGTTGTACCACTTTCAATGAAATTGCTCCACCCGGATGAACTTCGACAATTTCAAAGGGTCCGACCATCTCGACTTAAGCTTGCCAAAGAAACGGATGTAATCTGGTGTTGTAAAGCAAAGCCATCTCTCTACCTTGAAATCTCTATCTTTTATCTTCGCATCGTGGAGCGCCTTCGTTCTCTCCTTGCTCAGCTTGGCGTTCTCGTAGGCCCTGAGTCTGAATTCATCGAGCTCATGTAGTTGCAGTAATCTTTTCTCCCCACAGAGTTGGCTATCGGGTTTAAGAATTTAATAGCCCAGTAAGCTCTGTGCTCCAGCTCGACTGGTAGATGGCAAGCCTTGCCATAAACCATTTGAAATGGTGACGTACCCATAGGGGTCTTGAACGCTGTGCGATAAGCCCAAAGTGCATCGTCCAACTTCAGACTCCAGTTGGATCTATTTGAATTTACCGTTTTCTCCAAAATCCACTTTAGACTTCTATTGCTCACCTCAACTTGGCCACTGGTTTGGGGGTGGTATGGTGTACCAATTCTATGCGTGACACCATATCTCTCAAGAATTTTATCCAGTGGTGCATTACAGAAATGCGAACCTTCATCACCGATAAGGGCTCTAGGATGACCAAATCTAGTAAAGATATTCTTTTGCAAGAATTTCTTTACAACTTTGTGATCATTGGTTTGGGTGGCTATGGCCTCTACCCACTTGGAAACATAGTCCACACAGACCAGAATATATTTTTTATAGCATGATGATGGGAACGGTCCCATAAAATCAATGCCCCAGACGTCAAAAACCTCACATTCCAAGATAGGCCTCAAAGGCATCTCCATCCTATTACCGAGTCTCCTACTCTTTGGCATCTATCACGACCTTTGCAAAAGGCTTCAAAGATCTTTAAACAAAGTAGGCCAAGAAAACCACTTTGAAGGATTTTTGTGATCGCCTTAGGTGCTCCGTAGTGTCCACCAAATGGGACCACTATGACATTGCTCCAGAATATCCAATTGTTCATGCTCCGGAACGCACCTTCTAAGAAACCCGTCCTTGCAGACTTTAAACAGATATGGATCCTCCCATACGAGATACTTTAAGTCGCTGAAAAATTTCTTCTTTTCCTGATACGTCATCTCTTCTAAATGCCCACTTGCTAAGTAGTTGACGTAATCAGCATACCACGGCCTCACAGTCTCTAGCTTCATTAATTGCTCAGTTGGAAAGTCAATGCCTATCTCCTTAGGGATTTCGCCACCCTCGGTCACTAGGCGAGATAAGTGGTCATCTACAACATTATCACTACCTTTCTTGTCCTTAATATCAAGGTCAAATTCCTGTAGTATCAGGATCCATCTGAGTATCCTTGGTTTAGCGTCTGCTTTTCCCATAAGGTAGCGTAATGCTGGGTGATCTGTCCAGACCACAACTTGAGACCCGAGAAGGTAACTTCTAAATTTATCCATAGCAAAAACGACAGCTAGGAACTCTTTCTCCGTAGTAGTGTAGTTACACTGAGCTGGGTTCAAAGTTCGGCTCGCATAGTAGATCGGCCTGAACTTTTTGCCAATTCTCTTCCGCCTCTAAATCACGCCATCACGTAGTTAGAGGCATCGCACATTAGTTCAAAAGGCTTAGTCCAAATCAAAAGTGCGATTAAGATAGGGGCATTCATGAGCTTATCCTTTAGGCAATTGAAAGCTTTCTTACACCCCTCATCAAACAAGAACTCCACTTCCTCTTTCAGCAGGTTGGATAACGGCTTTGATATCGTCGAAAAATCTTTAATGAAACGCCAATAGAAGCCCACATGTCCCAGAAATCCTCGTACCTCCTTCACTGTCTTCGGGTATGACATTCTCTCAATGGCTTCTACTTTAGCCTTATCCACCTGAATACCATCACTGAACACCTTGTGTCCCAAAACAATCCCTTCTTCGACTAGAAAATGGCACTTCTCCCAGTTAAGCATGATGAGAGTCAAATTTGCCTATCATTTTCTATGTAATTATACCCCGTTTATACCTCGTTTTATATGTTATCTGAGACATTTGGTTGTATTTTGATGTATTTACACCTTGGTTATCATTTCGGGACCTAGGATGTAAAGTCCGGGATCCTCGATCTTTTTTCGGTGTAATTTACTATACTCTCGGTCACCCTAGTGTCCTGTAGGGATTATGTGTGGTATTTGTTGTGATTTTGTACAGGACTTAGGTGTTTGAGATGTCCGGAAGGCGAGTTACGAGGATTGGAACATATGCCCGAAGCTTAAACGTTCAAACGGATCAAAACGCGGTGGTCCTACAACCATACCTTCCAATGATCCGCGTTTTTATCCACCTTAAAGGCATTTTCTGGGCTGTACATCTTCATAAAAGTTGTAGACAATTTCATTAGCTTTCCAACGCATTTTGAATCACTCGATTTGGAGGTCTACACACAAAGTTATGGCCTATTTACTGAGGGTGTCATCACCAGCGCGCGCCTAAGAAGGCCAAATGTTTCAATTATGTGATTTCATGAGCTAGGCGTGCGCCTAAGGTTTTCTAGGCGCACGCCGCCTAATGAGTCAGATCTGCAAAAACACTATAAATACCCCCATTTGATCTAGATCGATTCTCTCCTCTTTTAGATCGATTTTTCAAAGCATTTTCGCGCTTTTCTTCACCTTTTCTTAGCTTAGATTAGATTTGTATATAGTTTTAGCTTAGATTAGTTTTATGTTGTTGTAATCCGAAGATCGGTGCTACTAGCTATTGAAATTTCAGTTTGGATTTCGTTTTTCTTCCGGTGTTCTTCGTCTCGATTCGGTAATTTCAATTTCTCCTTGCTTCCGATCTTTATCTTTGTTAAATTTTGTTGTTGTTTCCTTATATTTTGCTTAGTATAATGAGTAGGTAATCATTTTATAGCCGAGATATGTGATAGCCTTCGAAATCGAACCTCTAGCTTGTTGATTGGAATGATTTTGATGTGTTGATTGTTAGATTCTCGGTGTTGTTATCGTTTCTAGAACTTATTCGTAAATGACTTTTATTGAACTCGCGACTCAATAATCGTATTTCACGCGCCTTCTTTACATATGTATTTTGCGAGAGGATACGGGAAAAGGGGTTCTAGGATCATCGTAAAACCGACCGAGTTGTTCGACTCGGTTTCGCTGTGAGGTTTGTATCGACTTGTTGAGCGCCTCATGTAGCGTGACCGTGTTGAGTCGCTTAAATCCGGTCGGATTTGTTGAATTCGACATAGGAAACTAGGTTGTTGAAATTGGCGCTTAGTTTCGGAAATAGGAGACGACATCCTTTAACAATGTCAAGAACATTGAGTATATCGAAATCACTTCTGGTTACGAGTTAGGGTTAGATAGTAGTCGATTGGATCATAGCTCGGCTATCTCTTTTAAATAGTTTTAAATCTTTATTTTGTGTTGTATATTTAGTTGTTAGAACCGGTGATCCGACAAGTCACCACGCTCAATATTTGTGTTGACTCGAACTAGGGATTCGAGACCGACTTTGGTACTCGACCCGCATTCCCGTGTGGGATACGACCTTGACTCACCAATTCTAGGCTACGATTGACCCGGTACACTTGCCGGTGAGATTGGACACTTAGAAAAGGCCGATCAAGTTTTCTCGGCGCCGCTGCCGGGAATCGGGTTGATATCTTGTAAGTTAGTTAAGTTCTTAGGATTAGGTCATTTTTCTTATTTTTTTTATTTATGTATAGTTTGTTTTATTTTGTTGTTGTTGAAGTGTCACACCATTTACTTCGGTAGTGGTAGTGACAAGTTACCGTGATTGTGTTCGTGTTGTTTCCTGTTTGCAGATAATGAATCCATACTACAATTACGCTCTCCTATCCTTACCCATTCGGATATTACAATTACGGTGCTATGGGTTACCAAACACAACCATTTTATCGCTTCAACCCATACGCCGCATCTTATGGAAATGAGTGGGATAATGCCCCGAGTTACTTTGATCAACAACTCGATACTTCTCCACCTCCGGAATCAGAGACCTCAACGGAGCAACGGATGGCACTTGAGCAAACTGTTGAAGAGTTGAGTAAAGTGGTCCAAGAGCACCATAATGAGCTTCGAGATGGCCAGACTGCAATGCAAATAGCCATACGAAACTTGGAGCTTAAAGTGCAACTACTATTTGAGGAGTTTGAGAGGAGAGAGCAAGAAAGTATGATTGAAATCACCCCGGAGGAACACTACGAGGATGGTATGACTCTTGTATCTATTGAGTCACCTGTTCCGTCTTCATTTAGCCCTATTGTTATATCTTCGGGGTGCACCTATTGAGTTTGTTGTTGATGTTGAGCCTATTTGTTCATACTTGGTGCTAGAGTCATTGTTAGTTGGGATATATTTTAGTTCGGGGAAAGTGAATTCGTTGTTCTCGTACAACGGATTCATCGAACAAATCGTGGTGGTGAGGGATTGAGCCCCATAGTTCTATTGTTTTATTTTCAAGGGTGCTCAATTCCTACGATTTTGCTAGGGAGAAGCAACGGTTTGCTCTCCTTTGGTATAGCTATCCTTGACATAGTTCGGGGTAGAAAGTCGAACTGAGGACTAAAAACTCAGAATGTGTTTTTAATGCTTTTCTTTCCTCGTGTTTCACTGTGTTTCTTTAGTTTCTATTTTGATACTTCGAGTACCTTTTGTTGTTATATAACTCGAAGAAGTGTGTTTTGGGGGGTTAGTGTGGTGTTTTTTGTTTTGATGAGTTGTGGTAATCCGGGTAGTTTTATTGTGTTATACTCCATACTTGTACACCTTTGGTGTTGGTTGTGTATATTTTATAAGTACAGTACCACTGGAGGACATTTATGGATGCCACATGATCGTGATTTCGTGCCTTTTTTCCGGTTGTAAGCTAACTTTTCTACCCTTATCATTCGTGTTTCATTTTAAAGTAGGGGGTAGTCGGTTTAGCTTCGATGTTTTGTTTTCATGTGGAATGAGTTATACTTAGTGATTGTTATCCCTTTGGTGTAAATGAGTCGTTTTTTTAGAAATTTTGATGCCTTTGACATTGGTTTTGATACATTGAGCCTATAGTATTGCTTTGTTTAAACATATAGTGATTATTTGAATGCATTTCATTTGAGTTGGGATCTTGTTTTGAGGAATGAAGTAGTTCTATCACGTTAGCTTGGACTTCATGAATCACCTTGACTAGTGAACGATTATGGTAGTTATTAATGACCCGGTTACCTAGAACTTATATTAGTAACTTCGAGCCGAAATAGAAAGGTCGTCGTTGTTAGGTACGGGATGACGGTTTTGGCATTTATTTTGACCCGATCAGAGCCAAAGGCCAACCTAAACGATTAATCCATTGTTACCCCTCTAAGCCTTTTGTAGGGTGGTTAGACCGCCATCCGAACTAGCCTTTCATGTTACTAACCCGTGAAAATTGATGTCCCTAACATTATTTCGGTCTACATATCCTTGACTACCTTGCAATTGAGCTTGTTTGTTCCGCACATTTTTACGATGTTGCGAGGTATTGTTGAGACGTAAGTAATGGTATGAGTCATGATTTACGAGTTATTTCGAACGAGGAGTGTAACAATGTGTCGGTTTCGGTCTTGTTCGGAATTTTGATGTATATAAGGAGAAGAAAAAAAAAGAGAAAAAAAGAAAAGAAAAGAAACAGAAGTGGTAAATGTACATATTTATAGTTTGTTATAAGTCCAAAAAGTGGACTAAAGTGTTGTGTAGTATTCTATATTATGAAGTTGAGGTTAGGGTTTGGATTCCGAAGTTGTAAATACTCGGAAAATTGAAGACAAAGTTGATACCAAGTTTCGTGTGTATATTTGACTTGGTTAAAGCTCTTTGCACCTTCTTTTTTTTCTATTTTTTGTAAATATCCTTTCGTTAGCCCCGCCTAGCCTAACGATATAACCCTTCAAGTCCTCGCTCGACCGCATTTTCAGACGACGTTAGACCTCGATTAGTGGAGATGTTTACGAGTTATAAGCCTATGGTGTAACCCCTGGTACATATGCATCTATAAACCAAACCGGTCGTAAGTGATGAATGTCGAAGAAGCTATTCACACACACACATTCTTTCTCGATACAAGGTAGAACTTAAATCTTATGCATTTATGTCATTTACTTGTGTTTTACCATTTCAATTCTTATAAACTAGATGTATGATTGCAATGTTGACTCCATCTTTATTTTTGAATCGCTCATTTTTGCTCGAGGGCGAGCAAACGCTAAGTATGGGGTAGTTGATGAGAGTCAAATTTGCCTATCATTTTCTATGTAATTATACCCCGTTTATACCTCGTTTTATATGTTATCTGAGACATTTGGTTGTATTTTGATGTATTTACACCTTGGTTATCATTTCGGGACCTAGGATGTAAAGTCCGGCATCCTCGGTCTTTTTTCGGTGTAATTTACTATACTCTCGGTCACCCTAGTGTCCTGTAGGGATTATGTGTGGTATTTGTTGTGATTTTGTACAGGACTTAGGTGTTTGAGATGTCCAGAAGGCGAGTTACGAGGATTGGAACATATGCCCGAAGCTTAAACGTTCAAACGGATCAAAACGCGGTGGTACTACAACCATACCTTCCACTTATCCGCATTTTTATCCACCTTAAAGGCATTTTCTGGGCTGGACATCTTCATGAAAGTTGTAGACAATTTCATTATATTTCCAACGCATTTTGAATCACTCGATTTGGAGGTCTACACACAAAGTTATGGCCTATTTACTGAGGGTGTGTCAGCCAGGCGCGCGCGCCTAAGAAGGCCAAATGTTTCAAAGATGTGATTTCAGTGAGCTAGGCGTGCGCCTAAGGTTTTCTAGGCGCACGCCTAATGATCAGATCTGCAAAAACACTATAAATACCCCCCATTTGATCTAGATCGATTCTCTCCTCTTTTAGATCGATTTTTTCAAAGATTTTCGCTGCTTTTCTTCACCTTTTCTTAGCTTAGATTAGATTTGTATATAGTTTTAGCTTAGATTAGTTTTATGTTGTTGTAATCCAAGATCGGTGCTACTAGCTATTGAAATTTCAGTTTGGATTTCGTTTTCTTCCGGTGTTCTTCGTCTCGATTCGGTAATTTCAATTTCTCCTTGCTTCCGATCTTTATCTTTATTAAATTTTGTTGTTGTTTCCTATATTTTGCTTAGTATAATGAGTAGGTAATCATTTTATAGCCGAGATATGTGATAGCCTTCAAATCGAACCTCTAGCTTGTTGATTGGAATGATTTTGATGTGTTGATTGTTAGATTCTCGGTGTTGTTATCGTTTCTAGAACTTATTCGTAAATGACTTTTATTGAACTCGCGACTCAATAATTGTATTTCACGCGCCTTCTTTACATATGTATTTTGCGAGAGGATACGGGAAAAGGGGTTCTAGGATCATCGTGTAAAACCGATCGAGTTGTTCGGACTCGGTTTCGTTGTGAGGTTTGTATCGACTTGTCGAGCGCCTCATGTAGCCGTAGACCGTGTTGAGTCGCTTAAATCCGGTCACCGGATCGTTGAATTCTACATAGGAAACTAGGTTGTTGAAATTGGCGCTTAGTTTCGAAATAGGAGACGACATCCTTTAACAATGTCAAGAACATTAGAGTATATCAAATCACTTCAGTTAGAGTATCTGCTTTGGATGGTTTTGCATCATTAAACAAAAACAATTTATAAACCCTAACCTATATGCAAAACTAACTCCTAACCGGCCGAATACCGGGTAATTGCTAGTAAAGCGGGATAAGTAAGGGTCGATCCACAGGAATTGGGTTGTTGAATCTAGTTTTATTAATTCCTTTCAATTGTTACTTATGAAAACAAATAAACGAACGAACAAACATATAAACACATAGAAATGATGAAATAAATCTAAGCTATAACAAATAATAGAAAACAAAACATAAAACAAAGGTACATGGAATCAAACAATATACAAACCAAGTGATTTCAATCCAAGTTCATCTCATGATTTTAATTCGATATTGTGGTTTCACCTTTAAACGAGATATGAACTCCTAATTCCTTAGTGAATCCGCTTCTCAAGCTATGAATTCTTAATCTCTTAGTGAATTCAATTATCGATCTCTCTCTCTCGAATGTTGAGACCAATTTCATACAAAACGAAGGTGTAGATTCAAGTTAACTCTCGTATTTTAGAATCTAGCAACCTAGATAATTAACCAATTAATTTGTCACGAATTAACGATTAAAGATCATATCTTTCTATGGTGATCTAGCCTAACAACGATTCTCATCTACGTTAGACAACAATTAGCAACCAATCTCTCGATCTAGTCACACAATAGCATCATAAATCATAGAAAGATACAAAACAAATCAAAGATCATGAAAATAAACAAAGGATTGAATAAATTAAAAGATAAACTCATATAGTTTGGTACAATGGATGATCTCCATGAATCAACAAACGAAAATAAAACATCATAATCTAACCCGGATCACCCGAGCACAAGGCTCGGGTGACCGCCTCGAAACTCTCAAGTGCGCGGCCTTTGAGTAGTATTTGGTGTATGAAGAATTTTTATATATTTTAGGGTTGGGGCGCAAATGCTTTTATAGAGTTTTAAGTCGGCCAAGGCTAAGTCGGCGGACGGACGCCCGTCCAAACACATGGACGCTAGGCGTACGCCGCCCATACAACGCCCAAACTCTCTCGTTCGATTTCTTCTCTGACGCCCGTCCATAGTGGACGGGACATGAACGAACGCCCATCATGCCTGGAAGCCGATTTCTTCATCTTTATCCTTTCCTTCTCATCCCTATCTCTTCTCTTCATCGTAAAATCCGAATGTAGCCTCTTCTAATCCTCTTTTAGCTCGAGAACATGTATCTAAAAGATAAATAAAACATACCAAAGCGTAACATACTCCAAAATAATATAAAATCACAATTTAAGCACATAATTCAAGTTACGCTTTTGCAATTTAACTATTGAAAACACCACTTGCTCAATATTTCAATTATAAAGCTCTGATTTCTATGAAAAACATCCACATATGGGGGAAATTGATATAAAACATATCGTTAAAAACACTATAAATTCACCCTAAACAAGTACTCCATATATCTTTTCACATCACAACAAATATTACAAAGTTATTTGAAGACATCACAGCCTTACTTGTAGATAACTTTATGACCTCGAATTTTATGTTTTTCAAACTCCGAGTCTCGAACCCTCAATCTTCTCGATTTTAAATCTTTACAACTGAAGTCCGGTTCCTCGCCTTCACATCTTTCTAGATTTAATCTTTAATTGCATTGTGAAGAACTTTATGATTACAATATTTGTCTGATTCAACTTATACAATAATAAGATTCTATTAAATCCTATACATAATTCAGTCTAACCTTATTTTTGCTTGCATTTATAACATCTCGGCACGGCAATAATAAAAAAAATATAAATTCCTAACACATACGATCAGTGGGGAATTCAGAGGCGGCGCTAGATTTAATATTTTTCATACATCAAAACTTAATACCGAATATTTCTTTTTTTGAACCGCGAAAAGATAATTTATTGAAATAGAATAGAGTTCTAGCAGATGCTAGACATGGTACAAGAACTAGAGTCTTACTCGAATGAATTATCAAGAGAAGAACTAGATCTGAAGATGCTTATTCCTCCAAGTCACTCAATCTATTGTTGAACTTATTATTCCTTCCTTGAATACTAGCAAAGATAATTTTGACAGTCAAGGCTTTATCATTAAAGACGATATTGTTTCTTGAGCACCGTATATTCCTTATACCCAAATAAAATACATACCGCAGTGAGTAAAAACAATTCACAGTGGAAACAAAGTTCTATTTCTTGTTTTTTCACATATACTTGATAACATATATATATATATATATATATATAGGTCAAAAACCGATATTATAACAAATTGAAATGAGGTTGTACTACTTAGCTTCTGACCGTCTTTATAAATTCTGCTTTTGCTCTTAAAAAAAGAGAGGAAAATAAAATCATTGGGAGCGGCCGACACCGGTGGCGGAAGAGTGGCCCTGCTTTTGCATCACATCATCAGTGGACATTTCTAGTTGCATGTCTTCTACCATCCTTAACAAAAATACCACAACAAATTTTATTTCTCGGTGTAAACTTTAGAAATTACGACTACTACAAGAAAATATAAAGATCACAGTTTTAAATTGTGATATAGTCACATTAGACACGATTTTCAAAGTACGGCATATTGAGTTATGACATCAAGTTTTTTAATTCAATTACATTTATAAATTGTGATGTGTTATAGTTGTTATCACACTTAAAAATCGAGATCTAATCATACTTAAAAAGTGTTATCACAATTAAAGCTGAGATCTAATCATACTTAAAAAGTGTGATCTATTATTTTTTTCAAGAAAATAAAATGAAATATAGACGCCTTACGCTTTTGTCCCCACTGAGACGCGAACCCTGATACTCAAGATTAAAGGGCTACAAGAATGACCACTCGGGCGGTGCCTTCTTTCCTCTTGTTTTTGACCACGGTAAAAAAATGATCTATTTGAGTATCTATTAAATACAATTTATCACATTTAAAATCGAGATATAACTTTAAAATATCACATTATTTTAATCACGATTAAAAACTGTGATTGATTGATGTTTTGTCTCGCTTTTCCTAAAACCCGTGATAAATAAAAATTAATGCATTCGTTTCACTTTCATTGTCTCGGTTTTTTAAAAATTGAGATCTTTGTCATTTTTAAAGTGTGATATGTATCCTTTTGTAATAGTGAAACAAAATCAATCACACCTAAAAACCGAAACCAAAATATAAAATATCTAACCATTTTAATCACGATTAAAAACTGAAATTTATTGGTATAATATATCTCGGTTTATTCATTAACCGTGATAAAAAAAAAATTAAGTGTGATATAGATTTTTCTTGTCTCGCTTTTTTTAAAAGTATGATCTTTATCGTTTATACGAGAGTGATCTATGTCCCTTTTGTTGTAATGGTATAGAATGGCATCCCGATTTGGCAATAAGGTGATCAATAGATGCGGTATTTCATAATTATTGAGTTTTTATTTTTATTAGATAATGTATGATTCGAATCATTTTATATATCTGTTAAGTACACAAAATGATTTATTTGTACCGAATGTCTGAAACACTAAAACCTCTATTATCATTTTACAGCTTGTGAAAATAAATTTAACCTTATATAGTAAGTTTGTAATGGCATTTAGTTTCGCAACGGCATTTAGTTTTTCAGAGTCTTGGTCAAATTAACAGGATCACCATTTATAGGATCCTACTATTGTGTTGACTAACGTTCCCCACACTCCAAACCCGAATGCTTCATTGAAATAATATAAATACATAGCCCCTTAAACGTCAAATTACTATCCTTGCAACATTTTTATCTAGCTCTACTCGTTGCATTTAATTTTAAAAAACACAATAAAAATGGCTTTTAAGTCTGAGCAACTTCATTTCATGATCTTAATGTTTCTTACGGCTCTCTTATGCATTGAGTTTGTTGTAGGTTTCAATGGATTGTCGGGTTACACTGGACCTGTAGACCCAAAAGATCCTTTTGTAATAAAGGTCTCAAAATATGCAGTTGGTCAATACAACCTAGAGGCCCACAAAAACTTGCAGTTCCAAGTAGTAATGCATGGATGGTTACATACTATTCATGGAATCAAACACTACATCCTCTATATTAAGGCAATAGACAATGGTGTTGCACATAAATATTACATTAATGTTGTTGTGAATGCAGTTACAATGAAACTTAAAGAATTCACACAAAAAGATTAGAAACGAAACATATTTGTACTCATTATTATTGTTATTATTATTGTTGTTATTATTATGATATAAGAGAAGATTTCAGAAGTTAGAAAATAATGAATTTCGTTACTTTTATGCACTTGAGTTTATTTGAGTTTTGAAGGGTTAAAAACCCATCACTATAATTTACTGCAATTTATGTCGTGTTTGTGCCTTCAATCATTTCCAAATTAATACCCATCTACTATGTGAAACTTTCGGTAAATCTCTTTATAGATTAGTAGGTTAACACACAACTTGTATATGTTTGTCAGGCTGTATCAGAGCAAGATCTACATATATTGGGGTACTTCACTGAGATCCGAAATTATTTAATAGTAAAATGTATAGTTTTGATGTTAACAAATATTGAATTACATTCTGTACTCCTATTGGGATCAAATATTTCATTTTATTTTATTTAGACAATGTAGTTCTAAGGTTAAACTTATATAATTATCTTTAGAACATATTAGTTTCTGCTCTTTAACCGTTTTTGGATCTGCCATTGGGTTTTATACATACACACACACACACACACACACACACATATATATATATATATATATATATATATATATATATATATATATATATATATATATATATATATATACTACTATATACAAAGACAAGGGGAGAAGGTGGTGATGACACGTGGCAGATTTTTGGATTTTTTTTTTTTTTTATTCTATATATTTTATATCATGTGTATACATGTCGGTTTTTTTAAGTTATCGATTTTTTTGATGCGTATTTATTATTCTTTTTTTCGTCATCGTTCTTTTACTTCTCTACTACTATCCCTACTATCTACTATCCCTACTATCTTATACAAAGACAAGGGGAGGTGGGAGGGGCACGTGTCCTTTTTTGTTTGGCTTTTCCCTTTTCTTTTTTTTTTTTTTTTTTTTTTTTGGATTTAATAAAGGGAGGCCATAGGGACAAAAATTAATGAAATGGAGTGCGGAAGGACATTTTCCATTTTCAAAGATTATAAAGACAAAAACAAATCTTTTGACAAAAATACCCATTCACATAATATTCATCCAGATGCAACAACATTCATGAATCATCAAGAATATTCTACAAGAATATTCATCCAGATGCAAGAACATTCGCGTTTTAGGTGTTTTGGAACCAAACTAAACCCTAATTGGTGGGAAGAACCCCAAGCGTGATTTGAGGGACCTTAAGATCGCGCATTTCTTGTGAAAAAATGGGAGAAAATTCTCAACAAAAAAAAAAAAACAAAAAAACTGCTGCAAATAATCCGGCAGCCATTGAACTGCTGCAAATCCGCCCAAATCCCAAATGGGAGAAAATTCTCAAAAAAAAATGGGAGAAAATTCTCAAAAAAAACTGCTGCAAATCCGCCCAAATCCCAAATCTTCACAGCCGTATGACCGGTGGACTCCAACCGTCGTCTTCTTCTTCTTCTCGTGGTCTTCTTCTTCAATTGTCTTCTTCTTCAATCTGCTTACCTGCTTCGTCTTCTTCTTCAATCGTTCAATCTTTAGGGTCTGTCGCCGCCGCTGTTGATGCCATCACTCCTCCCGCCGCCGCCGCTGTTGATGCCGCCGCCGCTGCCTCCCATGATTCATGATTTAGTTTTATGCGCATACAAACACGGAAAAAAAAAAAAAAAAAAACAATGCAGGCTTCTTAATTAGGTATATATAAAATAAAGGGTATTTCGGTAAGTTTGCATCTGATTTGTCCTAATTAATCTGTAGTGTACTTGGAGCCTGATATTTAAATAAATTTGTCCTTCTCAAAGAAAAACTATTTAATAAATTGTCTTCACGATTTTATTGCTCATTTTGTCTTCGCTTTTTTACGCATGTGTGTTTTTCGCTTCATCGTTATCCCTACTACTATATGCAATGGGGTGAATTTTTGGAAAGGACACGTGGCACTTTTTTTTTTTTTTTTTTTTTTCGTTCCATATATATCCTATCCTAATACGATACACTACGCGATATTTCAACGCATTAGAATTTGTTTGTGTGTGTGTTATTTTCCTTTTTACGTATATATATTTTATATCATGCTGTCTATCGCTAGGTTTTTGGGTCTTCTACGTATTGATTATTATTTTTCGCTCCGTTTTTACTACTTACTACTTAATCCTACTACTTAATATACAACTTAATACAAATTTTGGTTTTTTTTTTTTTTCCTTCCATATATATCCTATCCTAATACTGAGTGCACCAATGCGATATTTCAATATACTGTAGCTTTGTTTGTGTGTCTCTGTTCTTTTCCTTTTCACGTATATATATTTTATATCATGTTATACATCTACGCCGTTTTTGAGGGCATCCGCTTTTTCGGTGCTACGCTTTTGATTATATTTTTTCGTTTCCGTTTTTTCACTTCTATATATTGTGTGTGTGTCGTTTTTTTTCTTTGCTGAATGGTTTTTTTATTCGAATTTTTCCCGATTTTCGGTCTCATTCTCGTCTTTGTTTTTTTAGTTAATGAATCATATTTTATTCTTCTTTGTCTTCGTTTTTTTTTTACTTTTATATATTTTGTGTTTGTCTCGGCTTTTTCCTTTGGTCATCTGTTTTTTTTTTTAATTTTTTTTTATTCGTTCGCTTGGGGTCGTGCGTGATTATTGTTTTGTATTGATCTTGTAATTGTTTCTTTTATCCGTTTACCGGGTTTAACAAATTTTACTACATATATATTTATTATTCTTTTTCGTCTTATTGTTTTTTTTTATTCATACACCGGGTTTAACGAATTTTACAACATATTTATTATTCTTTTTCGTCTTACTATTGTTTTTGGTTCTTTTCTGTATTCACACTTGTGTGCAATATATATAAAGTGGAATTATCCCCTGGATATGGCCTAGTGGTGAGGAGCTGGGGTGTTGTAATGACAAATCCTGACCCTGTTCCTGGAGGTCGAGGTTCGATTCCCGTAGTAAAGGGGTTGATTTCCGATGGCTAAAACTTCATGATGAGAACTAAGACACCTCGACTCTGCTCTCTGCGCCTCGATTAACCTCTCCTCGCATTCCTGTGGGATCGGGGCGAGGCGCCTCACTGATTACAGTGGTTTAACTTTTTTTTTTATAAAGTGGAATTGATGCTAGCTTACTTCAAACGTTTGTGTGCTTTTAAAAATATAATAAAGCGCACACAAATGGAGTTTTAAACTGCACGGGCTTTATTGTCTTGTAGTTTTAAAAATACCAAAATTATAGTGTTTTAAAATGACATCAACATTTTTTAAGTTGAAAATGCAACATCCTTTTTTTTTTAATATTATTGTTTATGCTTTTTATTATTGTTAAAAATAATGTGGCTTCACCAAAAATTGGCCTCGTTATGATTTATTACAAATCATCTATGAAAACGTACTTTCTATTTTAGATTGAAATATTTAAAAAGTATTCAAGGTCTTGGCAGAAAATGTAAATGGAATAAAATTACTTTCTCAACAAAATTATAGGTTTAAGATCAATAATTAGAAAAAAATGAAAAATAAATGATGTATTCTTTTAGATTACAGAATTAACATCGATACGAGTTTAGTCGGATCAATGGGTTATAGATGTCGGTAGCTTTAACCCCAAAATATATATATATATATATATATATATATATATATAAGATTATTTTATTTACTTTACTTCTATTTAATAAAAACATTAGTAATAATTTTAAATTAAATGTTATTACTGATTATTACAATAATTTTTTTTTACAAACATTTAGCTGGCATCAATAAAACTGCTTTCCCCATTTTAAAGGGTTCAATACCAATTTTTCTTCTTCTGCGTACCAATCTGTCCGTTCAAAGCCCAGTCTGAACTTTTGCAGTTTGAAAGCCTCAGGTTTTGGTCGGAAGAAGTCGAAATTGTTGATGCTTTTGGGGGGGAAAATCTGATAAATTGTTGCTGGGTTCGAGTTCCTCTCAAGTGTTTCTCATCCACCTTGTATCAATCATCGACCAACCACGTTTCTAAAATCTGATTTGGAATGTTCGAGATTAAAGGTGTTATCTCTTGATTCGATTTCAAATCAAAATCGTCTCTGTTCTTTTGCAACCGAACCTTGTGTTATGGAGGGCATGAAAGATGATGAATTGAAGCGGATTTGCAGCTGTGAATATGACATGATTTTTCCCTTCTCGCACAGACTCTAAATCGAAGAATCAAGTCTTCGATTCGCACCTCATTCAGGGAAGTTTTCAGTTCCTTTTTATCCCGTGTTAATATAGTTTTATTAAATTGATATGTTTCAGAAATTTGCCTTGATTTTGTTCCAAAATTGTTTATGGAAGGTTCGATTGTGTAAAGATGCAATCTTTACACGATTTGGTGTTGCATCGAATCACTGCGAAAGGTTCAACCTTGATAGGGCCTCCGATCTTTGAAAAGGAAAGATCTTGGGGATATCATCACCTACATCTTCAATGATCTTTCGAAGGCTTAAAGACCGACCCTTTATTGCAAATCGTCGTAATTTCAATCTCTTGGCAACGCAGCAAACTCTATGAAAGTCTCCTGCATATCCCAGCAATTAAAGGTCGTATCTTTCTTTTCATTTATGTTAATATCTTATGAAATATTTTATTGATACGGACGTGATATTTGCCTTGACTTGCCGTTTTGGTTCTGATTTGCAGAAATATGAACCAGAAACACGTGTTTCACGTGATGACTGGCTTCACAGCCGTTGAAGATGGTACTATTAAATTTTTAGTGTTGCTCTTCTTGCTTCTAGATTTTATGCTCAATTTCACTTTCTGTTAGGCATTTTACTCATATTCATTCTCTCATACTGTTTCTTAAGGAATACAAACAATAAGTTGGTCTGAATATGAAGCAGAAGCAGGAGAAGCGACACAAATGGAGCCAAGTTGAATTTTTGTTGTTATTTTTTTCCTTTCAAACATTAGTTAGACAGGGATTTTTTTTTCCAAGCCTAGACAGGGATTTTCAATGCCTAGAAAATATCATAATTCATTGATTATTTAATGCTTATTTTTTGTTGCATCTTTTAGAGTGTTGGGAGATAATGGCATAGCCGCTGACGGTGGCGCTGACGGTGGCGCTGGATCGGGCGGTGGTGGATATGCATTACCAAAATTTATCTTCATCCATTAGTCGTGATCACTTCATCTTTTAGAGAGTTGGGAGTTGCTTTTTTCTTATAATAAAGATTGTTTCTTTTTTTATGTGTTCCATCACCTTTCTGTATATTTTTTAAACTCTTTTCTTTTTCTTTGAATGCAGGAAGAACATCCGCTAATTAAGGGTTCAACCACCAATATGTTAAAGTCGTGGTTCGCCTCAGCAAATTACGTATATTTTCCACATATGAAGTGCCTAATGTGCCATAGCTACATTTGATTTTATGTTTTAACCTTTTTTCTTTCCCTTTCTTTAGGGACACGGTAGGCATGGACCTTGAGTTAGCCCGTTTCATGAAATGCATGGAATCCACAATGAAAATCCAGTGTTTTGCAAACACAGGAAGTGTTATTGATCTTGAAGAAGGGTTCTCATCTGACATGGATATTGGTAACACCCTTTCTATGTTCACATTAATTTTACTTACCCTTCCATTTAGTTTCGGTAGTAGTATTAGGGTTTTCATTTCACAGATGCGACTGCGGCTTCTTCATCACTCTCCCCGACACCTACATACAATCAACTTTCACAGATTGCCTCACGTCTCACTCTCATTTGCATCACTCAAAACAGGTACACTCTCTGGTTCAAGCTATTTTGTGTTTTTTTTCTTTCTGTTTGATTATGTTGCTTGTTCTTCAATGTGTGTACACTTATTTAAATTTCTACACACAAAAAAAATCTATTTTATTTGAACGGTACATTGCCTCCATTGTGTTTTCCTCTGTTTTTCTGCTCTTTTGTTTGTCGATTTAGGCTTTTGTGATCAGATTCTGTGTTACTTTGATCCGACCAGTCAGGCTTGGTATTTTTTTTTTCTGTTTAGGCTTTGAGATGCGAGGGTAAGGGGATGAAGGGTAGGGTTAGGGCATACCCTTATATTCTTAGAGTACAAATAGATTACCAAATAGATTACCAGTCTGCTGAAATAATTCTCTGATTATGTAGTGGTGTTGTATTTTACAAGCTTTACTATCTACATGTTTTGGAATGCTCAGTTTTTGCTCCCTGCCAAAACGATGTGTCCTTTGTTGTACAAGCAAATATTGCTAACCCTGTGTTGACGGGTGTTCTAACATCTTCCATGCACGAAACATAATATTAAAGACTATTAGTATTGTATGCTTTTAGATGTTAACGTATTCGTAATATATTATATTGTGCATCAAGGAAATTTACAAGTAAGAAAACAATTTTGCCTAAACTTGATGATCTTCAGGACATAATCTTTTTAATCTCCTTTGTATATATCTTTCGGGTGTTTTGAATGTCTCCAAAACTTCATCTACTAATTCGTTTTACAGCTTTACACATGCCTAACATTGTTATGGGTCATTCTTGTGTTGGATTTGTGTCAAACATCTGAACCTGTGTTCATTAATGCTACAAGATCTTTGTAAAAGTCCACACTTTCCTGATTTTCCCTTCTTTTACTTAAACTTGTGTTGGTGACTGTTTTGTTGGTTCTTAGGAATTAATTTGAATGTCACTTATATTTATATTTGTTTTGTGCTTTTGGGATGCAATCTACCACTTCTTAACAATATTTCTTGACTATGTTCAATCTGAAGGTGGATCTCAAATGTAGCAAAGAGATGTAAGTTGTAATGAACAATTATTTTTATGTCCTTATTCGTCTTCCGCTTTTAGAATGAGGTGTTGAAAATAAAGTTCAAATATTTTTCCCGAGATTGTGGACTAGATCAGTACGCCACGTGTAACAGCGGTCGCTAATTTCATTATCTGTATGATGTTGTAAGAGCTTCATGTCACTTCAAATTAAAGTTGATGCATATCAAGTCTTCAAATCCATTTTCAGCTTTCATTTTATAACTTTGCTGTCTGTAATTCCCTAATTTTTGGGTATCAGATTTTATTGTTGATGGCTCTTGGAATATAAATAAGCTCAATGATTTTTTCTCGCAGGTGGATGTCAACAACATCATTTTTATCCCTCTCAGCACTTGCGGAACCAAAGATAAATATTTGTGCAGCTTTAAAGATAATGGTCAATTTGTCACAATGGAGGGCTTATAATATTGTATCTGCTTCAAACTGCAACTCCAGATGCTCAACCTCGGGTTCATCTTCTCTTAATGACAAGTTTTGGAAAAGAATATGGATGCATTCTCTGCCTTCTAAAGTTAAGTTCTTTTGGTTGAGAATTCTGAAGAATAACTTGCGGTTAACAGAGGTACTCTATAAAAGGTTTGAAATCGGTAATTCGAATCATCTCTTTATTCACTGTAATTTTTTGCCAATCTAGTTTGGAAACATGCTGGTCTGCATTGGAATAACCTTGATGGAGCTCATGGCTCTTGTGCTCTCTGGTGGAGGAGTGTCTCGAACGCTCACAACTTCAACCAATTAATTGATCGGGTTTCACTTACTATTTTCTTGATGTGCCTCATTTGGAAGGCACGGTGTAATAATTTTTTTTGAAGGTCTTACATGAACTCCTTTCGAAACATATAATTTTGCTATTAGTAATTTTTGGGATTTCAAAATATTATCTAATGATGGTTCTGTCAATATAGAATCTTCTTATGATTATGTGGATGTTTTTGCCGGTTCACATTGCTCTCAATCTCGGTTCCCTCACGTTATTTGGACTGATGCAGTCTAAACTAATGCAGGCTTTCTGGTATAGGCGTGGTTGGCTATGATGATAATCGAATCGAGGCCTGGCAAAGAAATTAAAAATTATTGCCTTCTCCCATTGCAAAGAAGGCTTTTGCAATTCGATGGGCTCACCGAATCCAGGCAACGCCAATGAGATAATATCATTCTTTTCTCAGACTATAAACTTTTGGTGGATAGCTTAAACGCTGGCAAAGCCTTCCTTAGTATCTGTAGAACCATTTGTGAGAACATTCTTCTTCTCAAGGCCAATTTTACACATTGTCTTTTTTGCTTTTAGGCCTTGCACTCTTAAAAGTTAAAACTGCTCATAATCTTGCTAAATTGGGTTGTAAGCTTGTTAATACTATCCAATGGAAAGCTTGTTTTCCTTCATGGAGGATTTGGCCTTTCAGAACCCTTACCTTTTGAATTTTCCTTCCTGGTTTGAATTCCCCTCCCAAGACAACACTTTCAGAAGTTATGGCACAATAGATGGAATTTCACGTCCCATGTGCCATACTTGTTGCACACTTTTATAAAATTCTCAAGAGCACTACCCGCTTTATTTTGTACTAAGATTTATCAGCTTCTCTAATTCCATTATCTCCCAAGTTATGATGTGTTCCATAACAACAACGTCATTCATTTAGGTTTACACAATATATGCTCTTGATAATAAGATCATAATCATCCCTAATGTTACCGTACATACAAAAGAAACTAAATATGCTAATAAACACATCCATATCATACTCAATACCTGGATTGGGCACGCACCCATTGCACGGTGAAAAGGCACTAGTATATATATATATATATATATATATATATATATATATATAACCATACACACACAAGTAAATGAATAGGTTAAGGCCGGTAGACACATCACTTATTGTTAATCATTTCTAATAAACAATGTATGAGATATTTTGTGTAAGATTAAAGGCTTAGATTAAACGATTTTAAGGTTTACGTTTGAAGAATCTAGCTTTTGAATGTATCCCCCTCTTTTATGCAATTATATACGTAATGGAAAATATTATGCATCGTTTCCTTGCAAATCCTAGTTGGTAGCATAGCGTAATGGGTCACGCCACAAGCTCTGCCTCCGGAATATCACAGCGGGGATGCCCGCAAGAACCTTATCATATACATTATGTACATCAGATCAAACAATCAAATCAATTGATTTATTCATCAAGACATTAATTGTCTACTATGTTAGTCCGTTTAGACATTTTTTCACGGATTAAAAAAGTGGTTTAGTGTCATTAATTATAATGGTAAGGTTTAAAACACCCTTTGACTCTCATTAATGTAATGGTTGTAAAATAGGTCAATGTATAATAAATTAGGGTAAAAAGAAGAAAAATTTAATAAACGCTCCAATGGTATTCTAAATGGATTCATATTACGAGACAAATTCAAAAAACCAAACGGATTTATATTCTGTGACGGAGGTAGTACTATTTTTTAAAAGTAGGTCAGCTATTTTCGAATTTAAATGAAGTTACTGAAGAATTTATTGAATCGAACGTGAAACAACACACAAAGCTGAAGAAAATAGAATGAATTTCATTTAACTGTGAACTAGTTTTGAGTTAAGTACAATTGGAGAAAAATCTGTAGCATTTCAATGTGTTTATGAATTATACAACTGATAATTTACTTCCCTATACTAATCAGGTATTTATAGGAGTAACTTGGACTATAAGGAGCTGTGATAACCACCTGTAACTGCCTCAACAACTTGCTAACTAACTTTCGACTTGAGTGTTTAATGAAATGTCTACAAGAGCACTTGAACATCTCTAAACACTTGTAGATATATCTTCAATAGTTACTAAATAAAAACACAAATAAATACGTATCTTTTAGATGCTTGAGAATCCTCTTTTATTTTGTCCAAAGATGATCCAATCGAGCATTGTCCATTGTCCGAGATGATCGACAAGGAGTTAGCTATTGTCGTAAGTTTACTTACTTTTATTTTGCCTTTCCATTCTGATAGCATTTTTCACAGTAGGCATATTGCTGTGCAGGGAACCCGAGTTGGTAATGAGGTGCTGAAGAGGATTGTCGGGGCTTCATACACCAAAGAAAGCATGAAGAGGAAGATTGCTAAGCTACAAGCTAGTCGACGGACTTAGGAAAGTCCAAGGATGAAGAGATCAAAACTCTGAATGATCAACTCGGAGATTGGAAGTCGAGCCGCAAAAATTTAAAGACCAAAGGTCTTTGCAGAAATTTAAAGACCAAAGTACTCACGAAAATTTGACAAACACACCAGAAAAAAAAACTGAGTTGGAGCAAGCTGTGACCAAGCTCCGGTCTGAAAACGATCTGGAGGCGGCTATCCCAACTCAGATCGCTCAAGCAATCAATGAGTATAAGTCTTCATGACAGTTTGCTGAGGCTTTGATGGCTTTGCTGAGCCCTGTGATCTGGCATGTCTATACCTGGGGCTTGAAGAGGCTCGAATGCAGTTCGCCGGACTGGTCATTGACGATCTTCCTCACAGGAGCATGTACAAACCTGGCTTTGATAGGTTTATGATGACCGATTGAAGGAGTTAAAAAATAGGGAGGATATTGGCACTAAGTATGCGATCCGCCTTTCTCGTCAAGGCTCTGAGCCAACTCCCTTCTCTTCAGCTCAGTTTTCCACAACCGAGCAACAACAGAATCCAACTCCTGGGACTTAGACTTCCTCGAATTCGGTATTTTTATATTTTGCATTCGAAAAAACAACAATTATTATCTATATATATATATGGAATTTTCCTAGGTTCTTGTACTTTTTTAAGTACTTAACTGGAACCCTCTTGAGCATCTTTGAGATGTGGTGGGTTACCTTTCTGCCCCCTAAGTATGTCATGCCTTAACCTTTGGTGTTTTGGATGGCATACTTATAGAACAGTCTAACTTGTAGATTTTAGATCGAATTGTTTGTCCTGCAGACTTAGGGAGTTTTCTTTTGTAAACTTGCAGAGTCTAATCTGTAGAGCTCAAATCGAATTGTCTGTCCTGCAGACTTAGCGAGTTTGCCTTTTGCAAGCTCAGTGAGTCTGACATGCGGAGCTCATATAGAATTGTCTGTCCTACAAACTTAGGGAGTTTGCTTTTTGCAAGCTTGCTGAGTCTGACCTATAGAGTTCAGATTGAATTGTCTGTCCTGCAGACTTAAGGAGTTTGCTTTTTGCAAATTTGCTGAGTCTGACTTGCATAAATCAGATCGGAGTCTATGTATAGACTTTATAAATTTGTCCTACAAACATAATTAAACCATGCATACATGTGCAATGAAAATAACTTTATTGAAAAATTCTGAGGTCGATTACATCTCATTAAATGAAAATTAAAGTAAAATGAGATAAATGCACAAGTCTGGAACCTATCCTAGACATAAAATTTACACAGGTTGTTGGCATTCCAGCTGTGCGGTATGGTCCTGCCATTTCCATCGGCCATCTGGTATGCTCCGTTGCCATGAACTTTGACCACTTTGTAGGGGTCTTCCCAGTTCGGTCGAGTTTACCTTGAGGACCATGTCTACTCACTTCATTATTGCTCAACACCAGATCTCCTTCTCCGAAATAAGAGTGCTTAACTTTGGAGTTGTAGTACTGACAGATCCTTTGCTTATATTTGTCCATTCTGATGACAGCCACATCCCGAGATTCCTCTAGATCATCTCTGGAGTGTCTGAGTTTGATTTCCCGATCTGCTTCGGAATAAAGCTCTGTTCTTGGGGATGAGAACCCAATATCAGCGGGGATAACTGACTCACATCCATATGCTAAGGAGAAAGGCGTTTCTCATATAGCCGAGTTCAGAGTAGTTCCATAGGCCCATAATTTGTTGGGCAGATGTTCTACCCTATTTTCTCTTTTTTCCTCAAGCCTCTTCTTCAGAACGGTTTTGATCTTCCTATCAGTTTGTTCAACCTGTCCATTCGCTTGAGGATGGAAAACAGATGTGAAGTGTTGCATGATGTGATGACGCTTAAAATAGTCCACCCTACGGCATCAACATTCTATCCCTTATGAGCTATAAATAGTCGTTTCGACCTAAAAATATGAACCATTTAAGTTGAATATCATATGTCGGGTTCGAGAGTCGGGAAATCTGCACTTAACGTTTATTTTCCCAATTTCGATATTATTTCGTGCATTATTTGATTATTTGCAGGATACGAAATATTGGGCTGAGTATTGTGGATGAATCTGGAGTGGACTGAATGAACGGATTGGGCCTAGGGTATTCCAGAACCTTCCAAGGTAAGTCGGCAGGAGAAAAAAGACAAAAACGCCCCCGGTAAACCGAGAGTCGGTGCCGACTTACCGAGAGTCTAGATCCTTCCGAAACGCATTTTCTTGGATGAGGGGTAGATCTGTCGGTTTATTTACCTATAAATAAGAGGCTTCGCCTCAGAATTCATTGTAAGAGTAACAGTAAAGTGTACAACTTTCTAGACGAGTATTATGCAATAAAAGTTCTTTGTTCTTCATTTTATTTATTTTAGGAGTTCTCGTCGGAGAGACGACGGAGTCGCCGCCTAGGAAGAGATCCGAGGGAGATCTATGCTCATCTTCGAGGGTAAGACCTTCTGTCTTTTTCCAAGATGTAGATCTGTCATTGTTCTATTCGACTAGTATGTGCTAATTGGTTATTTAGTTTAATTATGTAGTAGTTAGTTTATTTTACCCCATGTGTTAAAGATCTAATTTGTTGGTGAAGAAATCATGAGATAGTGATTGCGTTTTTCAGATTTAATTCACAGTAGGTTAGATCTGGCCAATCTGCTTATTGTATTCATAAATTAACACGAAGAACTTGCAAGGTGAAGTGTTAGTTAGGACATAGTCCGATGGACCCTAGGAACGTGCTGATCAGTATCGACAACTGTCTAGGCGGGTTTGCAGTATGAGTTAGCACTCAATAAAGGTAGTTCTAGTTCTTTATGCGTATGGGCTATTATGGACCAATTAAGGAGGGTAGATTGCGTATAAATTGTATACTACCAGTGTCGGAGTGGATAGGGCTAGGAATTGCACCAGTAGCTGAACATTGAATTAAATTCACCAAAGGGGAGGACTGTTGCATGTGTGGGGTGAATAACTAATTACTCATAATTGAAGTAATACATTAGAAACTCTTTTTGTTTAGTTGAACTTACATAATCTTGCTAGTTAACTATTACCAAAGCTTTACTACTATCTATATTTAGTTGGTCGTAGACCGTTATTTGTGACAAGCTCAATCTTGATAATTAGACGTTCTTACGAGTCTCTGTGGGACCGACCTTGACTCGCCAGTACTCTTCTATGATATACCTAGTCTTATTGCTAGTAGGTGCTTTGCACGCGATCAAGATTTTCTGGCGCCGTTGCCGGGGACTCGTGTCAAGAATACTTTTTATTTACGATTGAGTGTCTGTATATATTTGAGTCTGTTTTATAGTCTGTTAATACTAGAGTCATATAGAGTCAGTTCTGTTTAAATCTAGAAAAAATTGCTTCCTGTTTACCAAAGGTATACCGCGGTAAACCGTGGGTACCAGATTTGGCAGAATTGGTTCTGTTCGTTCAGCGGCGAGTCAGTAGTCAGAGTCCGGATTTTTGAGTCTACCAGGCATGTGTAATAGCCGCCGAGGCAAGTCATTAACTTTTCAATTTTCTTTTTGTGTCTTGTAGTACGCTAGATGAAGTTCAGCAGCCAAACTCGAGAGATTCATTCCAGAGATTGAAAAATTTGCGAGCCAAAAGAGAAAGGAAGCTCGAGAGAGTACTATTAGGCTGACGAACAACAAAAGAGATCATAGTGAGATAGAAGAAGAGGTTCCCCCGTTGGAAAATACAGAAAACAACATGGCGCAGAACAGGAAAAATGGAAATGGAGAAGAAGTTGTGGTTCAAGCGGATAGGAGAACTCTACAGAGTTATGCAATGCCGACGATTAAGCAGTTTGTGCCAGCAATTGTTCAGCCAGAGGATGCGGCTGAGATCTTCCATCCAAAGCCAAATGTGCTCCAAATGGTAACTAATTACACTACCTTTCATAGAGTAATGAACGAAGATCCCAGTGTACATGTCACCAACTTTTTGGAGATAGTCAGCACAATCAAGCCAGCAGGAGTGCCTGAAGATAATATTAAGATGAAGTTGTTTCCATTCACTAAGAAGGACAAAGCAAAGATATGGTTATTGTCTCTAGCACCAGGATTGATCCAAACTTGGACCGATTTGCTGCAGAAATTTATGAACATGTATTTCCCGCCTGGTAAGTCACTACAAATGAGACAAGACATTATGAATTTTAAACAGAAACCCACTAAAACTTTCGAAGAGGCTTGGGAAAGAGATAAGTAAGCACATAGTAGATGCCCTCATCAGGATATCACTTTGCCCGTACAAATGCATAGTTTATATCACGGATTGCGGCCAAGTGAGCAGATGAGAGTAGATGCATCAAGTAACAGTTGTTTCGCATTGCTATCACTGGAAGAAGCTGAAGAGAAATTGGAGCAAATTGCACTCACAAACCAATGAGGAACGCATCAAGTTGAAACTGCCAAGGTAGCTGAAGGCGTATTTGGAGAAGATTCTTCTCAAAATATCTTATACCAGCTAATGGAAATGAATGAGAAGATAGATGGCATGCAAGATCATATCGCCAAGGTTGAGAAAGTACAGGATATCAAAGGAGCCAACACTGAAGATGTGAACTACATAGGAAGGCAAGGAAATCCCTATGGGGGTGGATATCCCCCAGGTTTTCACGACCACCCTAGTTTTCGATTAAGTGATCCTAATGGTGGCGAGAGACCGAGACAAACTGGTGGATTCGTGCCTCAATTCAACAAGTCAGGTGGTTGGAAAGCAGCCATGGATGAGCTCAACTTTGGCCGACATGGTCAATCAACTAACGAAATCCATGATCGAAATCAATACAAACTTCAAAGACATATTGTCGTAAGAATGATACAAGACTCGACCGATGAAGAAGCCTTAGTGCGTAATCTGCCGCACTGTGGGGCGAGATAGCGTAACAAGTGTCATCCGTCCTCCGGAGGATTGCCAAGTAATCCGAGAAGAATCCGGCGGACGTGAATGCAATAATGACTAAAGCGGAAAAGAACCGCTGGACCGCTTATGCCAACTTCCCAGAAGAATCGTAAAGCAATCGGCAGCAGAACGTAGTAGAATCTCCATAAAAAGAGGGGTCCGTAACCCAGACAACGCTCCGTAAATCGAGTCTCAAAACTCGCCGAGAAGCGATAGAGCAGCAGCAGTCTATTGTTCCCTTGAAAAGGCTTTGGTTAAGTTTAGAGGGGAGGAGGGGGTGAATAAACTTAACACTTAAAACTTTTTGGGGTTGACAAACTCAAAGAAGGTCGTGAGTCTGCCGACCACTCAATGAGTCTCCGACCACTCGTGAGTCTGCTGACTATTAGTTTCTGAATTTGTTGCAGCGGAATATATTTAAATTAAGCTTTATTACTTGTTGTTAAAAAGATGATACTAAGAATTGGATACTTTGTAGTGCAAGTGTGTGATTCAGTTGCTAGTTTCAGTAGGTTGATGTGATCAGTATCCTGATAAAATAATATGCGGAAAGTTAATGCAGTAAAGGTAAATTAGTCAAGATTTATAGTGGTTCCAGGTGGAGTAATCCTGTACGTCCAGTCTTCTCCTATGACGGTGGTGGAAAATCACTAGAGATTCTTGAGGTTGCAGTTACAAAAATCCCTAAACTATTTGTCTTTCACCAATGACTATGGCTTCACAAACTGAACATTTGAAACATGTATGATTGTTGTTTCAAAGTATTTCACTGGTCCTTGAAGGGTAGGATTGCCTCTTCACCAGCTCCACCACAAACAACAGTTCTTGACAGCCAAAAGATGCTTCTTTGTCTTCAGCAAACTTCTTGTAAAAGAAGGGTTGAATCAAGTAAGTGATTCAGCTTTCAGTAGCTTGATTAGGATGAAATGATCAGCAGCTTAAGGTCTTCAAGTGTTTGTATTTGATGTAACTTGATAGCATGTTACACTTGAGGATAAATCTTGATCAGGAAGTTTAAGCTCATGTATGTCAGCAGGGTGTTTCTTGATCAAAAACTTGATAGCTTCGTATGAATTATTTTGTTGTTCATCATCTTCAAACTGAGTCAGGAGTCCCTTATTTATACGTGTGAGACTTGTGACTTGTGTTTGATTTTCAAATGTAGCCGTTTTAGACTTGTCTCCATCTTGACTTGCTTTTTGTCACTGTTCATAGTATCGACAATCGCCGATCGACTTTTGTCAACTTCCGATCATCAGCCCACCTTTGACTTATAACCATTGGATAATTCTCTGAATCTTCCAACGTTCCTTTTATCTTGACCATTGATTTGTTGACAAAATCAAGGCTTGAAACCATCCTTATCCATTTACTCTTTCAAATTTAACTTGATTAAATCGAGATTTTCATTCAGCAGATAGTAGAAGTATATCAACCTGTTGATGAAGATGTCTGTCAGCTGGTTTAAGTCAGCTGTGTTTTAATAACACTTGAGTCAACTGCTTCTTATCTAACTTTTTAATTGTGAAGCTAGAGTACACCATTTTGATTATAACTAAGTTCCAATCACCATTTAACATATGGAACCCAGACTTTGTACACAAGGTATATGTAATCAGTTTAGGTCATCACAGACATCCCTAAATTCTGATTCCATATCCTTGACTTTAAATGTTTGATCCCTTAGCCTTCAATAATTGAGTATGCACCCTCAGCCTTCAACCATCAGCAGGTTCCTAGTTAGTCTACTGACCTAGACAGGTCTGATGATAAGGTCAGCTGACCTTTTTTACAGTGCTTGTTTGATCAAACCTATACAAAAATCAAACTCTAGTGAACCTATACATTTAATCTAGACATCGTTTTGCCTTTGCTCTATAACAGCTAGTCTGGCACTCATCATTAAAAGTTAAAATATGTCCAACAATTTCCCCCTTTTTAGTGATGTGGCCAATACCCTCCTTACAGCAAAGGAAAAAGATAAAGACAAAAACAGAACAAATTTAGTCATATTCCATTAAAATCATATTTGTTCAAAATTATTACAAACTAGGATCAGCAAAAGATAAATGCAAAGTAAATGTGCTGATCTAGTTTCTGTTCCTGTCTTGTTCTTGCTTCTCTTGACACTCCCTGATTTCCCTGACAATATCTAGCATCCATTGATATTCCTAAGTGGAAAAATCAATCTAGGTGTGTATTTGTTTCCACCATTTCCAGGATTCTGGTAGGGTCAACCTTATAGTATGAATATTGAAGCCTTGTCCCATATATAAATGTTTGAATTAATCTAAAGACTACCTTACTGTCCAACTGTCCATCCTTTGACCTCTTCCACCTCTGCCTCCTCTACCACCTCATGGATTTGACTCTTACTTCCCAGAATTTAAGTCCCAAAAAGGAATTCAGTCCTTCTTGAAATCCCATGTCATGGTAGATCCTCTTCTTTGAGTAGTACAGCTTCTTATACTCTTTCAGTAGGTCATCAGTCAGCTGATTCCTGCCAGGTGAAGGCTTTCTAAACTCTTTTATGTTAGCCTCCCATTCCTTTTTGGAAAAAATCATTGATGCCTCTTTTTCTTTTGATGTAAGGCCCTCTTCCCTCTTATTGACATCATCAATAAACCGGTTCAGTGTGCCATGAACACTTTCTTGTGTGATCACCAATTTTCCAGTTGTCCCTCCATAATTTCAGTCTTTATGTCAACTGAAGTGATCATTCCTTCAATAGTCTGTTCCAGAAGATTAATCCTCTGATCAGTAAGCTTAGGATCCAGTACAATAGGTTTAGGTGCCACAGCAGGGTGAGGTGCCACAGCAGGCTTAGGTGCCTCAGCAAGCTTGTCAAACTTCTTGTGTAATGAGGCAATCTGTTCATGCAAATTTTTATCTCTGTGTGCAGTACTTTGGTTCATACCTCTTACATCTTTGAGTTGATCATTGATAGAAAATTGAGTAGAGGAAATGTTGGAAGCAACTGTTTCAGTGGTTCTTCCTCTATTTTCCACTAGATACACCAAGTATTCGAACCTCTGCTCACTTCTTTGTCGGGCTTGAGTCCTCGCCTGTGTAATATCATCTATTACAGCTCTCAACTCTTCCAAAACATGTGCTTGCATCTTGCTGACCATACTTCCAAATGCATTTGTCCAAAGAAAATCACCAAAGGCTCTTCAACATGATCATTGGCCCTTGGTATCCTGACAACTATGGCTCTTTTCTTGTCCCATTCAGTAGGTTCAAAACCCTCCTCAGTCACATTTTCAACAGGTACCTCTTTAAAAATAGGTACTTGTGCTTGTTGGGGCTCATCAGCAGCTTCTTCTTCCTTTGGCATTTGGAATTCCTCATCACCGAAGTCATAGTCAACAAGTTGTTCTTCATAACCATATTCAGCAGCTTGATGTCTATCTTTGCCATCAGTAGCCCTTACCTCAGTAGCCTCCACACAGATTAAAGGGGATTCCTCCAATCCAAATTTCAAGTCTGACCTTTGTTCCAACATTGTCTCGATCCTCGATGATTGGAACCACCAGCCCCGACCTTTGTTCAGCCAAGCTATCTCAGTACTTCAACAGATCGAACCTCCACATCTTCAATCGTAATTTGAGAAAATACAGCCATATTTTCCTCTAAAAACCATGCACATCGCCTATCTCTTTTAGAGTTTTAGAAGCTTGTCTTTGAAACCTCATCGAGATTAATATCGCCTTGATATTGAGTTGATTCTTCGAGAAAAAATCATGCAGCTTCAACCATCGGGCATCGTGAGTGGCCTTCATCATACTATCTTCAAGAAGTGTTTCTATTGCCATTTGTTCTTCTAGATCTTCAGAAAATCAAAGAAACAGCTCATGATCCAAATCATCAGTTTGTTGACCCCCAGTAGACTTGCCACCATTAGCAGATTGATCTGTTGTCTTGTCAGTAGCCTCCTGTCCATCTTCTTCAAATGTTCTCTCATTGGCAACTCCAATTGACTCTTCTGGGTGCATAGGATGATCATGATCTGAATCAGATGAGGATGATGAATCATCACTATCAGGTGTATATTTAGGATCCTTGAACATGATGTTTTTCTTTGCTTGCCTTCTTCAATGATTGCCATAAGCCTTACCTCTAATTCGAGATGTATCTATCGGGCCTCAAAAGATTCTCCACTCCAAGATTTTCAAATGCCCATTTTTCAAAACCAAATCATTGGTTCTCATGCTGGTTTCGCTTTGTAGAAACAAAACAACCATTCAAAATATCTTTGAACCCTCTTGAAGTCGATCCACTATCTCTTTCTTTGACTTATTCTCTTTTCTCTCATAGGGCATTGTAGGCTTCCTGGGAATAGGTTGTTCAACTTGTTGTCCTCCAAAGGCTTCAACAAGATGGCTCAAAGTTTCTTCAAGAAGGACAAGCGTGTCAAGGGGTTCCTCAAATTGAAAATTTGTACCCACCACCTCCATCTGCTCAACACTTGGTTCCCCACGACTTATATGCTCCTCAAGAGGTCTCAGAATCGCTTGTTCTCGCCCCGATTTATAGCATCCACAACAGGTCTTGAACAGTACAATGACATCAACATCGTGTTAAGGTTCAAAGAATCATTTGTGGTTCTTCACTTGTCGCTCAACAAAGAACCTCGTGAGCCTCAATAGGCTAAACAACTTGTGTTGTTTCAAAAAAATCTTCTTCTACTTCCTTTTGGGCCTCTAGAACCCTGTATTCTTTGCCCTTTCCATGGCCTTTCCTTTTCACAACCTGTTTTCTTCTTTTTGCAGGTTGTTCTTCCCTCTCAAAAAGTTCTTTTTCTAGCAACTCTTTGCTAGAAGCTTTCCACTTTCTGGAGTCTTCCTTGATCTGTTCTTTTAAGGTCTCAACAGTAGTCTTCTTGACTTGAAGAGGGCCGAGTAGCCTCAATTTCAACTTGAGCCTCAAGAGACTCAAAGCAGTTGTCTACCAAGTTGTCGCCTTGTCCTTTTAGGCTTTAACATTTCAGTGATCTTTCTTGTTTCACCAGCCTTTTTTTCTCCACAGAGTTCTTTTGTGCAGCAGGTTGCGCATCATTTTTGGCCTTGATCCTCTGTTCCTACCCACCATCATTGACATCATCATCCTTTTCACTCTCAGTCTCCTCATCATCCAAACCAGGGATAGGATAATTGATTTCTGGTTTGTACCTTGACTTGTTGATTTTTGTAGCTGCAACATCAGCAATCTGCAAGTTATTCAATAGGGCCTGAATCATCAAACCCAAAGGTTTTGTTTTAGACTTCCTTGTTCCATCTCTATCTTCCGTCACCACTTTCTTCATGTACTGAATGAAGAATCCGGCCTAATCAATCTTCATGCTTCTGCAAATGATTATCAGCAGGTCTATCTTTGGTCCAGAAAGTGTATCAAGGCTTCCACTGAATCTTAGAATATTCTTCATAATAATCTTGCTCAGCAGGTTATATTCCAAGCCAATATTCTTCACATTGATATTCAGGACTGATGGTATGGACTTGTTAGTCTTGATTGATTCCACAAACTCAAATTTTGACAGCTGCATCAGTTCTGGATTTGTAAGGGTATTGTTACCTGGTCCAAATCCGAACATTCTCTCAGTATATCTGAGGTGATTTCGATCTGCTGGACATTAACAGTTGTGGTGAATGCCTTTCTTTTATCTTTTATCACCTTATTCTTCCAGAAGTTGACAATATTTGTGTATGAGATAATTTCAAATCTTAGATTTAGGACAGCTTCCAGTCCTTCATATCTTCTAATTCTTCTTCCAATACTGATGGCTAACTCAGTCTTGTTACCATCGACAACAAAACCTCTAAAAGTTTGGCTCATGCCAAGATGATCATCTCCTTTGTCCGCTATTGTAGAAATTTGAAAAATATGAAGAAAACTTTGCAAATTTGTGTTCACACTTGTATATTTTCAGAAAAAATCGATCCGAGGTCTGTATGTAACTTCATTGTATATGTGTGTATATATAAGGAAATATAGTGGTTGATAACTATCAGGCAAGTACTCTAGCATTTAATCATGATTAATCTTGGAATGAATGGGATGTTGCCACGTATCCTGATGATGGTCAATTTACACCGTTAATTATCTAATTATTACCCCCGATTCTAGCTTAAATGGGCTTTAAGTGGTTAATAATTTGTCGTCTCGTGCATAAATTACACCTGAACCGAGTTACGACTCGTTATTATGTAATTAGCCATTTTAATATATTAGTTGTTATTACAAGCCTTGTTTTATGGTTTATTTATAATGGACTTGATTTGGAAGCGATTGGAATGGACTTCGGAGGAGAAAAATGCACAGAAATGGACCAGAACGGACAGCGGGTAGTAGCAGAGGCCAGCGAGAATCCTCAGGCTCGGCAAATGAGCCCCGCTTAGCTACCAAATGAGTTGGCTAAATTACCCCTGCTTCCCCAGACGCATTTTCTATCTCGTTAGGGTTTAGGTTTTACGAATTAGGTCGGTTTACGGCTATTCTAAGTCGGTTTACAGCCTATATAAACTCTCTTTCATTAGTCCCTTTATACACAACTCATAACACAAAATCCTCGCTTTCAGAGCGCTTTTATACAAATTTCCCGCAGTAATAATGTAAGTTATTTGTATTTATTTGTTCTTTGTAATTAAGTCCCCCCCAATTATTGTTTATCGTTTGAGGTTGTTCGTTCTTCACCGAACGATGTAGATCTAAGGATACGATATGAGGCAGTGGGGATTCCTTGTCTATAAGAATCCACATGCCTGGATCGCTTATCCGGTGACCTATAGATAACTTTGGTATGATCGACAATCATGTTTTTAGTAGATCTATATAATTGCTTTATGAATCTTTATTTTATCCGTTACGATGATGTAGAAACGCTAAGATTTAGTTGTTCGTCAGCGTCAATCTAGCCACGTCTTTATGGTGTGATTGTCTACCTAGAATTTCTTATCTTAGTTGGTATGGCTACGGCTATGTTGCTCGTCTGCTTTAATTAGCGTATGATTAGAAAATACCAATATAGGGCTCCTAGGTCGGCTCATGAATTGATCTTCCGGGACTTTCAAATGAGATTTAGATCTGTTTTTTATTAGGAATTGAGCTCATCTAGTTATACGTGCATATCGTAGATTAACATGATACCCGCAGTTAGTGTTAATGGGACGGAGACCGATGCGATCAGCAGGAAGTATGCTCAACCACGTGCATGTTGCCTAGGTGAGAATACGGTTAATATCGGCATCCCTAGTTTTGTAAGCGTCACGAGTTATATGAGATGGAGGCTCACGGGTTAAGTCACGTAATGTATCACAGTGATCTAGATGGCCTAACCGGAGCTAGATCAAGTTTAGGGGATGACTTCCGTTGCCAATATAAAAGAAATACGAATTGGATTAATAGTTGTCGAGTCTAGCTTAATTATATAGAATCTCTGGATCCAAACGATAACATAATAATTGAGGAGGTTAATTACGTTTGTGTTGTGTCGAGTCGTGTCTTTCTTTTCTTGTCTTTTGTTGGTCGTAGACCGCTTTGTGTCCTTGACATGAATGATTAATTGTTTGTATATAAATGACCCACAACTGGTTCCCTGTGGGATCGACCTTGATTCGCTATAGCTATACTACGATGGACCTAGTCCTCTTGCTAGTATTAGTTTATGGTGGTCAAGTATTTTATTATCACTTGATCTACGTCATCAAGTTTTTGGCGCCGTTGCCGGGGAACCAACGGTCAATTTTATATATAAATAATTTTTTTATTCATGTTAAGTTTTCTGTATTAGAGTCTGGTTTTACGTTTTTGAGTCACTCTGGTTGTCTGCCCTATGTAAAAATTCTAGATTCCAAAAAAAAAAAAAAAAAAAAAAATGGTTTCGCTCCCAGCGAGACTACCTCTCGCTGCCAGCGAGCATGGTCAGTTTTCTGGGATTTCGAGTGTCTGTTTATCTCCGTATGTTTAGTCCATAGGTCTGATAGCAGCATGGGAAACCATGTTAAAGTCTGTCTACGGTCTGTTTGTTTTTTTTGTTTTTCTTCTGTTTGCAGAAACCAGGGAAACAATAATCTGAGTCAGTAATTTTTCATGGGCGCTGAGAAAATAACCCAGCAACATGTGGAGCTACGAATCTATGATGGGAAAAGCAATGGAAGCAACACCTTCAAAGCACCAAGATGGCTCCAAGAAAATAAATTTAAAGGCATAAATTCTTCGTGGTATAATATTGAAGGCAATGTACTACCTTTTTTTTGCTTATGTTTTACTATCTTTTGGTTTTTTTGAACATAAGTTAGCCTATACATGAACCTGAGTATGAATCTTAGCCCGGAGTTGGTTTGTAAGATTAATTTTATTAGTGTGGAAGGTTACGCCCCAAATCATCTCATCTAGAGGTGTAAGGAAACATGTAGTAGTCAAGGAAGCAAAGTGAATAAAGAGTTTCTCATAGTTATGTTAAAATCTCATTGTCCTATGCATGAGATTGCTTCTTCTAGCCATGGGAGCAACAATTTGTGTAGTTTTAAGAATTCGCAATCTAAAGAAGACGTTGAGTTTTGAGAGAGCATAATGAAGCAAAGATTATAGAGGATATGATTAAAATGGGTCCCTAGGACTAAATCGCCTAGAATTCACTAATTCCTAAAACGAGCCAAGGTAAGAGCTTTGTATAAATGGTATGGATAAATGTCGTTTCTTAGGTCTCACAACCAAGGGAAGGGTATTAATCCGCAAAAGCAATGAGCCCACCTCATATAGTGCTCAAGGGGTCAACATCTGGCGATCCAAGAAGGATAACTGACAAAGATAATTTTTGGAAAGTCGAGCTGAGGACTTTAAACTCAGAACTACTTCTAAAACCCTTAGGATTTCTTTTAGGATTTTAGGTTTTGTTTTCTGTGAGTCCAATAAGAGTAACGTGACATGTGTTGAGGTTTTTTATTTTCCATGGTCCGATGGCCATTAGGCTAAGGATGTGCAAAACTTTTTTACTCAATATAGGCCACGTGAAGTAGAGTTCCGTGGGAGAGTTGAGAAATTGCTAAAGAAAATGAAATTTAGCAATCAACCTTAAGATGGAAGCATTGAGAGAGCTTGAGAATTATTGAAAATGTAACAGAAAATGATTGGTGCGAACAAGAACGCTTTTTGGTCAACTCCCAAAACCTTTTAGAATGGCGATCCGAGTGAAAATCCAAAGTTGTGTGCAATTCGTTCTGCAACTACCCTTATCCTTTCCTTTGTACCTTTTCACCCTTCAACCTTTTCTATTTTCTCACCAATCTGCCCAACAGTTCACATTTCTAACCATTCTTTCATCCCCTCTCTTTCTCTCCATCTATTTCACTCTCCCACCCTAACCCAATCCCTTCACCAATACCCACCCAAACACATTTTCTTACCCACCCTTTATCTTCCCTTTATCTTTTCTTACCATCCTTATATATATCTTTTTCTAAACCCATCATACTCTCAACCTCCATGTTGTTTACAAAATACCATTGTGTTGCGGAATTAGTATATTGCTAAGTTTTAATGCTTATCTTTTATCACTTTGATTTTCATGATCCTAGTTGGGGTAAGTGTAGCTCTAAATCTAGCTAGGTTTTAACAGTTTTTGGGTCGATCAAACTACCACTTATATTTCTACCGGAAGTTTTCAATTTCACAAATTTTCTGGCCATTCCGGCACATATCGATGATGAGTTTTGTTCTAAAATATCACACCGATCTGACCTTGTTGATGACGTTGAGAACTTCTACATGCTAAATTGGGTAATTCGTAATTTCGAGGAGTAGCTACATCTCCCTAGGTTGTTGATATCCAATCCAAACGTGAAGAGTCTGCTCTAAGTATCTGATTTTATCTTTAGCCAATAGGTCACATTCAATCTGTTATACCTTACCAAGTTTCTCTTTAACACTGGTTTGAATACCTTGTCGATCCAGTCAACCTCGTGTTTTTCCACATGGGGTAATTCTTTTTGATCTTTGTCTTCTCCACCTGGTTTCAAGATTATTTTTGTGGTGGAGGATATCGATGACGACTACCATATTTAGTTGCTTGTTTATTTTTCTTTCTATTTAGTATTTTTCTTTTTCAGTCCGTATACCCTTTATCTTATTCGTTTGAGTAATCCGTGTCTGAACGAGTAGATTTAATGCTATAAAATAAACATTGCGAGGGCTTAAACATCGGTTTGAGGTTTATTTTATTCCTTTTACTGCCCTTTTTTGATTATTACTTTTTATGGGCTAACGCTGTAACGAGTTTCGAGCTTTGTTGAAGATTTGTTTTGCAACGATATATCTCTGGTTAGGTCCATGGTTTGTAGACTGCCCCGAAGTTCATCGACTTGTTCCACTACCGTGCTTGACCGAAGCAAAGTTCCTATCTTTATTTTATTTTATACATTGAGGACAATGCATCGTTTAAGTGGGGGGTACGAGTCACTTAGCTTCCGTATATCAAATAATTAATAAATGTGTAAAAATTCAAATTTTAAGCAAGAATCACATTTCCTTTTGTGAAAACCGAGCATGTATAGATAATGAAAGAAGCTCTTAAGCATAATTATAACTTATTTTTGCCATGCTATCTTCTTGAAATTGTTTAGTAAATATCATATCACTATTTGTGTGAGTAGTTTTGTATTAAACATATATTTTGTCCTGGAATCAACCTCTTTAAGCACGTATAACTTAAATGCTAAGTCTGAAAGGTTAGATAAGAAATTATTTTTTTCCGGAAGGTTGAAACAGGAACTACTTGACTTTGTGATTACTTCTTGCCATACTTCCGATAAGGCTAATATCAATGATAGTGAAGCAAAAACCGGGCAAGAAAAAAAAAACAGGATTTGGTTTATATAAAAAAATGAGTAAATAAAGTAAAAAAAGAGAGAAATTATGAGCATTTAAGTTAGAGACTGCTAAATCGATGGAGCATAAGATGCACGGTTTTAAAACAAGGCAGTAGGGTAGCAAGTTCGTGGAGATTTGAAGGTTGTTGTTTGCTAGGCACCCACCATTGCAAGTTACTGTCCCTAGAATCAACGCGGCCCTGGCAAAGAAACAAACGTGAACTGAGAAAAGTTTCTTGGTTTCCAAATCTTCCCCGCTTCACTAGAATCTAGTATTACACCTGTATTATTTGTTAACGATAAGGAGGCGTCACAAAGTTTTGAGTGGTGAAAGTTGCATCTAGAGGACATTATAATTCGAATCTCTCTATTTCAAATACTCTGCATGACGATTATATCACACACATGTTGATTCAAAGATGAAATGGTGGTTAATGCCTAACTGACAAACGTGTTTGCTATTTTATTTACTTTGGAATTTTGAATGAGCCTGCTGTCAATTAGTAAATTATGTTTCGGCGGTTCTTTCGCCTTCTGTGTTTGCTCAGGTCGATCAAAGGCTAAGTGGGGGGTACTTGATGATGGTCAATTTACACCGTTAATTATCTAATTATTACCCTCGATTCTAGCTTAAATGGGCTTTAAGTGGTTAATAATTAGTCGTCTCGTGCATAAATTACACCCGAACCGAGTTACGACTTGTTATTATGTAATTAGCCATTTTATTATATTAGTTGATATTACAAGCATTGTTTTATGGTTTATTTATAGTGGTCTTGATTTGGAAGCGATTGGAATAGACTTCGGAGGAGAAAAATGCACAGAAACGGACCAGGTAAGTAGTCGAGGCCCAAAGAGATCCTCAGGCTCACGGCGTGAGCCTCGCCTCTGGCTGCCAGCGAGTTGGCTAAATTACCCCTGCTTCTCCAGACGCGTTTTCTATCTCGTTAGGGTTTAGCATTTATGAATTAGCTCGGCTAATGGCTATTCTAAGATGGTTTACAGCCTATATAAACTCTCTTTCATTAGTCACTTTACACACAACTCATAACACAAAATCCTCAGTTTCACAGAGCAGTTTTTATACAAATTTCCAGCAGTAATAATGTGAGTTATTTGTATTTATTTGTTCTTTGTTCTTTGTAATTAAATCCCCCCAATTATTGTTTATCGTTTGAGGTTGTTCGTTCTTCACCGAACGATGTAGATCTAAGGATACGATATGAGGCAGTGGGGATTCCTTGTCTATAAGGATCCACAGGCCCAGATCTGTTATCCGGTGACCAATAGATGACTTTTGTATGATCGAAAATCGTGTTTTTAGTAGATCTATATAATTGCTTTATGAATCTCTATTTTATCCGTTACGTATAGAAAAACGCTAAGATTTAGTTGTTCGTCGCGTCAATCTAGCCACGTCTTTATGGTGTGATTGTCCACCTAGAATTTCTTATCTTAGTAGGTATGGCTACGGCTACGTTGCTCGTCTATTTTAATTAGCGTATGATTAGAAAATACCAATATAGGGCTCCTAGGTCGGCTCTTGAATTGATCTTCCGGGACTTTCAGCGAGATCTAGATCTGTTCTGTATTAGGGAATTGAGCTCATCTAGTTATACGTACATCGTAGATTAACATGATACCTATGAAGTTAGTGTTAATGGGACGGAGACTGATGCGATCACTTAGGAAGTACGCCTAACCATAGGAATGTTGCCTAGGTGAGGAATACGGTTAATATTGGCATCCCTAGATTTGTAAGGGTGCGAGTTATATGAGATGGAGGCCTACGAAGTGAAGTCACATAATGTAGCACAGTGATCTAGATGGCCTAACCGGAGCTAGATCTAGTTTAGGGGATGACTCCCGTTGCCAATATAAAAGAAATACGAATCGGATTAATAGTTGTCGAGTCTAGCTTAATTATATAGAATCTCTAGATCCAAACGATAACATAATAATTGGGGAGGTTAATTACGTTTGTGCTGTGTCGAGTTGTGTCTTTCTTTTCTTGTCTTTTGTTGGTCGTAGACCACTTTGTGTCCTTGACATGAATGATTAATTGTTTGTATATAAATGACCCATAATTGGTTCCCTATGGGATCGACCTTGATTCGCTATAGCTATACTACGATGGACCTAGTCCTCTTGTTAGTATTGGTCTATGGTGGTCAAGTATTTTATTATCACTTGATCTACGTCATCATATCCCACTAACTTGTCCCATTAAGAGTTGTAACCGTTGTATATTTGTAACCACAGTAATAAAGGATAAGAATAATATCCGTTTACTGTTGAATTTAATTAAAGTTTGACTAACTTCATAAAGTATAATTCAGTAGACTTGGTCTTCAGTAAAGTTAAACTTCAGCAGGGTTACTTCGAAATTTTTCTACTGATCTTCCGTTGACTCAGTAGACTGTTGACAAAAAAATACACTGTTGATTTTCCTTAGGCATAGTTTGGTTCAATTGATAATACAAGATGAAGTTTAATACCAATGACTGGTCTGTCAATTGAGCTCACCCAACAGGAAAAAGACCAATCCCCTTGGTAACTTCATTTGCTCAATTGTTCAAACTGTTCAAGTACATGGAATTATTGATACCAATGACTAATCTGCCAAGTGAGCGCACCCAGCAGGCAAAGACTAATCCCCTTGGTGAATTCCGGTACTCTGCTGATCATTAACATGTCAGTCAATTAACTTTTATGATGCCAAGTTCAGTTCTTAACTTAGCAATTCTTTCACTATCCAATGGTTTTGTAAAGATGTCCGCAAGATGATCTTAGGTAGGGATGTAAAGAACCACCACATCTTTCTTCTCAACATGATCTCTTATTAAATGATGTCTCACATCAATGTGTTTGGTTCTAGAGTGCAAAACAGGATTTTATGTGATTGCAATTGCACTTGTATTGTCACACATTATAGGAATTTCTCTTTCTTCAATCCCATAATCCCTTAATTGTTGTCTCAACCATAGTATTTGTGCACAGCAGCTTCCAGCAGCAATGTTTTCAGCTTTAGCAGTGGAAGTGGATGTTGAATTTTGTTTCTTGCTAAACTAGGAAACAAGTCTATTTCCCATCAATTGACAAGTTCCTGTGGTGCTTTTTCTATCAATCATGCATCCAGCATAATCAGAATCTGATAGGATGTAACTTTGAAACTTCCATCTTTTGAATACCATATTCCTACTCCCAAAGTCTCTTTTGGATGCTTGAGAATCCACTTGACTGCATCTAAGTGTCTTTCCATGGGTTTTGATTGAAATCTTGCACAAACACCTACTGCAAAGGATATATCAGGTCTTCTGGCAGTGACGTAAAGCAGACTGCCTATCATCCTTCTGTATAAGATCTGATCAACATCTTTGACTTATTTATCTTCATCCAGTCTGATGGTTGTACTAATAGGAGTTGATACTTTGGTGCTATTTTCCATACCAAACTTCTTTAGCAGCTTCTTGGTATATTTAGATTGATGAATGAAGATTCCATCTTTTATCTCTTTGACTTGTAATCCCAAAAAGTAGTTCATTTCTCCCATCACACTCATTTGGAACATGCTTTTCATGAGATTAGAAAACTTTTCACCTAGCAATTCATTTTCAGAACCAAATATTATGTCATCCACATAGAATTGCAGCAGCAGGGTGTTGTCCCCTTTATTGATTATGAAAAAAGTTTTGTCAATGGTACCTTTGTTAAAACCAATGTTCACCAAGAATTGAGATAGGGTTTCATACCATGCTCTTGGTGCTTGTTTCAAACCATAAAGTGCCTTATTGAGTCTATACACTTTATCTTCTTTATCTTTAACTTCAAAACCAGGAGGTTGCTGAACATAAACCTCTTCCTCCAGAATGCCATTCAAAAATGCACTTTTGGCATCCATCTTGTACACTTCGAAGTTTCTATATGCATCATATGCCAAAAATAATCTTATAGCTTCAGTCTTTGCAATCCAGGGCATATGTCTCTTCAAAATCTATTCCTTCTGCTTGAGAATATCCTTTTGCCACTAGTCTGGCCTTGTTCCTAACAATGGAACCAGATTCATCCAATTTATTTCTGTATACCATTTTTTTCCAATTATGTTTGCATGACTAGGCCTCTCCACTATTGTCCAAACTTGGTTTCTTTCAAACTCATTCAATTCTTCTTGCATAGCATTTATCCAATCTGGATCAGAAATTGCTTCTTCAACAACTTTAGGCTCCATTTAAGATAGAAAGCAAGTGAACATTGCTTCTAATTGTCTTCAAGTCCTTACACCTTGATGTATATTGCCAATTACTTGTTCAGTAGGGTGGTCCTTCAACCATTGTAAGTCTTGATTAGCCTGATTTACAAGAACCTCATCTTCAGTTGGGTCTGCTATTGCTTTAGTAGGGGAATTAGCATATCCTTGAACTACATCTGTTGTTGCATCAGTATTGTTCCCTGAAGGTTCTTCACCAGGGGCAGAGTCGGATATTTTTAAGTCATTTATCTTTTTCAAAACACCAACATATTCTGGATGAGTGATCTCCTAATTCGTAGCAGGTTCTGAAACTTCTTCATCTTCCATTCTAGTGAACTTAGGTTCAAAAAAAACATGTATTGATTCTTCATGTTTTAATGTCCTTTTGTTCGGTACCCTGAATGCCTTGCTGACTGAAGAATATCCTAAAAAGATTCCTTGATCTGATTTTGGTTGGAATGTCTTCAGTTTTTCCTTACGATTTAAAATAAAACATTTGCTTCCAAATGGATGGAAATATGAAATGTTTGGTTTTCTTCCATTCCATATCTCATAAGGTGTCTTTAGCCGCTTTTTGTTTATTGAGGTCCTATTTTGTGTGTAGCTAGCTGTATTGATTGCTTCAGCCCAATATCTTTCAGGTAGTAATGCTTCACAAATCATACTCCTCCCTGCTTCCTTTAAAGTCATGTTTCTTCTTTCAGCAACTCCATTTTGCTGAGGTGTACCAGTAGCTACTAATTGATGCGGCACTCCATTTTGTTCATAGAATTCTCTTATGACTTTATTAAGGAACTCAGTACCCTTGTTTGATATGATCTTCACTACTGTCAAACTTTTCTCATTTTGCACTCTCTTCAAAAGTTCAGGCATCTTTTGAAGTGTTTCACTTTTCTTGTTCATGAAAATTACCCAAGTGTATCTTGAATAATCATCCACAACTACCAGAGTGTACTAATTTTCTGTTACACTTGTTGGTGTCATTGGTCCAAATAAATCTATATGCATCAGCTCCAAAACTCTTTTTGTTGATTGATTAGCCTTTGACTTGAAGTTTGACTTTGTTTGTTTACCTTGATGACATGCGTCACATATTCCATCATTTTTGAATGTGATCTCAAGTAGACCAATCACCAACTCATTTTTCACCAACTGATTGATATCATCAAAATTGAGATGATTCAATTTCTTACGCCATAACCAATTTAGTTCTGACTTGGTATGCACCATCAGGCATGTCTCTGGAACAGCAGTAGACCAATCCACAAAATACATATTTTGTTGTCTTTTTCTAGCCAACACAACTTGTTCACCTCTTTCACTAATGACAATGCAGTAGCCTTTGTCAAAAGTTACCTTGTAACCCATGTCATAGAATTTTCCAGTGCTCAGTAGGTTGTAGTCCAGTCCTTCCACATATGCAACATTTCTGATAGTTAATCCATTCTTCACCAGTGTTCCATATCCTCTTGTATGTCCTGGTGTGTTCTTGTTTCCAAAATTGACTCTTGGACCATCTTTTGCCACAAAATTAGTTAAACAATGCTTATCCTTTGTCACATGCCTGGAACATCCACTGTCAAAGTACCAGACACCCTACAAAGCAAATTTAATGTGTTTTAGGTACCCAAAACTATTTGGGTCCATAGTGGTCAGTGGTAAGCATGACCCTTGGAAAATTTCCATAAGGTCTTCTTTGAAAAGCATTGCACTTTTGTTCATATATGTATCCTACATTTCCATAAAATCTAACATTTGGTTGTGTAGGATTCACATATGGTTTCTGGCCTTTTGGTATAAAGTGTTGTTTAAAGTGATTTCTATTGTTAGAGGCACTAGCATAACCATAAGTTTGTTGTCTGTTAGGAACAACCCTGTAATATGGAGTCTGCTGAGGTCTCAGCTAAAGTCTCAAATTAGTCCTCTGCTGAGTTCTTTGCTGATTCCACTGCTGAGGTTTTACCCTAGCATTATGGTTATGTCTATTGATTCTAGTAGTAGGGGTAGGAACGTTCCAATCTTCATCGGTAGAGAACAAAACTCATAAGAGGATTTGAATATTGTCGTCCAATAGAATCCACACTGCAGTACCTTTGATGTTGTCTTATCAGGCCCATAGTGGCCTCTAGTTTCTCTTGAATGACACTGGCTCAAAATACTTGGAATTTCTTCATCATGGAAGCATCCTCTAAGAATGTTATCAGGGAACATCTTAACCAAGTAGGGATCATCCCAATAGTAGTGCTTCAAGTCCATAAAGAACTTATTCTTATCCATGCTCGTGAATTCCGAAGGTAGGTATCGTTCCGCAAGATAATTTACTATGTTAGCAAACGAAGGGTATACCTCCTACTCTTGATGTATAAGTCTGGGTTGAGTCTCCTCTTGGGCCACTACTGAGACAGAAAAAAGTTGTTCATAACAGAAATACTCATCAATCTCAGTAAAAATACGTTTAATCAAGAATGAGTGTCCAAAATACGATCAACGAACAACTATAGAAAAGAGAAGAATAATGGTTGGTGCCAATAAACAAGTGAGAGAAAACACAAGCATACTCATATGAGTTTATAAAGATTAGTTCTAACTAAAAGTAACTAGTTATTCCCCCATATCATGCATCAATCATTCCCGTTGGTAAATTTTATATCTTTAACAGCTACGGGTGCTAATCCCTAATATTACTCAACTTCCATTGAAAGGATAGTAGGTCTCTATGTGCAATTAACCTCCTTCGTTGGTTTTATTAATTCACATGCAATAAGAATTAGGACTAGCCGGCTCAAGACCGAAGACCTCCCTAAGCAGCTATCGTGCATTGACTAGCACGTTTTAAGGATCGATCTAGACATTGTCCAAACTAACACTTCACTTTATCGTCCTTCATGATAATTTCGATGACATGCAAATAGTTGATTAGGCTATAAACATGTATATTAAATCATCGATCGACGTAGTTGGCGCCAATTATCATGAATTAGGATTTACTAGGTATTCGAGATCTAGCGATAAAGATCAAGCGGTCCCGAAGAACACATCCTTCATTTCATGATTTCTTCACCAATGATTCAGATCTATACACGTATGGGGTAAAATAAACAAATTACTACATATAGGAAAAATTGTAAACAATCAAATCATACTAATCACAAGAAAAGAATGACAGATCCACATCTAGAAAGCCGTAAAATCATACCCTTGAAGACAAGTGTAAATCCTCCATAGATCGCTCCCTCGGCGGTGAATCCATTGGATTAGTGACTATAACTCATAGAGAAAATAAAAGAAAAAGAGAACTTCTATTGAATATAATTTATTTGTCTTGGGAAAATTGTACAATGAAATTCGTGGCTGGTGCCACTTATTTATAGTGCTACAACCGAGTTAGCTAACCATAGAAACTACCCCTCGTCCAGGAAAATATGGTTTCCAAAGCTTCTGGAACTCTCGCGATTGCGGCAGCACCTCAAGCGGTTGGAAGGGTATTTCGGTCTTTTTTTCACACTCAGTTTCTTCATCCAGTTCGGCCCACAATCGGTCTTCAACACTCGGCCCACTCTTCGTAACCTGAAAGTACTCTAATAACACACGAAATAATATCGAATCAGGGAAAATAAACGTTAAATGCAAATTACTCGACTCATGAACTCGACATGTGACATTCACTACAAATGGCTCATATAAATGGTCGATCGATGGAGATGTTCCCGGCCCATCTCTACATACAACTACTTTTAGCTCAAAATGGGTGTAATGTTGATGTTGTGATGTGTATCATTTTGAGCGTCATCAAGTTGCATCGTTCTTGGTTCAAGGACTTTGAGGCATAATATACAACATGGCTTGCTCTACCCACACGTTGTCAAAGAACTGCCCCCACAGCATAGTCACTTGCATCACACATTATGTCAAAAGGGAGTGACCAGTCAGGGGGTTGAATGATGGGTGCGGATGTGAACCTTGCCTTCAGGTCATTATACGCCTTCTTGCATTCCTCATCGAATTCCAAGGGAACTTCTTGTTGAAACAACTTGCATAGAGGTTGGGCTATCTTCGATAAATCTTTGATAAACCTGCGATAAAACCCAGCATGGCCAAGGAAACTATGAATATCCTTCACGTTAGTAGCATAAGGTAATCTTGCAATTAAATCAACCTTGGCTTTATCTACCTCTATTCCCTTTTCAAACACAACATGCCTTAACACTATGCCATCTTTCACTTTAAAGTGACATTTTTCATAATTAAGCACGAGATTAGTGTCAATACATCGTTTTAGTACATGAGACAAATTCCCTAAGCACTCATTTAATGAATCCTCATAGACAGTAAAATCATCCATAAATATTTCAATGCACTTTTCAATCATATCAGAAAATATACTCATCATGCATCTCTGAAATATACCTGGGGCATTACAAAATCCAAACGGCATACGCCGGAAAGAATATGTACTAAATGGACAGGTGAATGTGGTCTTCTCACAATCTTGGGGAGAGACTACTATTTGGTAGTACCCTGAATCCCAGTCAAGAAAGCAAAAGAATGACTTACCTATGATCCTTTCCAACATTTGATCGATGTAAGGGAATGGAAAATGATCCTTGTGGGTGGCTACATTCAGTTTGTTAAAATCAATACACATTCTCCATCCCATTTGTGGGGTCACTGCCACTTTCTCATGCTTCTCATTCTCTTCAATAGTAAAATCTGCTTTCTTTGGTACCACGTGAACATGGATAACCCATTCACTTTTAGAAATAGGATATATGATTCCCAGCTCATACAACTTTACGATCTATTTCATTACTACCTCCTTCAAGGTAAGGTTCATCTTGCGTTGTGGATCACGCACCGGTTTGGCATTTTCCTCGAGCCAAATTCGGTGCAAGCAAATAGAAGGTCTTATTCCCATAATGTCAGCCAATGTCCACCCAATGGCTTCTTTATGGTCCCTTACAACTCTAATCAAGTTCTCTTCTTGCTTCTTAGTTAAGTCTTTGTCAATTATAATAGGCAAGGTATCATTGTCACCGAAAAATGCATGCATTAGATGTTTTGGCAACGGTTTGAGCTCCAACTTGCTTGCCTGCACAGATGACGGCAAAATCCTTTCGGATGAACCAGTTAGTGGCAATACCGATGGTGTAAACTTGGAACTGTCTGAGGGTGTGGAGTATAGAGCCATAATGGCTTCATTGACCGCCTCATCTAATTCTTTGTTTACATCCCATTTGGTTAAGCTATTAGATATAACATAGTCCGTCTCATCCATGCAACATTATCTCTCATACACCTCTTCAACACAAGAATAATAACACTCACATGATAGACATACTCTTCCTCACTCGGGTACTTCATAGCCTCATAGATATTAAAAGTGACAATTTGTCCATCAAATTCAAATGTAAAAGTACCCTTACCTACATCAATTTTAGTTTTAGCTGTCTTCAGAAATGTCCTCCCTAAAAAATATAAGTGATGGATATGGTGAATATGCATCATCCATATCAATAATATAAAATTCTACGGGGAATATTAGGACATGAACTTTCACTAGAACATCTTCCACCACTCCATCCGGATATGAGTTAGACCTATCTTCCAACTGGATTACCACTCTGGTATCCGTTAATTGTTCCAAATTCAAATCATTGTAAACTGAGAGAGGCCTGACGTTAATAGATGCGCCTAGGTCAATCATGGCCTTATCAACCCTCTTGTCCCCTATGATGCAAGGAATTGTGTACATACGTGGGTTTTTGCATTTTGGTGGAACTTTACATTGTATGACCGCAGACATGTTCTCATCCGCCAGTACTCTTGCATTGGGCCTCAACTTCATCTTCTTGGTGCACAGTTCTTTCAAAAAAAATTCATATCTAGGCACTGGTTTGATGGCTTTCAACAAAGGGAGATTGATTTCCACTATCTTGAAAATACCCAACATGGCCTTTTCCTCTTCCTCTTTCTTTACCTTTGCTAAACTACCTAGAAAAGGTGGAGGGATAATAATCTCTGTTTCTTTTTCTTGGTTTTAGGCTCAGTCGGCTCATGAGAAATTTCTTCCTTGGAATTATCCTCCACTTACACTTTTTCGGCAACTTTCTCTCGGGTAAGCTCAAACAATTCTTTACCACTTTGCAAAACCAATGCATTAACATTCCCTCTTGGATTCACCACATGGGAAGGAAGCTTCCCTTGATTGTCCTTCAATTTCTTTACATCAGCTGCCAACTGAGACATTTGAATCTCAAGATTCCTTACTCCCTCTCTGGACTCACTCTAATCTAGTGAAATTATTACCGAATATTTTGATAAAGCTTCTGATTTTCTTGCTGAATAGTTTGTTGGGGGGCACTTGTCATAGTCATCATCATATCCTCCACTGAGAAACTGGTAGGAGCTGGGGCTTGGGTCCTTTGCAAAATTTGTGGTTGGGCACCTTGTGTTCTATAGATGTTTGGGTATGGATCATACCATCTTATGATGCTTAAAGTAGTATATCCTACGGCATCAACATTCTATCCATTATGAGCTAAAAGTAGTTGTTTCGACCTATAAATGTGAAACATTTAAGTTGAATATCATATGTCGGGTTTATGACTCGAGAAATCTACACTTAGCGTTTATTTTCCCTATTTCGATTTTATTTTGAGCGTTATTTGATTATTTTCAGGATACGAAATATGGCTGAGCATCATGGATGAATCTAGAGTGGATCAATGAAGAAAGATTGAGCCTAGGGTATTCCGTAACCTTCCAAGCTAAGTCGGCGAAAAAAAAAGACAAAAATACCCCGGTTTACCGGGTTGCCGCCGGTTTACCGAGGTTCCGTAATCATCCGAAACATGTTTTCTTGGATGAGGGTAGATCTAGGTGTTTCTAAGTCGGTTTATGTAACTATAAATAAGAGGCTCCGCCTCAGAACACAAGTGTACACTTTTCTAGACAAGTATTATGCAAGAAAAGTTCTTTGTTCTTCATTTTATTTCTTTTATGAGTTCTGGCCGGAGAGACGATGGAGTCACCGTCTAGGGAGAGATCCGAGGAAGATCTACGCTCATCTTTGAGGGTACAATTTTCTGTCTTTTCCAAGATGTAGATATGTCGTTGTTCTATTCGACTAGTACGTGCTAATTGTTTATTTAGTTTAATTATATAGTAGTTAGTTTATTTAACCCCATGTGGTATAGATCTAATTCGTTGGTGAAGAAATCATGAATAGTGATTGTGTTCTTCAGATCTGCGATGGTCTATATCGCTAGATCTGAATACCTAGTAAACTACTAATTCATGATAATCGGCGCCAGCTACGTTGATCGATAGATTTAATTTACATTTTAGTAGCCTGATCACCTATTTGCATGTCATCGTAAACTAGCATGAAATATGAATAGTGAAGTTCTATGTTTTGACATTATCTAGATGGACCCTAGGAACGTGTTGATCAGTGTCAACAAATGTCTAGGCGGGTTTGCGGTATGAGTTAGCGCTCAATATCGACAACTCTAGTTCTTTATATGTATGGGCTATTACGGACCAATTATGGATGGTATCTTGCGTATATATTTTCTACTACCATTGTCAGAGTAGATAGGGTTAGGAGTTGTACCCGTAGCTGAACAATGAATTAAAATTCACTAATGGGGAGGATTATTGCATGTGTGGGTGGAATAACTAATTATTCATAATTGAACTAATACATTATAAACTCTTGTTGCTCCGTTGAACTAGCATAATCTTGCTAGTTGGATCATTACCAAATCTTACTCCTGTCTATATTTAGTTGGTCGTAGACCATTATTTGTGACAAGATCAATCTTGATAATTAGACGTTCTTATGAGTCTCTGTGGGATCGACCTTGACACGCCAGTACTCTACTACGAAGACCTAGTCCTATTGCTAGTAAGTGCTTTGCACGCGATCAAGATTTTCCGCGCCAAGCAGGGAACTCGTGACAAGAATAATTTTTATTTGAGATTGAGTGTATGTATATATTTAAGTCTGTTTAATCGAGTCTGTTTTATAGTCTGTTAATACTAGAGTTGTACAGAGTCAGTTCTGTTTGAATATGGAAACAAATTGCTTCTGGTTTACTGGGGGTCAACCGCGGTATTCCGAGGGTCCCTGAGTCGGCAGAATCATTTTGTCAATTCAGCGTCGAGTCAGTAGTCGGAGTCTGTATTTTTTAGTCTTCCAGGCGAGTGTAACAGCCGCCGAGGCAAGTCACTAACTTTTTCAATTTTCTTTTTGTGACTTGTAGTACCGTACACGAAGTTCAGCAGTCAAACTCGAGAGATTCATACCAGAGATTGAAAAGTTTGCTAGACAAAAGAGAAAGGAAGCTCGAGAGAATACTGTTAGGCTGGCAGACGATGTGATTTTACATGAAGGAGATCACAGTGAGAGAGAAGAAGATATTCCACCTTTGGAAGATACAGAGAACACAATTACACAGAATGGACAGAACAGTGTCAATGGACAAAATAGAGCAGGAGTTGTGGTCAAGCAGATAGGAGAACTCTACTGAGTTATGAAATGCCGACGATTGAGCAGTTTGTGCCAGCGATTGTTCAACCCGAGGATGTGGCAGAGATCTTCCATCCAAAAAAACGTGAAACAAATGGTGACTAATTACACTACCTTTCATGGAGTACCAAATGAAGATGCTAGTGTACACATCACCAATTTTTTGGAGATAGTCAGCACAGTCAAAACAACATGAGTGCCTGAAGATAATAATAAGCTGAAGTTGTTTCCATTCACTCTGAAGGACAAAGAGAAGATATGGTTGTTGTCTCTAGCACCAGGATCAATCCAAACTTGAACCGGTCTGCTGCAGAAATTTATAAACAAGTACTGTCCGCCTGGGAAGTCACTACAGATGAGACAAGTCATCATGAATTTCAAGCAGAATCCCACTGAAACTTTCGAAGAAGCTTCTGAAAGGTTCATGGAAGCACAAAGGAGATGCCCTCACCATGATATCACTTTGCCCGTACGAATGCATAGTTTCTACCACGGACTACGGCCAAGTGAGCAGATGAGAGTAGATGCATCAAGCAACGGATGTTTCGCATTGCAATCACCTGAAGAAGCTAAAGAGAAGTTGGAGTAAATAGCACTGACAAGTCAATGTCAAATCGAGACTGCCAAAGTAGATGAAGGCGTATTTGGATTAGATACTTCTGAAAAAAATTCTTATACCAGCTAATGGTGATGAATGAGAAGATACATGTCATGCTAGATCACATTGCCAAGGCTGAGAAAGTACAGGATATCGAAGGAACCAACACCGAAGATGTCAACTATATAGGGAGGCAAGGAAATCCCTATGAGGGCGGATATCGCCCAGGTTCTCATGACCACCTTGGTTTTTTATTAAGTGAACCTAACAGTGAGGAGAGACCGAGACAAACTGGTGGATTCCTACCTCAATTCAAGTCAGGTGGTTGGGAAGTAGCCATGGAAAAAATGAGCTCAACTGTGACCGATACGGTCAATCAACTTACCAAATTCATGATTGTGCCGAATACTTAACTTCACCAAATATTGTCAAAAGATTGATACAAGATCGCCAATCGTAAGCCTTAGTGCGTAATCTGTCGCACCAAGTGGGGTAGATCTTAGAACAAGTGTCATCCGTCCTCCGGGAGGATTACGATAACACCGAGATGAATCCAAGCACGTGAATGCAATCATGACTAGAAGCGAAAAAGAATCGCATGGACCGCTTATCCCAACCGTCCAGGAAGAATCGTAAAGCGATCAAAAGCGTAATGCAAGAGAATCTGAAAAAGAGGGCCGGTAAACCGGGCCACCATGCCGATAAACCGAGTCCGAAAATGCAAGCACAAACAGCAGAGCGGCGGCGAATCGGCATGTAAGTCTTCACGAACTGTAACTATTAATCCTGCTGTTAGTAATTCCATCCGCAGCGGAAGCGATTTAAGGATCTAGATCTATAATTACACGTAATAAAACAACTAGATCTATTCTACAAGGGGGATGTAGATCATACCTCTTGAATCTCAAAATTCAAGTTGAAGAACCGCAAAGGATGAATGTGAAGATGTGAAGAGCACCACGATCTTCCGTACGTGTGATCCAAGCAACTCCCGGTGGAAGGAATTCTCGACTCGAACCCTTCCGATATGCTACCCGGAAAAATCTCCAAGATTTTCCCCTTATTCTCCCCTTGGCCGAAATTTTCTTTCTCCTCTCTAAGAGGTGAAAGTCGAAAATTGTAGTGTGTTATTTGGCTTGGGAGAACTCTCTTTATATAGGAGAGTAAAACTTAAGCCCCAAGGATTTTATAATTAATACAAAATCAATTATGATAATCCTATTAAATAAAAGATAATCCCAAAATATTCTAGAACAAATCTAGAATAATCTTTATCTTTATTTCTTACCATAAATATTTATCCAATAAATATTTTATGCACATGTCTTATTAATCACAAGAAAACTAATTTCTTGTTCATTAAACATGCCTTGGGGTCGAAATTTACCTCTTGTGACCTAGTCACAATAATTTCGACTATAACACAATTTTTGGGCCAAGATTATGGAAAATGTCTTTTCCACATATTTAATTATTTAGCCCAACTAATTTAATAGTCCACTAAACAATTAATTCACATATCGTTTTAATAAAGTCCAATAAGAACTAAATTAATATTATTAGGATTCGACGTCCGAGAATAGCTATGCTATATTAGGAGGCACGTCGGGGACCATGGACTAATAATCAATGTGCTCCGATAAATCAAATAAATAATTATAGAATAATTATATTCGATAAATCAATCACGAGAATATGCCACCATAATCCCGTGACTGCACTCCTCCGATTATGAGATTATATTTATCTCCTCACGAGAATAATAATAAGCGTCCATTGATATAATCATTACATATGGATTAATCCTCCATAGACTGCTCATTCTAAATCGGGAAGTTACCGTCAACCCTTTTAGAACCTCTTATCCTTATTTACCATTAACCCCTAGTGATCAATTAATTCATACAACTCACCGGTGATCAATCGAGTGTGATATGAACTCGCGATCGATCGATCATTTCTAGGATTAACAAATAAGGAATCGTCTATCTACTTCCATAAATGGAAGGAATGGATTCCGTATCTGTGATAACACGGACTACTCACTCAATCAAAGACAATGCCAAGATGGGGTAATTCGCACCACGGACTCGGTGTAATCCTTAACCGTCAAGTCAAACTTCATAATGATTCAAGCGGCTTGATCGTGATCACCTCGAGATTAAGATATATCCATAAATATGATCATCCATTGATTCGATAAGACTTCTCGATTACGGAATTATATCGAGAACTCTAATCAAATCGGTCCAAATTATATGATATATCTATCATATATAAATGCCCCATTAGGTTCTCTTAACCAAAAGTCCGGATAAGACAATCACACCAATCGTGTTCAGGCGCATTAATAGCACGTTAAAGGAGAGACCCGATACTCTCGATTAACTTCACTACGGGCTAATTGTATTTTAAGTACATCTTCACTAACTCAATCCTCCTGTGTATATACCATACACTGAGTCAAGTGATTACATAACGATATACTTAGGGTTTTCTGTAGTGTAAATACTATTGTCACATCGGTGATTATGAGAATAATAAATATGAATAATAACGTCAATTCATTTATTAAATAAAACAATTACAAAAATTGTCTTTCGGGCATCACACCTAACAATCTCCCACTTGCACGAAAGCATGTGATTAATTGTTTTAGAGCACACCTATTATTTAAAATACAACAAACTACATCTCCCACTTGCTCTAAAGCAATGGAGACCCATCCAGTATTCTAGTACCCATTAAGCATATCATAACCATTTGATTCCAAAGTACACTCCGAGTATGCCGTCGTAGGATTGGTCGGTGACTCGGTGAGTACCTACATCTAAATGTCATGGGTCTTAATGATTAGTCAGGTTGTCGGCTCGAGGGCGATCCGTAGAATCAAACGTTACCGGTCCATCAAATCATGTGGTGCCGAGTAAACATCGAGCCCGAGATCGACTTAACGATCATCCTCAATCGACTTAAAGTCAAAATCGATGTATCACACATATCCAAGTTCACACATGAATATGTCCGCATATTGTTCCTCGTTCTCTTCAAGATACTAAAGGACATACTAAACTTGCTTTGTTAACCGCCGAATCTAAGATTCGATCAAAGTTGACGTTCAATAACTCGACCATCTCTTACTAGAAAGAGAATCTATCCCATTTCTCTTGATCCGAAGATTTAGAGAGTCATTCCCGAGGCATAGGGTAGAACTTCCTCGTCGAATGTTGCATACACAGATGCATCATCTTAACCAATAAGATGGATGGGAAACCAAAGGATCGATTCTAATGAATTCGACCGAGTCAAACTCTAAAGAATGTTGTCCAAAACTCATTTGCAGAGAGAATTGTGGTATTGTCGATTCGACTTGAGATAACACACCCATGTTGATTCCAATCAGTGCAAGTGTTATCCTTCACAAACACTAATTTATATATTCACTCTTTGTACTAAAATTGATATCCAGGTCTACAAAAGACTTATCAATATTCTCGTCAAATCCACATATTGTAGAAATATATGACTTCCAATGACCGAGAGGTTTGCTTTTTATCCACAAAGGACATAAGCCTTGACAAATCATCCCGTCATAAGTTCATAAGTCAATACCCTTCATGCTTGAATGAATCCAGGACTCCGTTTGTTTGGCAAGAAAGTCTTGGGAATCACCCCTATTTTTCTCGCTTTTGAACGAAATCATGCAATACCGAACTCATTCTACTCTTTTCCGTGTAGATCCAATTACTCCCCACTGGGCCTGAGGCGCTCGGTGGTTCTACAAGAGTATGAATGCAATTGGAGTACCGAACTCCATTCACAGGGTTATGGCTATTAAACCAACCTCTATTATCGTAATCCTATACAAACTCACAAAAGAGCCATAGGTTATCAATCGATCCTCGGACTACAAAGTCCATTTGAAACCGTAATGGGTAATGGATAAACCATACTCCCACTACATTCTGGGTGGATCGAAATTCTGATCTAGTTTAGTAGTATTTAGTGTTATCACCAACAACCGATGTTGGATGTGGTCTGATTTTAATCAGTTAGTAACTACCTTGAGTAAACGTACTTCAAGGTTTAAGGTTTTACTGTTCATAGACTCTATCAGAAAGGACGCAACAGTATAACTGTCCCTTCCCGATTTCAAGAATCTTATAACAAACCTTTTTCTCAATGCTACAAGATATAGAACGATTGGTCACTGACCGAACGTGTTCGCGAAATTTCCAGACCTACCTTCAAGCACCGTGTGCTAAATGCTTATATTTATGGAAGTGGGGTGAACCGAATCCACACCTTATCCGTAAATTCCAAAGCATATTCTAGGTAGACTTCTCGGTCTTACATTTCAATGTAAACCGATATTTTGCTTCTAATATCTTTATTGAGTTATGCAGTGTATTGTAGCACATCTAAAAACATATATAAGGCAATTTTACGGTTTCTCACTTCGTGAGAACATGTCACAATGAGGCAGGCTGAGCATCAGTCTCGAGGACTATGAATGGCCTATTCCGAGTATAGAATACTCTATCTCTGTTGAAAACAGAGAAACCTCAAAAATATTTTGGATAAACTGACCGGAGTGTTCGAATAGTTATCAGACAAAAAGTCACTACTCGGAAGCTCCTACTAGCTTGTATCTTTCATCAGACCCCGAAGGTCGTCATAAACAAGCTATGTTACTTCTTTATAACTATTATCCTTTTCCGATTGAAAGGAAACTTAGTCATTGAACCTTTGAGACAATATAACCGTGATCGGGAGAAAAGGAATCACCCTGAGCCGCCTTGAGTCATGTCTTTTAGGGACTATGCACTAACTATGGAATATGAAGAAGCGTTTATCTAAATATAGAAACCAATTGCTCTTAATAGTTCTTAAGATGTGTTTTATATACATATTTCAGCAGTTCTAAGTGGTTTTGACTTTATCAAACAAAAGTCCGAGTCTTGGATTCGTACTACAAATGGTATATTCACTTTCTATACGACAAACAAATTATCGAATAGAAGGTAAATCCATTCGTTCCAACGAATCTTAAACAGAAAATAAATTTTCCGCGATATCCAAGGATTGAACCCGAGATTCATTTCCTTATTTCACTCCCACTATTCTAGCTAAAATTAACTGCCCGTTGTTTACTCTTTTAATCGTTGAATGCACTGCTACCTTGTTCTTCCAAAGAACTTAGCTCGAGAAAATCACCAAGGATTCATAGGTTGGTGATCCAAAATCACTTTCCTTATCCTATGATTTTCAGTTAATTAATTTTCGGTTCAGCCTTAAAGTTTTCTCAGTTTAGGTGGCTAACACTTTTAGACATATTCACCCATTCTTGACTTTCCGTGAATGGAAATAGATCTTGAACCAAATGTTCGTTTGAGTAGACACTACTTTTGAACCGTGGGATGTCTATTTCGAGTGTTACTCGTCGAGACTTCTCGGATTTTCTAATATACCAGAAAAAACAACAAATCATAACATTAAAGCTCCCACTAGTTTATCGGTTCCAAATACCGTCTAACGAGCAATGCTTTATTTTTATGAATTTCCGATTTTTTCGATTAGAAAATCTTTCGTACATAGTTCTATTGTTTCCAGAAAAACAACAAATCATAGAAACTCCCACTAGTTCATCGATTCCAAATATCGCCTAACTAGCAACATTTCATGACTTTCCGGTTTTCAATTAGAACGGTTATGTGTGTAGTCGATTACACTTTTCTAATGTTCTAGAAAAATAACAAATCATAAAGCTCCCACTAGTTCATCGATTCCAAATATCGTCCAACTAGTAACACTTCATGATTTTCCAATTTTTCAATTAGAAAATTACTCGTGTAATTACTACATACTCAAAATTCACTAGAAGAATTTCAAAGTCCAAAGTCACCTTTAAACTAAGTTTGTCTTCCGTTTGACAGAATGACACTAAGTGACATACCTATATGTCACTGGTTTTAAAAGGCTTAAGAGAAAATATCTCTTTCAAAATTAATTGCATTATCGATTAACTAGTTCAACGTCCTAGTTACTTTCCACTTTTTAACGAAGTCAATACTAGTCAATTATAAATTTTTAAGCAATTTAGTAAGGGATAATGCTGTAAATAAAATGACATAAATTAATTCAAGTTTAACACTACTATATTAATTTTAGGAATTGTAAACTAAAAATTAAGTCTACTCTACCATTCCAAGGTTTTAACCTCGCATCTCAAAGCCGCCTTAGGGTAGGTCAAAGAGATGATGGTTAAATCGAGACAATCTCATCAATGAATAACTTGTGAGAATCGAACATCCTACGAGAATCGAACATCCCTTTATTCATTGACTACCTTCCTTTTTTAGCCTAGATATTATCAAGAATACCCATGATGAGTGTGACCTACTATATCGGATCTCTTAGGTACGCCCAGTATGCCGTCTTAGGATAGGTCGGTGACCCGACGAGTACCCGTAAATCCTATCCTTTCGGAGACCAAGCCATGAATGTTGATAGGCGAACACCATCCTTAGGGGGGGACGAAATCAAAGCGCCCGCGAGACGTCACCCTTCTCTCACTTACTTGTATCTATAGTAGAGGCCGTGGGGTTGGTGTCGCCTCCCCCGCTCCCACTCAATATTTTGGAAGTGGTGGTGGGTTAACTAACCACGTCTTTTTGATGTTAACATAAAAGTACATCAAATCAAGGATTCTGAATGGTGTCGGTAACGTAGGCAAGCCTACCCGTCCTATTCGTTGGAACATATGTGACAATCCGGACGAAATCGGGTCAAGAGAGCCTATTGAGATTAGAAGGAATCACCCCTCCGCTCTCGGTTTGGCTTAGTCTTGCCGGACTCCCGTGCATACATCACACTAGGAGGGTTAAGTCGCTTCGAGCGAAGCTCGATTGACCACCCAACCTATAGGCGAACCGTTTTTATCCAAGATTTACTGTTCTTTTACCATCATTCGATCTCGTAGACTCTACGAATCGAAAACGTGATCTCGTTTGGGCTTTAAGGCGGTTCACCGAGAACACACACCGAAAGGCTTAACGATTTCATAACCCGTCCTCGGATCTTTAATTAGTTACTAAATTAATTAATTACCACGTATTAATTAAATTTCAACTAATTACACGAGTTTGTATACATGCCTATTTTAATTACCAAAATTAAAATTCTACATGTATGCATGGAGTGGATTTATGATATGATGCATGTCATGACAATTCCGGTTTTATATCTATTTTATGATCAAACACATAAAAAATAAATGCGGAAAATTTAAACACCGAGATGGATCGTTGGCACCCCCGTATCTAATCTATTAGAAAATAAAAACCAAAACCCTAACTAGGGTTTACTACTTTCTAACTAAATCTGCAGCTGTTCGAACTCTTCGACGATCGGCATACAAACGAACTCGGATCGGGACGAAACTTTCCAGATCTTATCTTCACTCCTTGAAATTCAATATGGACGGTTGGATCGGTGCTTTGACTTACCAATTTTCTCCAGTAAACCGCCAAACTTGCTGCTGAATCTGACTTTAACTGCACTGCATCAAGGACTTCCTGAGGCAGATCGGGAATCGAGATGAATCCCGATCGACCTGAAATTTTTATGGTACGTCCAAAACTCAAATTTTATTAATCTGAACGGTCGGATTTTCTTTTCAACGGTCCAAACTCTCCCAGAAAATCGAGGAAGTCACAGATAGTGTTTCTGTGAATCCTGCGTTTTTCTGTTACAGCAGCCTCTTCGCAGCATCAAACGGATATCGAAACGGACTCTGATCGACGCCAAAATTTGTGGAGTTGATCATCATCTTCTAATATTGATTCTGACCGGAGGGATCTTCGTTTCAACGGTTCGATCAACGGGAAAAGGTAAAATACTAAACAGCTACTAAACAGATCTATTTTCTGGAAATTAAAATTGCAATAAAAAAAGAATTACATAATTTCCTATACTCATATGGACGAATTTTCATCGTTTATATGAGTTTACAATAGATCTCTTCAATCCATCCATCTCTTCAACCACGACATTCATAAGCATAAAAAATAAACATATGCATCGGCCCCCAAAAAAAATTGGGACAAAGAATCTACATGTTTTACCACTCCTAGATCTAATATTTTATACGTATAAATATAGATCACCATGGCTCTGATACCACTGTTAGTAATTCCATCCGCAGCGGAAGCGATTTAAGGATCTAGATCTATAATTACACGTAATAAAACAACTAGATCTATTCTACAAGGGGGATGTAGATCATACCTCTTGAATCTCAAAATTCAAGTTGAAGAACCGCAAAGGATGAATGTAAAGATGTGAAGAGCACCACGATCTTCCGTACGTGTGATCCAAGCAACTCCCGGTGGAAGGAATTCTCGACTCGAACCCTTCCGATATGCTACCCGGAAAAATCTCCAAGATTTTCCCCTTATTCTCCCCTTGGCCGAAATTTTCTTTCTCCTCTCTAAGAGGTGAAAGTCGAAAATTAGATAGTGTGTTATTTGGCTTGGGAAACTCTCTTTATATAGGAGAGTAAAACTTAAGCCCCAAGGATTTTATAATTAATACAAAATCAATTATGATAATCCTATTAAATAAAAGATAATCCCAAAATATTCTAGAACAAATCTAGAATAATCTTTATCTTTATTTCTTACCATAAATATTTATCCAATAAATATTTTATGCACATGTCTTATTAATCACAAGAAAACTAATTTCTTGTTCATTAAACATGCCTTGGGGTCGAAATTTACCTCTTGTGACCTAGTCACAATAATTTCGACTATAACACAATTTTTGGGCCAAGATTATGGAAAATGTCTTTTCCACATATTTAATTATTTAGCCCAACTAATTTAATAGTCCACTAAACAATTAATTCACATATCGTTTTAATAAAGTCCAATAAGAACTAAATTAATATTATTAGGATTCGACGTCCGAGAATAGCTATGCTATATTAGGAGAGGCACGTCGGGGACCATGGACTAATAATCAGTGCTCCGATAAATCAAATAAATAATTATAGAATAATTATATTCGATAAATCAATCACAGAATATGCCACCATAATCCCGTGATCGCACTCCTCCGATTATGAGATTATATTTATCTCCTCACGAATAATAATAATAAGCGTCCATTGATATAATCATTACATATGGATTAATCCTCCATAGATTGCTCATTCTAAATCGGGAAGTTACCGTCAACCCTTTTAGAACCTCTTATCCTTATTTACCATTAACCCCTAGTGATCAATTAATTCATACAACTCACTTTGGTGATCAATCGGTGTGATATGAACTCGCGCGATCGATCGCTTTCTAGGATTAACAAATAAGTGGAATCGTCTATCTACTTCCATAAATGGAAGGAATGGATTCCGTATCTGTGATAACACGGACTACTCACTCAATCCAAAGACAATGCCAAGATGGGGTAATTCGGACCACGGACTCGGTGTAATCCTTAACCGTCAAGTCAAACTTGATATCGATTCAAGCGATTGACTGTGATCACCTCGGAGATTAAGATATATCCATAAATATGATCATCCATTGATTCGATAAGACTTCTCGATTACGGAATTATATCGAGAACTCTAATCAAATCGGTCCAAATTTATATGATATATCTATCATATATAAATGCCCCATTAGGTTCTCTTAACCAAAAGTCCGGATAAGACAATCACACCAATCGTGTTCAGGCGCATTAATAGCACGTTAAAGGAGAGACCCGATACTCTCGATTAACTTCACTACGGGCTAATTGTATTTTAAGTACATCTTCACTAACTCAATCCTCCTGTGTATATACCATACACTGAGTCAAGTGATTACATAAACGATATACTTAGGGTTTTCTGTAGTGTAAATACTATTGTCACATCGGTGATTATGAGAATAATAAATATGAATAATAACGTCAATTCATTTATTAAATAAAACAATTACAAAAATTGTCTTTCGGGCATCACACCTAACACCTGCTACTTTACCTTATCCTCCTAGGAAGTATATACCAAATAATGATGATGCTCATTATAAAAAGTTCATATAGACGTTTAAGAAGTTGCGAGTAAATACACCTTTGGTAGAAGCTCTGGACGGAATGCCAGAGTACGCTAAATTCTTGAAGGAGGCAATATCTACCAAAAGGAAGTTGTTAGACCTTGAGACAATATGCCTTAATGAGGAATGCTCGGCAGTTTTGCAACGTAAGCTGCCTCCTAAGTGTAAAGATCCTTGGAGCTTCCTCATACATTGCACAATTAGAGGAGTGTGCTTAAATAAAAGCATTGTGTGATCTTGGAGCCAGTGTCAATCTTATGCCACTCTCCATCTTTCATAAGTTAGGCATGAAGGAGTTGAATGAAACATTTATAACCCTTCAATTGGCAGATATGTATATGAAGAAACCGTGTGGAGTGGTGGAGGATGTACTGGTGAAAGTTGATAAGTTCGTATTCCCCGTCGACTTTGTAGTGCTGAATATGGAAGATAACCACGATGTTCCATATATCTTAGGAAGACGTTTCCTAGCAATGAGTAAGACATTGATAGATTTTCAAAAGGGTATTCAATGTGATGAATTCAATGAAGTATGCACAAGATGAAGGGGAAGCATGCTACATGCTAGGTGCCATAGATGAGCTTGTTTTGGAACTATATCAACAAGTGGCACTAGACCCTGAAGTAGCAGAGACTTTGCTCCTAAAGGAAGAAGAAAGTTATGAGGAAACCTGGCCTGGGTGTAGCGAAGGTCAAGTGCTAGTGGATGTAGGAGGAACCATTCATAGACCTTTGTGGCACAAGTTCTTTGACTTGCAATTGACTGGTTAGCTGTTAATATCATCGTTTGAGGAGCCACCAAGGAATTTAACGTTGAAACCTCTGCCACCTCACCTGAATTACATATACTTACAAAATGATACTTTTCCCCTCATAATTTCATCGTTATTATCACCTTTAGAGGAGGAGAAAATTTTGAGAGTACTAAGAGAGCATAATGGATCGTTCGGGTGGACGATTGCAAATATTAGAGGAATAAGCCCATCGGTGTGCATGCATAAGATCTCTGTTGAACCCGAGAAGAAAGCGGTAGCACAACCACAGAGGAGATTGACGCCATAATTGAAAGATGTTGTTAAAGAGGAAATTATAAAGATGTTGGAAATGGGAATCATTTTCCCAATTGCAGACGGTGAATGGGTGGCCCGATTCATGTGGTGCCCAAGAAAGGAGGATTCACTGTCCAACCTAATGAATTTGATGAGCCTTGTGAGACTAATTACTCGACATCGAGTTTGCATTGATTTCTGGAAACTGAATGATGCAACTCGTAAAGATCATTTTCACTTACCATTCATTGATCAGATGTTGGTAAGGTTAAGCGGTCATGCATTTTATTGTTTTTTAGATGGATATTTTGGTTACTATCAGATCCATATAGCTTTCGAGGACCGAGAGAAAACAACTTTCACATGTCCCTATGGAACTTTCACGTACAATCGCATGCCTTTTGGACTTTTCATTGCACTAGGAACATTCCAAAGGTGCATGATGTCGTTATTTGCGGACGTGGTGAAAGATTTTTTGGAGATTTTTATGGTTGATTTTTCTGTATTTGGAGATAGGTATGATAAATGCTTGGTCAAATTGAGTAGAGTGCTAAAAAGATATGAAGACACCAACCTTGAACTGAACTGGGAGAAATTCCATTTTATGGTTACAGAAGGAATAGTGTTGGGTCATAATATTTCAAAGAAAGGAATGGAAGTTGACAAGGCAAAAATAGAGGTTATAGAGAAGCTACCACCTCCCAAACTTAAAGACGTTGTGAGCCTTTCTTGGCCACGCAGGATTCTATAGGAGGTTTATTAAGGACTTCTCTAAAGTTTCTAGACCTTTAACTGAATTACTTGCAAAGGATGTGCCTTTCGTATTTGGAGAAGAGTGCAAGCAAGCGTTCAACACATTGAAGCAAATGCTTACAACCGCCCCGATCCTGGTAGCACCAGATTGGAACAAACCTTTTGAGCTTATATGTGATGCAAGTGACACGGCAGTTGGAGCAGTCCTGGGACAAAGGGAGGATAAAATCTTTTAGCCTATTAATTACACCATTCGTACCCTTAACAGTGCCCAAAGGAATTATGTGATTATAGAGAAGGAACTCTTAGCTGACATATTTGCATTTGACAAGTTTCGACCATATCTAATATGATCGAAAGTCACTGTATTCACTGACCATGTAGCTCTGAAATACCTTCTGACCAAGCAATACTCCAAGCCGAGATTGTTGAGATGGATTCTTCTCTTACAAGAGTTTGATGTCCAGATTAAAGACAAAAAGGGATCTGAGAACCAGGTGGCTGATCACCTGTCGAGATTAACTTTTCTAGAAGATGAGCAATCGACTGAGATCAGGGAGAGCTTTCCTAATGAACAAGTTTTTTCCGTCTCAGTGGTAACTCGAGTTGAATCTCAGCCCCGACAACAAACATCAAGAGTGGGCAAGGTATACCCTTGGTTTGCCAACATTGTCAATTATCTGGCGAGGAAGTACCTACCACCGGAATTCACAAATGCGGATAGGAAGAAGTTCTTTACGTAACTGAAGCATTACCATTGGGATGATCCCTGCCTATACAAGTTGTGCCCTGATGCCATTCTTAGGAGTTCTGTCCATGGCGATGAGATTCCAAGTATTTTGAGCCTATGTCATTCTAGAGAAGCTGGAGGTCACTATAGGCCAGACAAGACTGCCGCAAAGGTACTGCAGTGTGGATTTTATTGTCCTACAATACATAAATCTACTTACGAGTTTACAAGAGCCTGTCATTCCTGTCAAATGACTGGTAACATTTCCAAGCGGAATGAGAAGCCACTGCAGAGTATCTTAGAAGTGGAGTTATTCGATGTGTGGGGATTGATTTTGTTGGGCCTTTCACATCATCAGAATCAATTCATTACATCCTGGTAGCAGTTGATTATGTTTTCAAATGGGTGGAAGCAGTAGCTTCACCTACTAATGATGCCAGGGTTGTCTTGAGATTGAACATTTTGACGAGGTTTGGAGAGCCTAGAGCCATAATTAGTGACGGAGGGAGTCATTTCTGCAATAGGTTGCTTGAGAATTTGATGTTGAGATATGGGGTTAGACATAAGATTGCAGTAGCATATCACCCCCAGACAAGTGGACACATGGAGGTCACGAACAGAGAGATTAAAAGAATCTTAGAGAAGACTGAGAATCCCACAAGGAAAGATTGGTCTTTGAAATTAGATGACGCTCTTTGGCCATACAGAACCACTTATAGGACCACGATTGGGATGTCACCGTACATGATAGTTTTTGGGAAAAGCGTGTCATTTACCTGTAGAACTCGAGCACCGAGCGCTATGGGCTATGAGATTTATATATATGGATGAAAGTTTAGCCGGTGAAAAGAGGATGCTAGAGTTGAATAGTTTGGAGAAGTTTAGACTTCAAGCGTATGAAAATGCAAAGATTTACAAGGAAAGAACGAAGCGCCTAGACAACAAAAGGATTCTCAACCGCACATTTCAAGTTGGAGATAAAGTGTTGGTGTATAATTTCCGTCTTCGTCTTTTTCTTGTGAAATCAAGTCTAGTTGGTATGAACCACATATAACCACCAAAGTCTTCAATTCAGTGCATGGGGGTTAAGAATGAATACTCAAAGGCGGGCGTTCATAGTAAATGGCCACAAGATGAAGCATTACCTAGAGCACAAGTATAACCCTGAATTGGAAGTATTCATGTTGGTGGATCCAGAGTACGAATAAAGGAGCCATAATAGTACAGTCGAGCTGGCGACTATAAACTCAGAACTATTTCTAAACCCTTATTAAATGCTTTTGTTTATTTAGGTTATTTTGAGTCAATAAAGTAGCATGACAATCGCATGGTTTTTTTCATTACATATATCCTTTGTCATCTGGCTAGAGATATATGTAGTTTTTTCCTTCACGATTCTCATGTGATACCCACGAAAAAGTTTCTGCGTCCTGCTAAGGCCAATAAAAGAATAAAGAGGCTTAAACTGTTTTTGCGCATTCCTCCGGTATGCACGATTACCGCCACCTTATTTTCATATTGCCCTTCGCATGTTACTCACGGTTTCTGGAAGAATTTTAGAAAGAAGGTAACAACTTGGAGAAGAATAACCTAGGAGCTTATGATTCTACTCCGGGATTCGCTTTGACTCAGCCGATGAATTCCGAGCTAAGTACATATTCTTTTCTTTATTATTTGTCATTGGGGACAATGTCTATAATAAGTGGGGGGTAGGCGGTCTTAGCTGGGTAGTCGAAAAAGGGAATAATTTTGACAAATTTAACACTGTTTTTAGCTTGCATATTGCACGTTTTCGAATAAGGAATCGGTAGAAAAGGAGCCCAAGTTCAATTTTAAGTAAGCTATATCATATTCAATTTAGTATGGAAAAATGAGCATATGTTATGCGGCATAAAGTAGTCACTTATTAATTGTTATTCTATCATTGCAATCAATATCTGAGCACATAATCTGAGTGAGAAGTGTTTAAGATTAGATGACGAGTTGTTTTAACCGGGAATCATTATTTTCTGTCTATATACTTTAACAAATTGTTGTAAGACAAGGAAGCAACTTGAATGCCACAAAAGGTGAACCGGGAGAAAACAGACTTGTGAGAGAGAGAGAAAAAATAGTGAGGAAATCTGCCCAAAAAAATGAATGAAAGAAAAAATATGCAATAAAGGCAGTGAGGGAAGTGAACTCGTGTAAAAAGGGCATGACCCTCGCATAAAAAGAAACAAACGAGGACTTAAGAGCGACGCTCAGTCCCTGAGTTCGCCCGGGCCGATTAAGGTACCATGTTCTGTAACCATGTCTGAAGGCAAGATGAGCGAGTGTATGCGCAGGTAAGTTAGGATTGTGTGGTTAATACAACTTGATTCTCCTCATGAACGCACTATCACGACTGATTTATAACACGACACATTGATGCATGATAAGTAGTGATTAATGGGGAGCTTATGGATTGTGGCTTGATGTATGTTTCTGCCGGAAATCTTGATTGAATATGTGGTAGTTGATGGAGATTGCTCTTGGAGGTACATTCCGCCTTGATACTCTTCTCGTGGACGAGCAAAAGGCTAGTGCGGGGTAGTTGATGACGCTTAAAAAAGTCTATCTTATGGCATCAACATTCGATCCATTATGAGCTAAAATTAGTTGTTTCGACCTATAAATGTGAACCATTTAAGTTGAATATGATATGTCGGGTTCGTGATTCGAGAAATCTGCACTTAGCGTTTATTTTCCCTATTTTTATAATATTTCGTTCGTTATTTGATTATTTTCAGGATATGAAATATTGGGTTGAGCATCATGGACGAATCTGGAGTGGACTCAACGAAAGGATTGGGCCTAGGGTATTCCAGAACCTTTCAAGCTAAGTCGGCAGAAGAAAAAAGACAAAAATACCCCCGGTTTACCGGAAGTTGCCGCTTGTTTACCGAGGTTCCAGAATCATCGAAACGTGTTTTCTTGGACGAAGGGTAGATCTAGGTGTTTCTAAGTCGGCTTATGTAACTATAAATAAGAGGCTTCGCCTCAGAACACAAGTGTACAATTTTCTAGACAAGTATTATGCAATTTGAATCCATTACTTGATCTATCCGAATTTTTATTTACAACCTCGAAGAAAGCTTCATTTTCCGTTTATTTTGGTGGCATTTGATGTAAATGACGATGATTATGAAGAAAAATGATGGTGAAGATGGTGATAGAGTTTGAAGATGACAATGAGTCTAAAGGTTTAGGATGATGAAGATGAAAGATGATGATGAAATTTGACGAATATAATGACTTAGGATGATGAGAATGAAGGATTTATGAAGATGAATGGCTTGTGAATTTATTTAAGGACAAAAATTGTTGGAGGGAAAATATGTGGTGTGTGAGTAAGGGTGTGGAATGTAAGGTATATAAAATTAAGGAACTAATTTGTAGTATAAAAAAATTGGTGTGAGAATAGTATATACTGGAAAATATTTATAATACAACCGTCGTATAAATGTTGTGCCAAATGGCATACATGACAACCTTAATTTTCTAATAACCTTTCACACACACACGATCAAATTTGAGACACTAATATATTTCACTTGGTATAACCATTCTGCAACCGTTGCCTCTTAAAATCTCTCGTGTAAAGTGTGTGTGTACAGGTAGAAAATGTAGTATAATAAAAAAATGAGAGGTTAAAGATAGAAAATGTGGTGTAACTATAGAATGAAAAATGTTAGAAATTGAATGTGGTATGAAGGTAGATTTGGGGTATTAAGTAAAATGTGGTGTACAGAAATGGTGTAGCGATACATTGTGCACAGTGCGAATAAATACCCGTGTTAATTAGGCCAAACACAAATTGTGGAAGTTAAGTGGATTTTTTTAGTTAATTGTTAATTAGGACACATTTAGAAAGATGTCGAGATTTTATGACTATAAGAAAAGATTTTTGTCAAAATGAAATTTCACTAGTGAAAGTGAAAATGATAGTGAATTACGTTGGTTTTGTCTTTGAAAATCAACACACTTTTACTTTCACTAGTGAAATGTTATTTCGATAAAAATCTTATCTTATAATTTTTTTGCCTTACATCTTTTGTTAAAACACAGATGAGAGACTTGCGCTTTTAAGAAAAAAATAGATAGCAATGCAAACGTAAAGAATGGAGGAATTGATAAAACACGGAAATAGAAAGAACACGGTGATTTAACGTGGTTTCGGCGTTGTGCCGACTACTCCACGGGCGCGAAAAAGGAGATATTTTACTATGCACAAAGTTACAAGGTATTCTCACAAAGTGAAAGATACACTCTTGAAAGACACACACATTTTGCATTGATTACAACATTGGTATTTATAGACACAAGTTCCAAACCCTAACCGCCAAAGATCTTTGTCGAACTTCCATAATGGCCCAGATGTGGACCCCACTCAAATGTTATCCACTGCATTTAAAATCGATTCAAAATCGACTCTCCGGACTTGTAATCAATCGCTCGGATGTAGAACTCAATATACTCAAAAAACTCAAAGACTCCAAATCGATCACGACTTTCGAAGAAACTCAGTTGCATTTCATCAAACTGATTTTCACATAACTGAATATACTTAACTGAAACTGACCATCATTCTCAGTCTTCAGTTTATCAGATTAGTTCCACCAGAATATTTATCAGTTTAGAAATCAAGTCACCAAAACTAACAAATCTCCACCTTGACTTGAACTCTCATTCAACGTCAATCAGATTGCATAATCAGATGTACTTGTACCAGATGCATTTGTCAATGCCAGGATGTACAGTACCAGACTTCTCCACAGAATCCACTCAAGTTGATAGGCCCTCAACTGAGTATCGAGCTTTTAGTTTACAAGCTTTGAATATTCAGCAAGTCCAGACATAACTGAAACTTGCTCTGCTGAACTGGTTTAGTGAACATATCAGCAGGATTTTCCTTGGTACTGATCTTCTTCACTACAACTCTCTTCTCATTTCTTAGAAAATGATATCTCACATCAATATGCTTGGTTCTCTCATGATGAACCTGATCCTTAGCTAGACAAATTGCACTCAAACTGTCACAATAAATCTCAGCTTGATCCTGATGTAGCCCTAAATCACTGACTAGTCCCTTCAACCAGATACCTTCCTTGGCTGATTTAGTAAGAGCCATATGCTCAGCTTCAGTAGTTGATAAAGCCACTGTTGCCTGAAGCTGACAACTGAATTCCCCAATGTGAAAACATAACCAATCGTTGATTTTCTGCTGTCCACATCACCTGCATAATCAGCATCACAGTAACCTGTGACCAAACTCTGAGTATAACCTCCATAAATGAGACCAACATCAGCTGTACCCCTAAGGTACCTGAACATTCTTTTCACAGCTTTCCAGTGTTCCTTTCTAGGTTGAGCCATAAACCTGCTGACAACACTGACTGCTTGAGCCAGATCAGGCCTAGTGCACACCATGGCATACATCAGACTGCCAACTGCACTAGCGTAGGGAACTCTTGACATGTACTCATTCTCCTCTGTTGATAGTGAAGCAAAAACTGACAAATGAACATTTGATGCCATAGGAGTATCTATTGGCTTAGCAGCTGACATGCCAAACTTTGACAAATTCTTCTGATACAAGCCTGGTGAGATAAAAAAAAGTTTCTTCTGACTTTTCTCTCTCCAGAATCTCCATCCTTAAAATTTTCTTGGGCTGCACCCAAATCCTTCATTTCAAACTCAAGACTTTGAGAAGGTCTTTCGGATACTGAACATCAGACTTCTTCTTTGCAGCTATCAGCATGTTATCCACATATAAAACAAGATAGATGTAAGATCCATCTTTCAACTGACTGTTGTAAACACAGCAATCATGAGGACTTCTGTTGTAACCCAACTGGATCATGTAAATGTCAATCATTTTATACCACTGTCTAGGAGCCTGCTTCAGTCCATACAAGGACTTTTTCAACTTACACACAAGATCTTCCTTACCAGGAACTTGGAAACCCTCTGGCTGAGTCATGTATATCTCTTTGTCTACCTCACCATGTAGAAAATTTGTCTTAACATCTGACTGCTCAAGTTCTATGTCATGTTATGCCACCATTGCTAGTAACACTCTGATTGAATTATGTCTGACTACTGGTGAGAATATCTCATCAAAGTCCACTCATTCTTTCTGACTGAACCCTCTTGCAACAAAACGTGCCTTATACTTAACTCCTTATGCCTCAGTTACCCTTCCTTTTTCTTGAAAATCCATTTGCAAGTAACAACTCTCATTTCAGCTGGATGTTTAACTAGATCCCAAGTCTGATTCTTCAATAATGACCCCATTTCATCTACCATGGCAGCAAGCCATTGAGATGCTTCAGAACATGTCACTACTTCCCAGTAAGTAGAAGGTTCAAAACCATCCACTTCTTCTATATCTTGAAGTGCATATCCAACCATATCATCAAACCCATACCTTGTAGGAGGTATCCCAATATTGGATCTTCTAGCTCTGCTAACAGCTATACTCTGCTGACCCATGTTCTACGCTCAACTGACATTTCCTTAGCTGACTGGCTTGGATTCAGCTCTGGTTCAACAACCAGATCAGATGAAAACTGACTTGGATCAGTTTTTTTTGCGTTTTAACTGAATCCACTTGAATCTCCACCTTACTGTCAGTTTTTTCAGATTCAGCACTTGTTTTAGATTTAGTTGTCCTCTCACTCGATGAATCGAGCATAGAATTTTCATCGAAATCAGATCTCTGCCGAGAATAACTCGGTTTCTGCGATGACCAAATTATGTACCCTTTACTCTATCACCATACCCCACAAATACTTTTTCTTGGCTCTTGGTTCCAGCTTCCTTTATCGACATGATAGTAAACAGTGCTTCCAAATACCCTTAGAACTGAATAATTTGTAGGCTTTCCTGACCACATCTCAACTGGTGTTTTGAGATTGATCCCTGTGTGAGGACTCCTGTTGATTAAGTAGCAAGCTATGGTTACATCCTCTGCCCAAAATCTCCTTGACAAACCAGCAAGAGAAAGCATGCGTATTTCTCTCTTTAGAAGAGTTTGATTCATTCTTTCAGCTACACCATCTTGCTGAGGAGTATTCCTAACTGTATGATGTCTAGAAATACCCTCAGTTTTGCACAATGTATCAAACTCACCCAGTAATTCCGCACCATTATCTATACGAAGCCTCTTGATCTTCTTCCCTAACTTATTCTCAACTAGAGCCTTCCATTGCATGAAACTCTTGAATGCCTCACTTTTGTGTTTCATCAGCACCACCTAAGTCATCCTTGAATAGTCATCACTAAGGGACACAAAATATCTGTGACCAACCAATGACACCACCTTTGATGCCCTCCAACAATCAGAACGAATGTAATCAAGTGATGATTTTGTGTTGTGTACCCCTTTTGAGAACTTGCTCCTATGAAGCTTCCCAAACACACAATGCTCACACAAGTCCAGATGCTTGACCATACACTCCCCAAGAAGATCTTTCTGATAAAGAAGCTGCATCCCTCTTTCACCCATGTGACCCAGTCTCATGTGCCATAGTTTTGTAAGTCAGTGGATCGATGAATCTCAAAGAGATGCCACAAAGAAGCAGAACCAAAGAACAACCGACCACTTGTAATAAATACAAAGTCCCTTGCTTGACTCCCTTGAGAACCTCAACTGAGTTTTATGGACACTCAGCACACCACTTTCCCCCTTAAAACTGAATCCCCTGTTGTCCAAAGAACTAAGAGATACCAAGTTTTTGGTCATTTTTGGAACATGCATAACTTCACTCAGTTTACAGAATCTTTCATCCTCTGTCTTCAACTGAACTGAGTCAATTCCAACTATCTTGCAGACCTTGTTGTTTGCCATAGATATATGACCACCATCTATTTGCTGATAACTTGAGAACCACTCTCTGTGAAGGCAAATATGAAAGGATGCTCCAGAGTCCAGAATCCACACATCAGTTTGATGTGCTGACTCTCCTGCCACTAGAACCATGTCCTCCTCTGAATCATGCTCAGCTGCTACAGTAGCTGTGCCAGAACTGTTCTTCTTCTGTTTCTTCCTCTTTGGACAATTGGACTTCCAACGTCCCTGCTCCTTACAATAATTGCAAACATCTGTGGATTTAGGGCCTTTGGACCTTGTCTTCTTGGAACTTTTCTTCCTAGACTGACTTTGATCTTTTCCACCGCTGCTACTGACTACTAGTCCAGCAGCCTGATTATCTGCTCCAGCTGCCTTATGTCTCAGCTCCCTGGCATGTAAAGCTGACTTTACATCCTCTAAAGCAACTGTATCCTTCCCAACTATGAAAGTCTGCACAAAGTTCTCATAAGAAGTCGTGGTAATGAAACCAAAGAAAATCAAAGCAACATCTTCATCCTTAATCTTAACATCAATATTCCTGAGATTATTTGTGTTCAGCTGATCAAGATGATCTCTCAACTGAGCCCCCTCATGCATCTTCAGGGTGAACAACCTCTCGCTTTCAAAGAAAAACTTGTTGGTCAATGATTTAGTCATATACAGGGCTTTCAAGCTTCAACATAACTTGGCGGCGGTGTCTTTCCTCACAGAACTTCGTGATAACATCATCGACAAGCACAACATGATGGTTGAATGTAGTTTCTCCTCCAGACTGGCATAATCTGCAGAACTGGCATCCCATTTACCAGATAAAGGAGTCCACAATCCTTGTTGTTTTAACAAGGCCCGCATCTTGATTTGCCACAGACTGAAACTGTTCCTCCCTGTAAATTTATCAACCTGTATGTTCATTGTTGACATCCTTCTTGTTAAAGAACAAACCTTTGATCACAAAATCCTAGCACCGGTCACCGGTCTTGGTGAAAATCAACTCTGTTCACCTGCAACTCCTCTCTGAATCTTGAACCTGATGCTCTGATACCAGTTTGTTAAAACACACAGACGAGAGACTTGCAGTTTTAAGAAAGATAAAATAGATAGCAATGCAAACGTAAAGACTGGCGGAATTGATAAAACACATAAACAGAAAGAACTCAGTGATTTAACGTGGTTTCCGGCGTTGTACCGACTACTCCACGGGCTGAAAAGGAGATATTTTATCATGCACAAAGTTACAAGGTATTCCTCACAAAGTGAAAGATACACTCTTGAAAGACGCACACATTTTGCATTGATTACAACATTGGTATTTATAGACACAAGTCCCAAACCCTAACCACTAAAGATCTTAGTCAGAACTTCCATAAATGCCCCAGATGTGGACCCCAGCTACAGCTAGACGTGACCGGTTCCGGGCCCATGGCACGACCCTCCGGTTCTAATTTCTAGCCGGTTCCGCCGGTTCCCGGGAACCGGTGAGTTTGGCGGTTCCCCGGTCTGGGTCCGGGTCTCGGTGGTTCCCGGTCCAGGCGGTTCAGATCACGGTTCCGATTATGGTTCCGATCACGGTTCCAATCACGGTTCCAAAAAAATCAAATTTTTTTTTGAAAATTTGTATAACTTACGTTAAAATTAATAATAAATTCTAATTGGTTATTAAACTATATATAATATTTAATTTCATAACTATGTTTTTAAAAAAAAACACACGGCTTGTATAATATTTAATTTCAACCAATCTATATATAATATTTAATTTCATAACTTATATTCTAGATAATTTGTAAGTAAATTAAAGAATATAGTTTTCTAATTGTTTATTTTTTATGATTGATTTGTAAGTAAATTAAACTTATATTTCATATAGTGATTACGATGATTTATACTTATAATATTATGTATATAAGTTGATTTTATATCTTAATGAATCGGGGCAAAATGTATATAAAAGTTGTTTTATTAAGCAACACCATTACATAATTGAACAATACATCAATGACGGTACTCACGGCACACTTGAATCACTTGATAGTTGATACACATTACTTAACACCATACTAATAGTCTAATACACTTCATATTCAAAATACAAACACACTTCTTTATTTATTTATTTATTTACATGTTTTCTCCCATTAATTAAGTGTTATTTATTTACATGCTTGTCACAATAATTCAAATAGTAGTAGTATTTGATTAGTCAAAGTGTTACGATATATTTCATTACCACATATTTTATACATTAATGAACAACACCATTTACTAAACAAAATTTATTCAAAAATTTTGAATATATATACGTTGCTCAAATTGGAATGTTGGTCAAATTTTGAAGGGAATAAGCAAAAAAAAATTATAAAACCGCCGGTTCGGGTCCTCCGGGCCGGTTCCGGCCGGTTCAACAGCAGGTTTTCCAGCCGGTTCCTTGAACCGCCGGTTGCGGGCCGGACCGGGTCCGGTGGAACCTAGAACCGGGTAGGAACCGTGGAACCGCCTGTTCCGTGGACCCGTGGAACCGCCGGGTTAGACCCGGGAACCGGCGGGTCCGAACCGGATTTAGCACCGGAACCGCCCAGTGTCTAGCTCAAATTGTTATCCACCGCATTTAAACTCAATTCAAAACATACTCTCTAGACTTGTAATCAACTGCTCAGATGTAGAACTCAGCTATATACTCAGCAAAACTCAGCACACCCAAACTGACCGCTAACTTCAGAAGAAACTCAGTTGCACTTCTTCAAACTGACTTTCACAGAACTGAATATACTTAATCAAGCCGCCATCATTCTCGGCCTTGATTTCGCTCGGATTAGTTCCACTAGAATATTTATCAGTTTAGAGATCAAGTTACTAAAACTGACATCTTTCATATTGTGTCATTTAGGACCTTTATCCCGTTTTTTTATTAGAAAAGGGAAATAAATAAATATCAGCACAACAGTAAGCAGTTGTTTTTTTTAGTAAACATTTTATTTAGGGAAAATTATAAATAAATAAAAAAAAAGGACAAAAAACATTGTGAACTTGTCAAAAAGGACATAAACATTTACACTTTTGTAAAAAGGACAAAATAATTTGTATTTAGACAATTTTGCCCATTTATTTACAAATACTCCTAAAAATCAAAAAAGAAAAAAGAAAACAAAACTACCCACTAAATCACGCCACCAACTCACATTTGCAATTGAGAATATATATATATATATATATATATATATATATATATATATATATATATATATATATATATATATATATATATATATATATATATAACAATGTCAAATAGTAGTGTCATATAAGATCACAATGTCGAATGATAGTGTCAAATGATAGTGTTATATAGTATAACAACGCTAAATGATAGTGTCGAATGGTATAACAATGTCGAATAGGTGTATCACAAAAACAAATCCAAAACAAAAAAGCTACCCACGTTGTGTATCACCAAAAAAGCCCACATTTCAATAGTAGTGTTAGAAGTAGTGTCACATAAGATCACGATATCAAATGATAGTGTCAAATAATTGTGTCACATAGTATAACATATCAAATGGTAGTGTCAAAAAGTATCATAATGTCAATGTTAGTGTGGAATAGTAGTGTCACATAAGTATAACATATATCAAATGGTAGTCCACTGATAATTTCACAAAGTTGATATATTCTTTTTCTCGTATATATATATATATATATATATATATACTAGTATAAAACTCGTCATGCGATCTTTGGAGAACGTTATATTTGAAAAAGTCGATGTGTGTATGTAGAAATTTGTAGATACTGTAGTAATTTAAGAGCTATTTTAGTGATACCAAAATAATAAAAAGAAAAAAAACGGCATGATTGAAATATTTACAATGACGTGCGTGTATGTAGAAATTTGTAGATCTCTGTAGTAATTGAAGAGCATGCAAGTGAAACAAAAAAACCAAAATAAAAAATTGGCATGAATGAAATATGACAATGAAATAAAAAAAAGTGTAGACATCTCATCATAGTTATAAAATAAAAACATCTCAAAAGAATCACCCATCACATGATCCCCTGTTTCATGTGCTCGATCTTCCTCTTTGCATCACACAATGCAACATTCAAGTCCCGAATCACCTCTCGTAGGCTAAACACTCAACCTGCACCCGCCTTTCATATCCATTGGCCCAAAGTGGTATTCTCTACCCTAGATTTTCAAGGGTTATGGAGATAAACAATCTCTAATGGTGTTGCTTCCCAAATCCGAGAGCCATGGTCTTCCATAATCGAGTCCGGTGGGGTTTTGGAACATACTCCGGGTTCGCGTGTCTTCATGCTCCATATTTGCTTCTACCCCGATTTTCCTTTTCTTCAAGAGTCTTCCTCCTCTGGATCCTCTTCTTCGGGTCTTCTTCGGCTCTCGAGAATCATCGTCTTCTACCATGATGACGTCAACGAGATGATCTTTGTGGGTCTCTTCCTTAGTAAGTTCCATAAAAGTTCCCTCTTCACCATGCTTCCAGATTGGCCCGTTTATATTTGGGGGAAAGGTCCCGATCGCCCCCACCCTTTTCTTTGGTTTAGCTTGTCCGTTTGTTGACCCAATATTCAGTGGAGAGGCCATTTCCTGAAAAATACAACATCCCAAAAATGATATAAAAGCAAAATGTATATATTATATTAGTTTGGTTATTAGTAAACGTTTAAGTATTTATAAGTAGTATAGTGTGGTTAATGATGATATAGTATGGATACTTGGTAAGTAGTTTGTATAAGTACGTGCATGTCACATTAAGATGTTGATTTTGTAAGTATGTGAAATTTTAATCGTCATCAAATCACTTTAATAATAATGTGTCATATGTGTTTGTCATAACTACAATATTATAAGATTAATTAAATTATTTAGAATACTTAAAGGCCTGTGTTTGTACCGTTGTGTAATGTGTATTTTATTGTTGAATTATTTAAGTTTATTCAGTAAATAATTAAGTAAGTTCGGTTATTAGTAAATAAAGATTTATGTATTTATTATTTGGTATTTTTAAATAATTGATTTATTTTATTAGTAATTATTGTTAAGGTTTTTTATATGAAAGTATTATGTAAGTTTTTTTTTAATTATCCGATTCAATGAGTTAATGTTATGAAAGAAGGTTTTTTTTTTATTATTTTTAATTACTTAAGTGGTTAGAAATAAGTTTATTTATTTTGAATAAGAGGTCAAAAAAAATTGTATCATTATACAAACGACCAAGGATTAGGTATTTATTGTAGCATATTTAATTAAAAAATTTGTAATTAGCTAATTATTAATTGTTAACGATTTATTATTAATTAAATATTTAAGTAATTAGTACAGTAATGAAGTTATTTTGTAATGTGTAAATATGTAAGTAATTGGAAATAAGGAATTTTATGAAACTAAGTTGGACCGGACCAAAAAAAAGGCCAGTATGAAGTTATTCGGCCCAGTTAATAATTAAACCCAGAAAACGGGTAATCCCTACCCGGTTTCCGACCCGGCCCTATATAAGGCTGCAACTCTGATAACCCGAGTCCCACCCTCATTTCATGCCATTTCTCTAACCCTAAATCGGTTTTCTATGAAACCTCTGAGTCTCCTATAATCGTCTGGTTTCCTCCCGATTTTGATGGCCATCTGGCCGATTATGCTGAAATCCAGTCATAATTTCATATTATACGGGATGTGTGTTATATCATTGTCTATTTTCTCTCAGAATCTGAAAAGCGTCCCTACTATATAACCAAAATCGTCTCATTTTTTCTTCTCTCACACCTGAATTAGCTCTCAGTCAAAGATCCCTTTCTGTATACTCTGCAACTTGAGTATCAGAACCTGTAAACCATCGGTGGTAAGATTTATAGAACCTTATAGAACAACTAACCTGCAACGATATTTCAGCATACTACATCCCAATAAAGTGGATCACATTAAACCCCAAGAAAATACTCATGTCCTGGTAGAAAAGAATGTATGCAATTTAATAACTAATATTAGAGTACATCAGATTTTTTTCAAGAGCAAAAATCAAGTCAAAAAACAATTAAATCAAAACACGATTTGTAATTGGAGCCTTTTCTATTTTACAACAAAAGTTCCAACGCTACCAATTAAGCACAAGTATTTGTACAGCAGAACCTCTATGAGGTCCAAAAGTTAGGGATCGAACACATTAATGCAAACTCGTACCGATGTAATCCTGGTTGTTGAATCAATCTCTCATTAACCTCCAAAAGAGAACTTTTTACACAGCACCTACGGGAAAAAAAATGAAGGAAAACAAAAACATTAAATTTAGTGAACTTTGAATATTATATCCAGAAGAATGTGAGTGTAAATAAAAAAGGTTTGCCCGGATTGAAGGAAGATACCACACCTCACAATGTAAGTAGAATCTTTGGTGATTACTTTACATAATGATGTATTTGACTCAAAATGTTGCGCATTCTGCAAACCAACAAAGCAATCAAATTAGACTTCAAATAATGGAGTGCAAAACTACGGAAGGTAATGTTTACCATTCTCTTATCATTCTTGCAAATACTATAAACTGTATACAGGTAATGGTCCAAAATTAACATTTGTATAAGTTTGACTGAAATGGAACAATGTGACAACTGTAAGTCCAAAATACATCTGAATAAATACAAAAATTGTGGTAGACATTGGTCTTCCACACATTTAAACATTGCTGGGAATACAAAAACTCGAAGTAGTAGGGTGACACGGAGGGTGATGGAACGACATTATTTTCTGAAAATGAAAATGTAATGAGCTATCAATCATGTGACTCTCACACCCTCCCCCATAAACGACATTATTTTCTGATATTTAACTGTACCATATACCACAAAGAGCTTGTCTAGTAGTCGTGTCACTTCCGAATACAAATGTCAATATGATTAAATTTGAAATGTTAAGGCAATAACCATCAAACAACTCAGTTAATTTTTAAGGAATTTCAAAGAATTGACTCACCAAAGTCGTGCAGCGGAACTGCGGAAGAACAAAGTCCTCTACCCACTCGATAAATCCGTCAAAGTGTTTTGTCTGTAATGATGTCAAAGCTGCCCACTCGATTTGATAGAGACCTAGGTCAGGAGGGAGTTTCCAGTCCTGTTGGAGCTCTATGGCGCATATAAAAACAGCTACATGAGCACAACAGAACAATTATGTGGAACAAAGTTACCAAAAAGAAGAGAAATTACACAATGATACATAATTCGAAACTCCGTTTATATTTAATAATTCAATGATCCACTGATGAAAATAGGATTTTTTTTTATTGGCCGATTGTTTCTGAACCATTAGGACAATAATGCAACACCACACCAAAACGTGAAAACAAAGAATATATACAACATGAACTGTAATGACGCAAATCAAAGAATATGATTGAACCACTCCAGTCATCATGTGATAAATTATTGCTTTGATATAACACATTCTTTGTCGTTGGTAGTTTTTTCAAATTATTAAACCTGTCTAGTAACATGAAAAATCAATTAACAAAAATTGCTATGTTGAAATGCATATTATGTAGTCAGGTCTAAGTAAGAAATGATAAACAAATACAAAACATGCTTTCAATAATATCCAACCTGGAATATCCATCACCATAGCTGGACTCCAAATCGGCTGAGTCTTCTTTATCAATTCGTTTTATAAGATGAAATCGTTCGACACTAATCTGATAATCTTCTTCTCTATGAAAACTGATTCAGATAATGGAGAATAATGGAGAGGTTATCCGGGTGGTGGATGTATTAAGAAGTTCAGTTCATTATATAGCTTGATGTCCACCAATATTTGCCGATCTGCTGTTGGTATTGAATAAGGCACTCGCATTGAAGCACAAACTGTAAAATTGTCGATTGTTAACCAAATCTCATGTGGTGCCTAACTCCTCCATCTAAAGAAAACAATTTGAGTCAATTGATAACATGATAGAAAACATGTCTCCCCCTTACACAGAACAAACTGAGTAAGCGACATTAAAAAAAATGATTATTAAACTTTCATACGGTCCACCACAACATACACCAACATAATATGCACTGAAGTTACAATAAGAAGTACAAAAGCAACAACGATCGTGACACGAAAACTTGAGAATTGAAGAAATTCGGAAGTAAAAAAGCACATTTGCTTTCAAGTTGTTGAATCCTTCTTCATTATGTATGTGCGATCCCATTAATAAAAATTTTGTACTGAAGTTACAATAAGAAGTACAAAAGCAACAACGATCGTGACACAAATACTTGAGAATTGAAGAAATTAGGAAGTAAAAAAGGCACATTTGCTTTCAAGTTGTTGAATACCTTCTTCATTATGTATGTGCGATCCCATTAATAAAAATTTTGTCAGAAGAATGTATGTCAGCCTATTTCTTGTCATTAATCCACTCAAACGATTCCGCAAGATATATATACAACAACTGGGCTAAAATTTAGATTTTGATATAAGCCAAAATTATGCAAAGCTACACAAAACCGAATAATGACCGGCCACTTTTCTAATGTTTTAGCTGAGAATATGAACTATTTCGTTCTTGAAACATGCATCAGCCTTCACAAAAACTCAGAAAAGGGAGATTTAAAAAATACCTTCTTTTGTTTTTGTTCAGCTTCTGTTTGTTGTGTTTGTTGAAGAAAGGTACAGCCCAATCTTGATTCCTCTCCTTCAGCTTTAATGGCCGAAAACATAACACCAATTTCCTATTCTCAGTCCCGTAATCTGGAGCATAAAAAAAAAAAAAAAAAACAGGGAAATGCATAAAACCCTAAACTATGAATTCACACCACAACAAAAGAATCCTATAAGATACCAAATAACTAATTCTGATTTCGCAATTTGTTTTATTTTTTTTATTTTTTTTGAAGCTGAAGTTGAACAGACGAAGAAAAAAAAAACCTCACTTTCATCTTTCGAGTCTGGACCGCCATTGAAGTGAGAGTGTAAGCACCGAAATAATCAAGCATTTTGGGCAGCCTCCTCTTAATCGTGGCATCGACATGTTCATCCATCAAATCGTCGTCCTTTGACTCAAAATCCACCGCTTCAACCTCCAGATTCAACGCAACCGAATTCATTCTCATGAAGCTGCTGATACAATTTTGAAAGAGAAATAGGTATAGGAAATAAATGCAGTTTCATTTTGGTTGAATACATATTTGATGGAATAGATATCGGATGAGATCGAGGGTCTTGAGGGGAGAGTAGTCGTCAATCATGGGAGAACGTGGGAGTTCGACTTCTAAATGTGCAGTGAAACCGACGGGAAACATGATGAAGGGAAGCGGGGAAATTGAGGGGAGTGGAGGAAGTTACGGAAGAAGAGGTGGGGAAGTATTTGTGAAGAGGGACGGGTCTGATAGGAGTGAAGCGGGTCATTTTTCGGGTCAATTGGCTTAATTGGGTCAATTGACAGTTTTTTCCTTGAAAATATATAATAAGATATAGATATGCACGGAACGTGGGCAACATTTGGAGCAATTTTTTTTTTTTGAAAGGACATGGAGAAGTTTTGTTTTAAAAAATACTCCCTCCGTCTCATTTTGTTTGGGACTTTTGGGAACTCATAAAAAATAAGGAGACATCATTTAATGTCTTGTCTACTCATTAAAAACATAAATTTCAATTACTGATTACATCCTTTTGTGTTCTTCTACATTTTTCAATAAATTGTTATATGAATGTCATTTTAGGCGTTTAAGAGATAAATTTAATTCCAAACATTAAGTAGGATTAATTTTGGGACGTCCTAAAAAGAATAATAAAGTCAAAAACAAAATGAGATTTAGGAGTAATAATTTGAGGGGTATTAATGTCTTTAAGCATATGATGTCCTTTTTGATAATTTTATAAATGTTTTTATCGTTTTTAATAAGTCTCCCTTTTATTTAAATAGGTTTAATATCAAGTTACAATAAAAGAAACCCGACCACAATCTAGAGCATTATAACAGCACCAAAACGGCAATGTTCCACAATGCAAAACAAGAAACAAACACCACGAAACAATAATATTCAACAGCTTCGACCTTAGAATACAAACAGAGAAAACAATGACCAAATCCAAACAATGTCCCACAAGCCAAAAATAAAAAGAAAACAAAATGCAGAGAAGACCAGCAGAAGTAATTGGAAACATTACTAAACGATAAAAGGATCCACGAGCAACATTTTCAGAAAAGGTTCAGTAAATTTCTTCGGATCAGTCAAAGAATCTTGGTCGATCTTGTAAGTTGCATCCATTATACGTATCTGGTTAAGGATTCGTTCGGTGAGATCGTGTGTAATAGGCAGTTTTCTCTTTTGGCAATATTCCTCATTGAAATGTTTCCATTCATCCTCGTACATTTTGCTAAAGTTCTCCTCTGCCTCTCCCTCGGATACGTTGTAGCTCTTCATGTAGCATTGTATTGATGTGCCAATGCCTCTCTCTTTCTCAAACTTAAGACAGAATTAATTAACAACATTTTGTTAGCAAAAAATATAGTTTATGTCGACGTTTCTATTCAGCATTTCTCTAATATGACATCGAGAGAGGCGGAGCCAGGGATTATTACTCAGGGCGAGATTGTAAATGAAACGGGTGTTTCAAAAAAATCCGTAAAATGCAAAGAAAAAAAAGGTAAAATATAGCTTTCGAAAAGAGCTGAACCATTAAGATCGAGAAAAACTTAGTAGTAGGGTAGTCAAATCTTTTATTTACTTGTTGTGTTCAAATATTAAAATTTGGCAAGGGTAGTATCGTAATTCCAAAAATTAATTTGAGTGGGCACGTGCCCCTTGCCCCATGGTAAGTCCGCCTCTGGTCTCCTTCCCTTTCTTTCTTCTTCCTTAATTACCGTCGGCCACCTCCTTCCACCGCCATCGTTTCCCCTCCTCACTCACTATAATAAACCATCTTCTCCCTATTATATCATCCTCTTTTTTATCTTCTCCAAAACCCCACTTGCATCGTTTATTTTTCCGGCAGCGTTTATTATTCCTTCTCTTTTTCTTTCCTCGTTACTCAACTCAGCCAAAAAAACCAATGGTTATACATATTCAATCTGTTGTGAATTGGTCTGCTGCTCCCCTCCCTAGTTGTACAACATTTGTAGGACAATCCCCATCGCATCATGCCTCGTCGTCCCGGTTGCTTGATAGTGTTGCTTCTAACCACATGACACATGATACATGATCTCAGTCTTCTGTCTTTGCATGATTCATATACTGGTTCGGATGAAATTGTTACTGGCGATGGTCGTGCTCTATCTATCACTTATTGTTGCCTCCCCTATTCATTTTTTCTGGTCCTCCTCCTCCCCGCTCCATCGACAAATTTCTTTTCCCACTCAAATCTTATTCCCTCCTATTTCATGGTTCACCATCACACCCCACTCTCTTCACGCCACTTTTTTTCTCGACAGCCATCTCCCAAATTACCTTCCCCTCTTTTCGGTTTCCTATTCTTCCTCCTTTCGGTGTTCAGCCATAGCCATCATAAACAACTTTTTGTCTGCCACTTTCTCTTAGTAATCACCAACGATAAAAAAAATCCCAATAGTTAATCAAAATAAATAAATAAATAAATTTGCAGCCTTAATGGATTTAGTGCCACTTCTCGTGCACTTCCCGCTACTACTCAGCTGTGGATTTTGGGAAGTGGTGCATTTCACCACTTAAAATATGATCCCAGCCTTTTATTTTTGTATGATCCATATACAGGTTCGGATGAAATTGTTATTGGCGATGGTCGTACACTTCCTATCACTCATATCGGTTCTTCTTCTATTTCATCCTTCGCTTGTCTACCGTTTTATGAGTTCCTCGGCTATCCCCAAAATCTTTTGTTTGTGTCTATACTTTATCATAACAACTGAGTAACTATTCAATTTTTACCTTAATCTTTTTTGGTAAAGGATCTAAAAACAGGAAAATGCCTACACCAGGGTAAGGATAAAGATGGTGTTTATACCTGGTCATCCAAATTCCTTGATTGCTTTTTCGCCAATAAAACGTCCACTTCAACCTGGCATCATCATAGGTCATCCAACCTATTAGGAGCATTTTATTGGTTTTGATTATGGTCATACCAAATTTGTTATAGCAAAGTCCGAAATAAGTTAGAAATATATGTATAAGACTTTTTTGAGTCGACATATGTTGTATATGTTCAATGCACAAGCATTGTACTAAACTTGTAGGATGGCTTAGTGGAAGACTGAAGATCAGCTGAATGAGATAAATACATTATAAGATATTGAATATTAATGAGATAGATTTATAATATCTATTTTCCTTATTTTACTAGTATAATGTTTTCTTTTTCCCCAATCCACGCAAGAAGTTTCTCCCAATCAGATTGGGCTATAGGGGGCGCAGGTGACACAATAAATATAGTGGGTGCCTAGATCTTCTGAATAATCACAAATAGAATAGTTCTAATTTACTAGAAAATTTAAGAGTTTCTTAGAGAGTTTTGAGAGAGAGAAAAGGTCGGTCTAGCAACCGAGTTTTTCTGGTAGCAATCCAATGTGGGATTACGACGGGTTGTTCGTGTGGATCAACGGTAGAGGCCGAACACTTGGGAGGCTTCGTGCAGAAACTACAACCGTAGACAAAGCGACGATCTATTTTAGATCATCCAAGGTATTTTCTTAGTCTACTTCTTTTATGCTTGTTGCTTAAACGAATTCGATCTTGGTAAAAAGAAATTGAATTTTAAATTCCGTTGCGCTTGAAGAAAATCAGAATACGCAGACGGAAGAAATGACTGGTGTTTTTTTATTGAATGATCCATCTGGTTGAATTACACTGATATTTATACTAAAAATAGTCCAAAGATAAGGACTATTAAAGATAAATAATAAAAAAATATAATTTGAATATATTTAATCTAGCAACTTAAAATATTTTATTTCAAACTACTAATTTATCCTTGACAATATCATCTTTATCTCTTCTTGAAATCCATCATTATCCATGTTGACTTTGATCTCTATTACCTCCTCAAAAACGTTGCGGGGTTGGAGGCAACGTTTGCTGTGTCAAGAAACAAAGAAGACGATACAATTTTTTGACATCCACGGTAATTAGCTCCTGGCTCTTGGCTCTTGCCGACCCCGACGTTCTCCATAATGAGGTCGCTCCACAACTTCATCCAACTTTCCTTCCGCGATCGCCTTGTCCATATCTCTTTGAAAATCCCTGCATCCGTCCAGATCATGCCTAGTGTCCTTGTGGTACGTGCATAATTTATTTTGGTCTCTTCTTTCCGGGGGACTTCGCCGCGGCATGAGAGTTTGCGCTAAACGCTTCCTCTTCATAATCACGACGACTTGTTTTCGGGACCTGTTCAACACCGGGAAGTCCCGGGACTATAAGGCGTTTTTCCTCTCGGGTCGGCCCGTGGTTGAGCCGAGCATGCGATCTCCAGACGATCTGCTTCACTTCTCAGAAGGGTCCTAAGTCCTCTCTTTCTTTTGTTCTGACCTCTCCAACTCTCGTTTTAGTCGGTTGGCCACCTCTCCTTGACAATGCTTAAAAGCCACCTCAATGCACTCTTCCATGGATGTTGGGAGCCTGCTGCTCGGCTTGGCGTATAGTTTTTCTTCACGCAGTCCCACCACAAAGGAGGCAATCAGGATGTGATCGTCTACGTCTCGAACTTGTAACGATTCTTCGTTGAACCACTTGAGATACTGCACAGCTGTCTCGTCTCGCTTCTATTTGAGAGTAAACATATGAGTAGCATTCCTCTGGAAGGGCTTGGCCATTATGAAGGCGTTAATGAACATATTTCCCAAGGTCTCAAAGTTGTAGATCGTCCTGGTCGGGATCCTTTTGAACCATTCTCGAGCTCGGCCAGTGAGTAATGCGGGAAACGCCTCGCACTTCATCTCGTCTGAGGTACAGTCAAGATTCATATGCGAGAGATACTGGAACATGTGATCCTGGGGATCATTGGTCTCATCATAAGGCTCCATCTTTGGGATCTTAAACCTCGCGGGCCAAGGGTAGCTATCTATCTATTCAGAAAAAGGAGACTCCAGAGCCAGTTGCGCATCCCTTTTTCATGTTATGACGTCCAGTTCAGCTCGGGCCGCGTCCATCACCCGATGGACAACCAATTGTTTTCTCCGGTTTGTAGAGGATGACTGATCACCCTTTTTGACGCCTCTGTGCTTGGGGATAGGAGGGTTTGCTGCCATGACCCATCTTTGGGGTCATCATCCTCCTCCAGATCCTGTTCTTAGGAGTTTCCTTCAGATGGATTCCCTTCTTGCAGGTTCTGTTAATGCGAATTTTCCTCTAGAGGATCCTCTTCCTCGGATCTTCATCTTCGTCCTCTTCTACCAAGGCGGCAATAAGGACAACCTGTTTGGTTGCATCGTCTAGGGCTACAAGATGATCCACCAGTGCCTGGTGGGTAGCATAAAAAACGATTTCCTCCTGCAGTGGATTCTGGTTATTGGCATCTGACTCAGTGGCGGTGTTGTTGGCGTGGTTGTTGTTGGCCGCCTACTGTCGTGTGGTCACCATGCTGTCCCCAGAACTTCAAACAATTGTTAGTGATAAAGGCCCTCCTTCTAGCGCCAATTGACGATGCTGGAAATCGTCGATTGATTAATCCAGGCTTTTCTTTCTAATGACAATCTGTCAAAGCTTCAATAACACAGAAAAATGATGAAAAGAGTGGGGGTTGTTTGTGGTGATTTAGACTGCCCTTGATATTGCTCAAGCTGCCTACGTATCCAATGTATCAATTGGAATCAAGTCTCCGTAGTTTCTTATGGATTGTTTATATAGAGGGGCTTGTGCCCCAGAAGTTGTGCGTGGCGTGTCCAAGGTGGACTCTGATTGTCGTGTTCCCTAAGGAAAAGATATCTATGAGTTGATCCCCTCGATTTTAGGAGATAATTATGGGCATATCTAAATGTCAGAATCGGAGACTTTATGATTTAGGATTCATTCCCTATTTACCTGATTTAGTGCGTGCGTAAGGTGTTACGTCCAAGATGGACATAGGCCGACATGTGTGGTCGGGCACGGGTAGGAGTGACCATATGCATTGGCCGGCCTGAGAAAGGTTGGAAGAGAGTGTCCGAGCTCGGGTACCGGGGATTCTCGCCTTTAAGGGCGACTTCTACCTTCATTATGTGTTGGGCTATTAAGGAGATGACATGTGGCGAGGTGCCGATCTGACCCTCGTCGTACTGGATGCTCAAATAACTCTTAAACAGGCCAATTTCAACATTAAACCATAATAATAATAATAATAATAATAATAATGAAGGAGGAGGTTGTGAGTACTTATCACGTACCTTATGTGAAGCCAAATCGTTTTGCAATCGGACAATTTTTCCTGCTGCCTCAAGAATTGGAGGATAACAGGAGAGCCAGTCAAACACGCCTTCGTTTGCCGATTCCATTCCAACAAAGCACATATACACAGCTACTTTAACAGCACTTGTAACCTTCGCAAAGTTCATGTACTCATCAAATAATGGAAGCTCTTTCTCAATAAACCATTTGGATTGGATGATGGAAGCCCTTGAATATTCTTGCCACTAGGTACAACAATGATGCGATCGGAATGTTATCATTACTAAAATTTGACGGGACAACATAACAAACACATACAACATATATGGATTTTTAAAATGCCTACTAAGCATTTTTTTTTCTTTTTTTTTTGGGATGATGGCCAAGAAAGACAATGTAATAAGGGGGGAAAATGTTAAAAATTACAGCGCTTAAAACATGTGATTCAGGACAATTTTACATTGAAAAATGCTAAAATATCCTTATCACGCCGGTTTCTATTTAGGGGTGGTAGCTAGCTCTGAAAGTTTTGCAAGAGGCTACAATTCGGTAATCAAGAAGAGCGCATAACCTGACAACCTCTCAAATTTTTCAATAAAAATCAGTGAAACCTAAGAAGATCGCAACAAATTCCTCTCTTCTTTCAATAGAGAAGCATTGGAGCATTACATTACAAGATGAGATCACCGCATCGTTCAAGAAGGTGAGGAGTTAGTTAATCAGTTAGAAAGTCAGTTAGCAATTAGTTAAGTCAAGCCACATTGTAACTGCCTAAAGAACCAGTATATAAGGTGCCAAAGTGCAGAGCTGAAGTACAAGTTAGTTCATTATATTTTCTGCAACATAAACTTCGATTGTACTCTTTCTTCTTCTTCTTCGTTGATGAAATAACAAGTTCCAGTTCCAGTTTTCTATTATATAGTTTCCGGTTATTGATTTCTTGATAAATTCATCATGGTATCAGAGCTATAAAGCTTATGTTCTGCATTTTTCTTCAGCTTTCTACATTTCTGTTCTTGTTCTTCGTAATCGATTTCTTGATGGAGATTCAAGGATTTGCTATACCTGTTGATTTGGTCATTCACCCCAATGAAAATCCAGCTCTTGTTTTTGTTCAACCGTTGCTTGATGATAGCAATTACCACAGTCGAAAAATCTCTATGACCACAGCCTTATCTTCGAAGAATAAAATGGGTTTTGTAGATGGATCTATTCCTGCTCTTCTTCTCACTCCGTTCTCAAGCTCTTTCGTAGCTTGCATCGTGACTGATGGTGATGATTGATGTTCGGGCTGCTGGTGGTTTGCGGCGTTGGCTGGTCTTCTGTGTATCGCGGCCGGACTTGCAGATCTAGCTCATCCCTGCCTAGATCTGTGCTCCTGTCGCCTTGTGGTGGTGTTCGCGTCTAGTGGTTGTGTTGTTCACCCATGGTGTGGGCGGTGGTGCGGCGAAGTGTTCCAAATGACGAAGGCCTTTCATATTCCCACCAAGGCTCGGGCTCTTAGGCGGCATTTATGGCGCTCACTCTTTCTTCTGAGGTGTTAGCTTTTCTTTCGGGCTTCTCTCTCTGCTTGGAGGTGGCGAGCGTGGCGGCAATTTCTTTGTCGGTGGCTAATTAGGATCATTTCTCCCCTTGGTTTAAATCTGTTGCTAGGTGTTTCGTTTTTTTGTTTTGTTTGTATTAGTTTTTAGTTTTTTTTTGTTGTAGGGTGAAGTTATCGGCCTCTTTTGGCTTCTTCACTCCTTTATCAAGCCTGTCTCTCTGAGACTTTTGGTCTTGATTGCCTTGATTGGCGTTGTTAGTGCGGCATTAGGCCGCGTTGTAGTACGGCTTTGGCCGTGTTGTAAATTTGGTTTTCTTTGGTTATAATAAAGCTTTCGTCTTTCGGGGAAAAAAAAACTGTTTGAAAATTCAGAAAAAAAATATATATATATTTTGTGACAGAAGTAGCATATATTGTCATTTTGATTTTAACAATTGAATGACTAATTAATAACAGAGGTGGTACATATAATTATTTTGATTTTTACAATGGAATGACTTAAGTATCATTAGTCATAATTAATTTAGTTTTCTTTTTCATCTGTCTCCTTAGTAATTTATAAGGGCAGTGTGGAAAAAAGATTTAAAAAATTGTTTTGAAAATAAAACTATAAAAAATAGTAAAGAACAAAAAAAAATCGACAATTTTTACTTCTATTTTATTATCAGTTTAATGAATTTTAATGACTATTTTACAACTTTTAAAGAGTTGACTAAAATTGACAATATCGTGGTTATTAGTTTCGTTGAATTAGTTGCTTCTCCTCACCAGACCTCCAATTGAACTTTTTTCTAGTAGGGCATTTAATAACACTTGAAATGGTACGGTTTTATTAATCCAGTTGTTTATGTTTTTGTATCATATTCTGTAGCCTAAAATATTATGTATGAGTCTAGTTTAAAAGCATCATACCGCTTCTTTGACATGGCTAAATGCATAGGACCTTCCTTGCTGCACTGCATACTGCTCAACTTCTTCATTCATTTGAAAAAATGCATGTAAACCGATCTTTATGTATTCAGGTAGCGGGTCAAATTCACTTATTTCCCACCTGAAAATTTTTACATTGGCTGGTTTATTAATAGAAATAAAAAATAGATTGCATTGATAATAATAATGGAAGGATTACAATATTTATAGAGCCATATGAGTTAGAGCTTGATCAATTCAAAATATAAATCTATCTAAATCTACAATTTATCGCAACAAACTATTTTCTATTATCATCATTATCTCAAATCATTTGTGTGGAAAAGTAAATGATTGAATGATAATCGACTGAAATGAAGAAATTGGGGAAGAAGATGATCTAGGTCATCTTCCTTGATATTTTGGTAAAGTTTGTGTAATTGGTAAAATGACGAGTTGACTATCAAAAGGTTTTTGGAAAAGCTTTATATATGGAGCTTTCCAATATTACAGCTGGCAATAGTAACTAAAGCTAATTAACCACAATAACTACTCGACTAACTGTTACTTTAGTACTGTAACTAATAAACTAATTACTATATTCAACACCCCCCGCAAGCTGGGATGGGATGTGTGAATATCAAACAAACAGAACTTCTGAATGGCTTGTTGAAGAGCAGGACTGTCTAATGGTTTTGTGAAACAATCCGCTAATTGATTGTGCGTGGAGATAGGTAACAACTTGACCAGACCAGCTTGAATTTTGTCTCGAACGACATGAAAATCGATCTCAATGTGTTATGTACATTCGTGAAACACCGGATTTGTGGCAATGTGCATGGCACTTTGGTTGTCACAATACATAATAATGGGCAGAGGGGTAACAGCCTGAAGATCTTGAAGTAGCTGGAACAACCACTGAATTTCAGAAACAGTGGTGGCCATGGCGCGATATTCGGATTCAGCAGAACTCTTGGAAACTGTTGTTTGCTTTTTGGCCCTCCAAGAAACTAAAGAATTACCCAGAAAGATGCAATATCTGTGACTGATCTTTGAGTTTTGGGGCATCCTGCCCAGTCTGAATCGGTAAAGGCACAAGGAATCAAATTGTTGTGAACTGAGTATAGAATACCTTGCCCTGGATTCTTTTTCAAGTATTTAATAACCCTTTCTGCTGCTCTAAAATGATATACAGTTGGTACATCCGAAATTGACTAAGTTGTGATGGTACAAAGATACGCAATATCCGGCCTAGAAAGTCAAATAAATCAGCTTACCAATGAGTCTTCTATACAAGGTACTATCGGCTAGTAATTGGGAATCACCATGTTGCAAGTTGGACTTGCTTTGTATAGGAGTATGCACTGGTTTGGCCCCCATCAGATCAAATTCTTATGCACTGGTTTGGCCCCCATCAGATCAAATTCTTCCAGTAAACTTAGGGTATATTTGCGTTGAGAAATGAATATACCAGTTGTGCTCCTTGCCACTTCCAAACCCAAGAAGTACTTGAGCTCTCCAATATCTTTGATTTGAAATTTATCATGAAGGTAGGACTTGATTGATTGAATATCCTCAACTGACTCACTAGCTAGGATGATATCATCCACATAAACCAATAATGCCAAAAATCTCCCGTTCATCACCTTGGTGAACAAGCTATAGTCATTTTTTGACTGCTGAAATCCTATGTTTTGTAAGGCTACAGTCAGTGTGGAGTTCCACTGTCGGCTAGCCTGTTTAAGGCCATATAAGGATTTAACCAATCTGCAAACAGGATTCTTAACTGTGGTCTAGAATCCCTGTGGTAATCTTATATAGACTTCTTCATGAAGCTCACCATGTAGAAAAACATTGTTCACGTCACACTGGTGAAGATGGCATCCTCTTGCTGCTGCCAAGGCCAATAGAGTTCTGATGGTGGTCATTTTTGCAACCGGTGAGAAGGTTTATTAGTAGTCTAGGCAATAGGTTTGTGTATAACCCTTTGCTACCAATCTAGCTTTATATCTTTCTATCTCACCATTAGGTTTGTATTTGATCTTGTAAACCCATTTACATCCTATGGGTGTTTTTCCTGGTGGAAGAGAAACTACCTCCCATGTGTTATTACTTTCAAGAGCCTGGATCTCCTTACTCAGTGCATCCCTCCAATTAGCAGACTTAACTACTTGAGTATAAGATGAAGGTTCTGTCTCTTTATCTAGGTTGCAAAGGAAGACCTTATGAGAGCTGGATAATGATTCATAGCTGAGAGACTGACTATAATCATGTAGAGAGGCTGTTTTAGTCATTTGGGAGCAAATATAATCTTGTAGGTGAGCAGGTGTGTGTCTATGCCTATTTGATCTTCTGGTGGGTGCCTCTGCTTGTGGATTTTCTGATAAACCATTTGCATTATCATTATGTGCCTCAGGTTGGTCAGGATCAGCAGGCTGTTCAGGATCATATTGTGATGTAGAATGAGTCTCTTCATTAAAAGGTACGGGTAAACAAGGAATTTGTGCTGGTGTTGATTCGGATTTACAAGAATGGTCATAAGGGAAACACCTCTCATGAAATACTACATTCCTAGAAATGAATATTTGTTTGGTATCTAGATTCAGCAGAATATAACCTTTTGTTGACTGTGAGATACCCAAATGAATGCATGCTACACTTCTTGGATCAAACTTTGATCCATTTTGTTGCAGGGTAGAGGCATATGCTAGACATACAAAGACCTTGACCCTTTTTAGGTCATCATCTATACCATAAAGCTTCTTATATGGTGTGGCACCATGCAATAATGGTGTAGGTGTGATGTTGATGAGATAGGTCATGTGTGTGACACAATATCCCTAGAATGTAATAGGGAGATTGGCTTGAAACATAAGGGTTCTACCCACATTGAGAAGATGTTGATGCTTCCTCTCTACTACACCGTTTTGCTCATGTGTGGACACACATGATTTCTGATGCAAGATCCCCTTAGCATTGTAAAATTCTGGCATATAAAACTCTTGGCCATTGTCCGTCCTAACTACCTTTATGGACTTATGAAACTGAGTTTGTACAAATGAACAGAAACTCTGAACTAATCCCCTTGCCTCAGATTTATCATGCAACATATAGACACATGTATATCTATGACCATGTACAGTAGCGTGCTTATAGGGTCCCCGGATATCAAAGTGAACCAAATCAAAAATACCTTGCACTGAAGAACAACTCAAAGGAAAAGACAAATGCTTCTGTTTAGCCAAAGGGCAAATGTGACAAATGTTATCCCTAGGACTAACAATCTCTTTATTATATGCCTTGAGCAGTTGTAATATTTGAGGAGATAATTGCCCCATCCTATAATGCCAAACCATGTCATCGACACAAACCACACTACTACAAAAAGCATAAAGATCACGGTTTTAAAGTGTGATATATTCACATTAGTCACGGCTTCCATAGTGTGGCATATTGAGGTGTGACATAAAGTACTTTAATCCAATCACGCATACAAAAGCGTGACTCTATTATAATAGTTATCACACTTAGAAACCGTGATATATTATAGTTGGTATCACACTTAAAAACCGTAATCTATTATAACTTCATCACATTTAAAAACTGTGATCTATTATAGTTCTTATCATACTTAAAAACCGTGATCTATTATAGTTGTTATCATACTTAAAAACCGAGATCTATTACAATTAAAACACATTTAAAAACTGTGATCTATTTTAGTTGTTATCACACTTAAAAACTGTGATCTATTATAATTTAAATCACACCAATAAAAGTGTTTTTTTCAAAAACAATATATAAGCACATATATATTTTTGTCTTTGTCGGGACTCGAACCCGGATACTCTGGATTAACGAGCCACACTATTTACCATTAGGCCGATGCTCTCTTTCTTCTAATTTTCGACCACACTTAACTAAGATCTCATTATAAAATAGCATATTATTTTAATCACAGTCAAAAACTGTGATTGATTGATGTTATTGTCTCATTTTTTCTAGAAACCGTGATAATAAAATTTATGAAATATTTTAGTTGTTATCACACTTAAAAACTGAGATCTACTATAATTTCAACACATTTAAAAACTGTGATATATTTTAGTTGTTATCACACTTAAAAACCGTGATCTATTATAGTTGTTATCACTCTTAAAAACCGAGATCTATTAAAATTTCAACACATTTCAAAACTGTGATCTATTTTAGTAGTTGTTATCACACTTAAAAACCGAGATATATTATAATTTCAATCACACCTAAAAAGTGTGATCTATTATAATTTCAACACATTTAAAAGCTGTGATCTATTTTAGTAGTTGTTATCACACTTAAAAACCGAGATATATTATAATTTCAATCACACCTAAAAAAGTGTGATCATTCTTTTTTCGAAAACAAAATAAATGCACACATATTTTTTGTTGCCACTGGGACTCGAACCCGGATACTCTGGATTAAGAAACCACACTAATTACCGCTGGGCCGATGCCTACTTTATTATCATTTTCGGCCACACTAATCTAAAATATCATTATAAAATATCATATTATTTTAATCACGCGCTTAAAAACCGTGATTGATTGATGTTCTTGTCTCGCTTTTCTTAAAAACCGTGATAATAAAAACTGTGATCTATTTTAGTTGTTATCACACTTAAAAACCGACATCTATTATAATTCAACACATTTAAAAACTGTGATTTATTTTAGTTGTTATCACACTTAAAAATCGTGATCTATTATAGTTCTTATCACACTTAAAACCGAGATCGATTATAATTTCAACACATTTAAAAGCGTGATCTATTTTAGTAGTTGTTATCACACTTAAAAGCCGAGATCTATTATTATTTCAATCACACCTAAAAAGTGTGATCATTTTTTTCACACCTAATAAATGTGATAAAAAATTAAGTGTGATAAATATACATTTTACTTGTCTCGGTTTTTTAAAGTGTGATCATTATCTTTAGATAAGTGTGATCTATGTCTCTTTTCTTGTTAGTGGATATAATTTGTCTCACTTTATCTATAGTTGTGACAGAAATTTCATGAATTCAGTCACAGTTTAAAAATGAGATTAATTGATATAATTTATCTCACTTTTTCAATAACCGTGACAAAAATATCGTAGACCAATTTAGTCGAGAGATTAAAAGTGTGATTGATCGGTATAATTTATCTCATTTTTTGAATAATCGTGACAAAAATATCATACCAATTCATCATCATTTGTTTGTGAGATTGATTGATATAATTTATCTCGCTTTTTAGAAATCTGATGTAAAATATCATATCAATTCAATCACGCTTTAAAAATGAGATTGATTGAAATAATTTATCTCGATTTTCCAATAACTGTGACAGAAAAATCATATCAATTAAGTCACACTTTAAAAATGAGATTGATTAATATAACTTATCTCAGTTTTTCAATAAGTGTGATAGAAAGTTGTAAGTGTGATATATATATTTTCGTTGTCTCGGTTTTATTGAAACTGTGATTGTTATCTTATCTTAAGTGTGACCTATATCTTATTTTGTAGTAGTGCCAGGTGTGTTGTGAAAAGTGACTGCATTGCAGCTTGCCATGCCTTGACTACTCTGACTCTGACAAGCATCCAACAGATATAAGCCCTTGTACCTCTTAGTTGATCCAATCATCCCATGTGTTGGATCCTGTATACAACAGCCATCAGATTTAAATACTATGCTGAGATTTCCATTCCTAGTCAATTTACTAACATATATCAAGTTAAACTTGAAAGCTGGCGCACATAAAACACTTTGTAGCAAGATATGTGTTCCTATTTGCACCTCACCAACATGTGAAACCATGACATTTTTTCCATTTGGCAAACTGACACTAATATTTTCAACCTTGTGAAATTTTGAAAAAAGTTTCATGTCATGAATGACATGATCTATTGCTCCAGAATCCAAAGTCCATTTATTATGTAGATTACCTGCTCTTAAATCATCTTCTGGCATAAAAGAAGCATATGAAACTGATGCTTGATTGATCAGGGACCCTTGCCGATATACCACTTTTGAGAAGTGGTAATTGTTGGACTACCACTCTATTTGTCAAAATACCACTCCATTTTTCGCGTTTCCATTGTTTCCGGCGGCCTTCTAAACCCTAATTGGGAAGGGGGAACCCAATAGGGGATTTGTGTACCTTAAGATCGTGCACATTCATGAAAAAAATCCCCGGATATGAACAAAAATTGCGAACCAAAATTGGCTTAATGTGGTATATTGACAAATAGCACACATAATGGGTGGTATATTGAAAAAAATCCCTGATTGACCATGTGTGAACTCTTATTCTCTTTGTTCCCCTCATTCTGTTTATTGAATAACTACAACAGTTTGTTGTACTGAAGCTGATTTAGGGAATAACCACCACCGGATGATGAATTTGCAGGTTGAATATTCTGAGCTGCATCATCTTCTGAACTGCCTTCCACCATATTGATCCTTCCCTTGGGTTTAAAACCTGGAGGAAAACCATGTTTATAGTAGCATTTGTCCTTTGCATGACCAGACTTGCTACGGAATGTACACTGTGGACTTTTTCCATTTTGATTCTGTTGATATGACCTCCTTGTACCTGTGTTATCTGAATTGTTGAATCTCCTTCCAAAATCCTATGAATTATTGTTGATGCTTGACATATTCACCAGTATAGTATGATCTGACAATTGATTTCCAGTTGCAATGTTACCCTCCCTTTTCCTTTTGAATTTTAAAGCCATGGCAAATGCAACTTTGATGCTAAGTAAAGGAGACATCAAAGAAAATCGAGAGTTAACCGCGGGAAGCTCTCATTTAACCCTCTCAGAAACCTAATTATATATTCTCTTTCAGAATACGCAACTATGGTGGGAATTAGGTCACAGTGACAAGCAAGCTAACATTTACAACCAGGAACAGGCCTTAGGACATTAATTTCATCCCAAATGATTTTGATTCTAGCGAAATACTGAGACACCGTAAAATCTCCTTGTTTAATTCCGTTTAACACCTCAAGTAAATCGGATAGCCTGAAAGAATATAGGTTTGCATACCTGTCTTGAATGTCTTCCCAAACATCCTTCGTTGTATTCATCCACATAACGCTCTGAGCAATGGTCTTTGATCTTTGAAATCGCAGACCAGAAGTTATAGTGGTGTTGCATTGTTCCCAAGCATTGAATTTAGGATCTCCTCTTTCCGGCCTGACAATCGAACCATCTATAAACCCTATTTTATTCTTCATGACCCGCGACATCTTCACAGAACACGACCACGAGTGATAATTGACTCCATTTTCATCGAGAATAGGTTGAACGAGGACCAGAGACAGACTCTCTCTAGGATGTATGTAGTAGGGGCTTGAGGCGGGAATAACCGCTTCTTCACCATTCGTAAAGCTTGAATCGATCAAAAACAAACTAATTTCCTTCAAATTAACGAAAAGAAATCAAACTGCAATGGAAACTCTACGCGCATCATTTTTCTCTCGATACCATTTGGAAAAGTAAATGATTGAATGATAATCGATTGAAATGAAGAAACTGGGGAAGAAGATGATCTAGGTCATCTTCTTTGATATTTTGGTAAAGTTTGTGTAATCGATAAAATGACGAGTTGACTATCAAAAGGTTTTTGGGAAAGCTTTATATATGGAGCTTTCCAATATTACAGCTGGCAATAGTAACTAAAGCTAATTAACCACAATAACTACTAGACTAACTGCTACTTTAGTACTGTAACTAATAAACTAATTACTATATTCAACAATTTGTTGTCACTGCTTTTAACACACCATCGCAATCTCATGGTAATGTAATAAACATGATGATTTACTCATAATTAATTAATCTTGCTTGCTTCACATAATATTTGTTGTTTTGTTTACACCAAACATGTACTGCAACAAACTTTTCCGCGTTAGTCTCAGCAACAATTTCTCCACATCATTTTGTTATTTGGCTAGGATTAGACATTTCATCTGCATCATGTGCCACTGGTACATCTTCTTTAAGAATATTGTAATTTTCTCATCTCATGAGTTCTCGTGATTTTGTTTTCTTCCGGTCGATCGATAACCTTTTCTTTTTCGGCTTTGCCGGTTGCCTATTTTGCTGCGAATCATGATTGATCGATTAGTTGAAGGGCTGTTTATTCGAAAAATCATCTTTAAAGGCCTTTCTTCTATCTTCGATTGATGTTGTTTAACAATCATCTAGATATAATATCAGGCAATCGGATTCGATCTATTTGGGTGATATCCAACTACAAATTTGATGGTGTTGGTGGTGATTCCTAGTTGTGTCAATTGAGACAACCTACGACTCAGAAGGTTTGGGATCAAGACAATGACATAGTTCTTGTTGTGAGGACAAAAAGTTCTTTATATAGTAGTCTTGGGTAGGGGAGTTGATTATGAATCCCTGATTTCATGGCTTGTGATTCAGGGGCTATTATAATGCTATCGTGGAGCAGTCATGGCCAATTTAGGCTAGAATCAAGGAGTTGAATCAATCATAGGACCATGACAGTTAATGAAGATCAATCATGAGATGATGCTCTTTAATGACTCATATCCGCCCTTTGAGCTCGGGGACGATGTGTTCTGTTCTTGGGAGACTTGGATAAGCCTGTCATCGGGTCGGTGATGTGAGACACAGACATCCTTTGTCATGACGGCTATCCAGAGCTGCGGATGGTCTATACCGAGCTGAGATGATGCTTGCAATGTCCGAACTGAAACGAGTTAACGATATGAGCTTTGATACTGAAATGAGGTTGGTAAATCCTAAGATGAAGCCTTTGAGAAAGGGCCCAAAAGTTGGCTAAGTCTGTGTTGACCCATTTGCTAATATGGCCAGACAAATGTCTTAGGAGTCCCAATTGCATGATGTCCGGGTCATACCCATATGAGATGTCAGGCTTTTCAATGCACCAATTATTATAATCAAGAGATACTCTAGTTCGTTGGAAACTTTAGTTCATAATAGTTAAAAGACTTCTTATTCTAAGAATTTGAAAGAAGAAAAGCCGACCAAGAAGTCGAACTTTCTTATTAGCATTCCAGCCTACGAGGATTGCGGTCGTTATTCGTGTGGATCACCGTTAGAGGCCAAACTTTTGGACGACTTTCATGCTCAGCAAACAACTGAAGATAAATCTGGTAATAATCTTTATGTTCTCTTCGAAGTATTTTTTTTGAGTCAGTTCTCGAGTCAAGGAAAGCAATTTTGAATCTTCATTGCGCGACTCTGGTTGGCCTTCCTACAAACTCCTCGGTCACCCCATTTTACGTGGTTTGGTCAACTAAACTACATTCACGGACGAAAGATAACGCTATCACTATGATATAAAATACAAAACTCTTGTAATGTCTACTCACCAAAAAAAAAACTCTTGCAATGCCCAACAAATATAAAAGGGGGAATGAGGGTGAAGGACAGAAATATTTCATCAATTGAGTAGAAGGACAATCTTTTGAAACTTTTGCATAAAGGACAAAACTATTTATCCACTATCGAAATTTACTTGTGCTCGAAATTCACTGTTGAAATTTACTGTCGAAATTCACTAATTTTTAAAATCCATTGTCGAAATTCACTGATTTTCGGGATTCACTGTTGAAATTCACTGATTTCGGGATTCACTGATTTTCGGGATTCATTGTTTGTCCTTCTCGCTATAAAAATTATGCAGTTGTTCTTCTCCCTATAAAAAATATGTAGCTGTCATATTGCTTAAAAATATTTCAGATTGTGTCATTATCCCTAATTTCCATATATAAAAATAGCTCATAAAGCTATAGTCAATAGAATTTTATCCTAAATGATGCTAGTCCACTCACACATATAACTTAAAGGTCTTATTCCAAGAACATAAAGGCCCAGAGTAAACAAATAACCAATATGGGAATTTAGTCCCACATTTAACAGTCGCGGATTCTTCTTCGATTCCTTTTGGATAAATTATTTGGGGGGGATCCTCTGATTCCTCTCCCTTGTGGCTTGGGATTAAATTTGCAGGTGAAACTATAAATAATCGTATACGGAATTACGTGGGAAATATATCGAGTAAATGAGTAAAGAAAAAATACCGTTGCATGGCAGCTGTCAAAAGATGTAATTCATCCATAGTGCCATAAGCGTCATAGGTGTCGTCAATAAATACTCCAACTGTCAAGAATTTGACGACAAGGATCCGAACCATGGAGAAATGAGGCTCAAAAGCCATCGACAGGCTCCAGAAGTAGTTTGTTACTAATCTGTCCCTCATGTATGGAAGTTTCGAGGGAAGGTCTAATTCTTCCCACCACCTTCATAAGGAAAACTTCATGATATAAATAGCCGGAACATATGTACATAAATGATGTATAATGTTTCTGGGATTGTTAAAGGATTTTTGTTTTAACATGTTCAGCACTTAATTACATCCAACACTCAAAGATTTTGAAACATAAAGTTATTCAAGTGAAAGGGAGATTATTTAGGGAATGTTTTTTCACACAACAGCAATAAATTTTTTTTTTTTCCACTTTTACACTTCAAATTTATGTTTTTTTTGTTGTATTTGTTGATTCTGACCGAATTTCAGGCAGAATGTTAAAAGTTTTTTTTGACTCAATTTTAGTCAGAAAGTCTTTCTAATCGGTATCGGGTATGTAAAACAATCAGAATTCTGACTCGAATTAAATTAGAATAATCATCGTTGTCTGAGTCTAGCTAATTGGGTCAGAACACTTTGCAAACTCGTTGATTCAGACCGAATTTCAGACAAAATTTTAAAAGTTTTGTTGACTCAATTTTAGTCGGAAAGTCTTTCAGACCGGTATTGCGTATAGAAAACATTCAAAATTCTAACACGAATTGAATCAGAATAATGATATAGAATAATTTTCTGTGTGAAATATGTTCCTTTATTTATTATTTAGGAGATATTTAGGAGAATAATTTATCTATCTTCTTGTTCTTAGCCTGAAAAAGTGGATTTTATTATATCAAATCGAAATATGAGGAATGATGATGCATGTTGGAAGAGAAGAAAAAAAAAAAAAAGGTAAAGCTTTCATTCATCGAAGACATGATTACAAGTCTTACAGAAAGTCTTCTCACATACATAGAACATTCACTCTAATGATAAGAAGAGTGACCATTCACACACCGCCAATGATTTGAGAAGACCTGATCGTTCAAGAAATAACTTGAACAGACATGAGGACAAGTATGAAAACGGACATGCTCGGAGACCTAATTAGTCTTGGACAGACACGAAAAAGGAAAAGGAAAAGGAAAAGGTAAATGACAAAGAATAGGTAATCACCAGAAGGGTTCTTCACTTAGAGCCTTGTCCGCATATTGAAAAGTTAATGATGAATTTGTTAAGATTACCTTGTTGCCTTGTGCAGATGACATATATATCCATGAACTTGATTTTGCTACTGGAAAGTCCAAGGAAAATCTTGATGCTGGATTGAAAAATCCAGACTCCCTGTCTGATTTGTTGGACTAACATTATGGGGACCAAAGTTTAAGGGTGCCCCTTATGTGTGTTTGCGTTGTGTAGATATGTTTGATGTCAAAGAAGGACGAAACAACCCAATCGTACAAGGATATATAGAGATTGTTCCAGACACATGGATTGTTCCAAACACATGGCTGGTCAAAAAACTTCATTCAAAACATTGGAGGCCAATTGTAGGAATTGACATGTCACATTAAGGGACAATGCTAAGCGAGAGATCCTTAGAACTGGTACGGTGTGTTTCAATGACAAACTGAAAATAAAAAATTTAGTTTATATTTAGAATTTATCTTACAATCTTCTTAGTATTACACAATTCTATGATATTGGTATGTTTGTTTCCTTTGACAAAAAAAGTTGCATGATATATGCTAAAATTGAAGTAGTGATGTTGGTGTAAGAACTAAAAACATATACACAGTTAAGTGTGTTGAAATAGTGACATAAACCCAATCGGGTTGGACCAAATCCGACATGGTCGAGTCGTTTGCAGTTTATTTAGTTCATGTAATATCATTATTATGAGTAATAAAATCACTTTTGTTATTATATATTTAGTTTATCTTTGTGAACCAGTTATGTGATTGAATATATAGTAACGTCCTTAGTATTAAACTGTGATAGAGAAACCATGATAGTGATTATGGTTGATGAGATCTCCAATTACTTTAATAAGATTGATACTTAAATGTCTCTAATCGTGATAATGTCGAAATTATCTTGGGTGTTCAGCGCTGATATTAGTGGTGGATATCTGATTATATTTTGGTGTGAAGTCGGTAGGGCACGGCGGTAGAAAGGGACTCGTGGTGGTGGAAGTGATGGTGCTAGATGAAGAGTAGAGACAAGGATGGAGCCAAGAATTTTTCGTCGGGTGTACTGAGATTTTTTTTTCAATGTTATTTATACGGCATAATTTTTTGGAAAAATACTAAAATTTACTTATACTTTTTGATGTATTTTTTTTTACTTCCCAAACTACAAACGTTAACTCCAGTGTCAATTCATTGGATTTGACGTTACTAACAAGTTACATTGACATTTCTAAAACTATAACGTCACTGTCATTACTAATGTTGTTTTTTAAACGTCATGTACCACTTACGTTATTTTTATTAAAAATAATCATTGTGCATGAAGTAATTTTTTGATTGTTTGAAATAATCATGGTGTCGAAAATAAAAGTGTGATGCCAATAGAATCATTTTTTTGTTGTAACATATACTTTTAGTGGCTCAGGTTAGGTGGGCTGTAAGCCTAATTATCTATTGACTGATGAGTTGGTGAGCTGAACATACATACTACATAGAAAAAAATAAAACAGGCTGGGTGGGCTTAGCCCCCTTAGCCCATAGTCTACCTCCGTCCTTCAGTAAAGAGCAAGTAATTTGGCAGAGTTTTGCCTTGGTTTGTTATTATTGCCTCTATGTGAACATTACATTGAGCCCCTATTTATAGGCAATCCACATATTAGGGTTTAACTAATAACAATAAGATACAAGCAAGTGCAATGAGATAATAATTAAGCTAGTTATCGTTCGGCGGCGCCAACTGCTGCAGGCCTGGCGGTGCCAACAAGGTGCGGGCCTAACACTTAGCCTTCTCTTGTATCCTCATCTTGTAACCCTTGAGCTGTAGCTTGTCCATCCTTATATTGCGGCCTCTGGTTTCCGGCGGACCTGATGGCCTTATGGGCTCGCGGGCTGGCCCTTTAGCCTTTCTTGGGACTGCGTTGGGCTGAGGGCGTTGGTACGGGGCCATGGGCTCACGGGACCAAAATGGCTAATGGGTTCATGGACTCCAATGGCTGCTAGCCTTATCTGCTACTTTGGTGGCCGGGGGGATCCAAATAGAGATCCGCGGGCTGGATTATGGTTCGGGCATATCAATGGCCCCCTACTCCGTGCCTCATGCATTCTCTTGGATTGTTAGCGTGGTGTAAAGTATGCTCGAGGATCGATTGCCTTGGAGTATCGTGGCAGCTTGCTATAGTGGTGGGTTGCCTGTTAGCTTTGCCTGAATGCCTTACTTGGAGTAGGCCTCTTATGACTTTTATGCCGTTGATCGACCTCGCCTTTGCGGCTTTATATGGCGGATAGCCGTAGCCTTGTGGATAGCTTTATATGGCAGATAGTCTTAGCAATGTTGATGGCTTTATGTTGTGGGTAGCCTTAGCCTTATGGATGGCTTTATGTGGCAGATAGCCATAGCCTCTAGGATCGCTCTAATAAGCGGACGATCTTTGGTGCCGCGCTATTGAGCGGACGGCCTTATCAGTGACTTCAGTGTCGTGTGGCGACTTGCTTATTTGCGGATCTAATCCATTTATAACTGTTGTGACGGTTACATGTGTCTTCTAAGAAGCCGTTGCGGTCGTATAAGTGATGGGACGGTTGAGGGGTTACTTCGTGTCCTATGATTGGTTGGGAAACTTTGGTAACCGTCCTGAGGTGATGACATCCGTTTCGATAACCGTAAAGTAATGATGGCGAATTTTGAAATTTGAAATTCGAAAAGACAGCCTAAACCTCAACCCTCCGATCCTTTCCATCTGAGCCGTTAGATCATCGTATCCTTTGCCTATAAAAGGAGATCCTTCCCTTTTCTCAAACACTTTACACATTCCCTATATTTGTAGCAAATAGATCTCCGGCGAAGTAGTAAGAATTTTCCGATAAATCTTTGAGGTTTTCGGCTTACATTTGTGTTTTCCGGTACGAGTTTGGAGGTTCCGGCATATCTTTGAAGTTTCCGGTCGCATTTCTTAGTTTCCGACATCTCCTTCAACCAATTTACTGGTGTTTTCTCTCGATTTCTTCTCTGGTTTATACAATCTCTTTACATTTTTTCCTTAAGTGCATTCTTAACATGTTCTATGCTTTTTGAATCGATCGTGGCATTAAAGTTTGGGTCTTTTATTTTAATAGACTGGAAACTTTGTACTTTTGCTCTCCGTGTTTGCTTTGTTGTTTCTGGGTTTGTGAGTGTGCCCAATTGATTGTATGAGGTTTTTTCATGATTTTCTGGGTAAGGCTTAGTTCTCTTGTTTTGTGGGCGTTTGGTATTGCCTTTGGTTTTCTGAGCAAAAGGTTGAGACTTTGGTGTTGTAAATGTTTTGCATTACCTAGCTCCATTCGTATAAGTATCCGTTAGTCTTCCTTTTAGAGTAGATGGTTTTCCCTCCATTATGTTGAAATATCGGAAGGGCGAGGTGATAAGGTTGGCGCTCACGCTTGCCATGGCCCAACTTCCAGTATTTGGCAGATTTCTAACTCCGCCTCGCCCTTTGATTTTTCCAGGATGTCAGGTAGTGATTGTTGGAAATGTGTCCTAAACCCAATCGGGTTGGACCGGATCCGACCGGGTCGGGTCATTTACAGTCTATTTAGTTCATTTAATAACTTTATTATGATTAATAAAAGCACTTGTGTTATTATATATTGTTTGTCTTCATATTATTTGTTGTATATATATAGTAACGTCCCTAGTATCAGTCTGTGATAGAGAAACTATGATAGTGATTATAGTGATGAGATCTCTAATCACTATAACAAGGTTGGTACTTAAATGTCTCTAGTCTTACATATTATCAAATGGGACATTGATAGTATAATCAGACTAGCACGTATTGGATGTCTTCTATCTTTTAGAAGATAGAGATAGATCTCGTCTATCGAAGTGTAGGGACACTTGGACTGTACGTGGACGTGTATTAGAGAATGCGTACGTTAGACTGACCTACTTACATTAAGTGTCACACTATGTGGCGGTTGTGTAATTATCCTTGGTCTGTCGCAATCCACCTATATAGAAAAGATGCTGAAGAGATTCAAAGATGGAGCGATCTATGAAAGGATTGCCGCCCCATGTCACATGGGTCTACTGTCGAAGGAATGAGTCCTAAGACAGAGGAGGAAAGGGCACAAATGAGTAAAGTCCCTTATGCTTCGGCAATCGGGTCTATCATGTATGCCATGTTCTCGCACAAGACCGATGTCTCGTACCTCTTAGTATGACTAGTAGGTACCACACCAATCCAGTGATGGTCACTGGATTGTCACCAAGAATATCCTTAAGTACATGAGACGTCTTAGGGATATGTTCCTGGTTTTCGGAATGATCATTTAGTATTACGAGGTTACACGGATGCCGCCAAACTGACAAGGATGACTTTAAGTCACAATCTAGATTTGTTGTCACGCTTAATGGCGGAGCAGTGAGCTGGAAGAGTTCTAAGCAGAAGACTACTGCAGACTCTACAACGGAAGCCGAATACATAGCAGCCTCGGAGGCGACAAAGGAAGTAGTTTGGATGAAGAAGTTCATTACTGAACTTGGTGTGGTTCCCTCCATTGAAGGTCCAGTGCCTCATCTCGTGATAATAATGGAGCGATATCTCGATCAAAGGAACCAAGGTCTCATCGAAGTCCAAACATGTGCTACGACGCTATCACTTGATTAGAGAGATAGAGAGAGGAGATGTAAATATAGAGAAAGTCCACACGGATGATAACATAGCTGATCCGTTAACCAAGGCGTTGTCTCAAGCTAAGCATGAGAAACATGTTCACTTGCACGGGCTTAGGCATATGGGTGATTGGCTTTAGGCTAAGTGGGAGATTGTTGGAAAGGTGTCCTAAACCCAATCGGGTTGGACCGGATCCGACCGGTCGGGTCATTCTGATCTATTTAGTTCATGTAATAACTTTATTATGATTAATCAAAGCACTTGTGTTATTATATATTGTTTGTCTTCATATTATTTGTTGTATATATATAGTAACGTCCCTAGTATCGATCAGGATGATAGAAACCATGATAGTGATTATGGTTGATGAGATCTCTAATCACTATAACAAGGTTGGTACTTAAATGTCTCTAGTCTTACATATTATCAAATGGGACATTGATAGTATAATCGACTAGCACGTATTGGATGTCTTCTATCTTTTAGAAGATAGGGATAGATCTCGTCTATGGAAGTGTAGGGACACTTGGGTATGACGTGGACGTGTATTAGAGAATGCGTGACGTTAGATTGACCCACTTACATTAAGTGTCACACTATGTGGCGGTTGTGTAATTATCCTTTTGACCGAGTCTTCATGGCATCACGGTGTGGATTGTCATGCTTTGACACTTTGTTGAGATTTCTCCTAACCACGGGCGATCATGCGGTAGTGATTGGGTATGATATTGAAGCATCGCGGTGTATACATGATTGGTCGTCCGGGAATCGCGTATCCTATGATTGGGATCGAATATCCGAAATGGCCTTCTTGTAAGGAATGTCTAGCTCTCGAAAATCTTTGCAAAGTGGGAGTAAATGTGTTATTCTGAGAGAGCATGTTATCCAGATTATAAGATACGATCGTTAATGTATTGACACTCGAGATACAATCGTATGGATATTATTTCAGCGATAGGATTGTAAGTTACACGGTAACTGCTTCACATGAAAGGTAGTAGTCATTGCTTTTGACTCTTCCGATAATTGGGGGTCACGGTGTGTTGCTAGACGCTATCCGGTGATCGTTAGGTATGAAGGGCATTTTAGTAAATTGCACTGTGTCTATGGTCAACATATTCGGAAGCCTATCGGGTCACACACATATGAACATCGAGTCGGATTAAAATGAGGTTATAGTTGATAACCAAATAAGGAAAGTTTATCTTTAGACTATAAAGGTTATAGTGGTAAATTAATATGGTGGTATTTATTTATTATGAATAAATAAAATACAAGATATTAATTATATACAAATTATATTAATTAAAGAATATTCCGGAAGTCAATCTTTTGACTGTTGGGGCGCCACATTTAAGTGTATAAGATACACTTGGATTGTGCACTTTAATTAATAAGGTTACCATAATATTAATATAAGATATTAATTGATTTTGGAAAAATAGATTTATGGAAATAAGATAATTATATTCAATATAAGTGTCAGTAAAGTGACTTAAACTCTACATCCGTGGAACCAATCAAGACTCACCGTGTGATGGGCCAAATGAGAAGTGTATTCAATTACGTAGCTTCCAGTAGGGTGGAGTCTCATCGCTTTCGTCGCCAGGTGACTATCGGCCAGGTGATAGTCTGCGAGGACCTGGAATACAACAGGGTCCCACATCTCGTTAATTACATTTATGTGACAAATATACAATGTCATTAAAAGGAGGACATGTGTAAGGGGTATTTATGGCGGATCGTATACAAAGATTCTGGCGGCTAGGGTTTAGTGGATTTGTGCCTATAAATACAGCTTGTTGTCTCATTATCCAAGTGTGTTGAAATCAGAAAATTCAAAGGCATAATAAAATATCTCTTTTACGCTCGTGGTTTTTACCTCTCCCACCGAGGGTTTTCCACGTTAAATCTGTGTTCTTCTTGTTTCTGTTTTCTCCTTTGATTGTTTATGTTTGATTGCTTCGCTTCGCTTTCTTGCATCCGAAGTTATCTCCATCCGCTTTATAACAAGTGGTATCGAGCCAGGTTCGAGAAAACAATTGCATGCGATCAACTTCATCTTAACCAAGACCTTCATGAAGGTGCTAGGATCTGTGATAAAGTTGTGATCTTTAGCAAGAAAAGATGTCGGCAGATAAACGTGAAAATCGATAAATTTACGAGGAAGAAACAGCTTTGGTGCAGTGGCAAATCAAGATCGTGCCTTTGTTGAAACAAGTAGGGTTTGTGGAATCCTTTATCCGACAAACCAAATACAAGTGCAAAGCAGATTATGCGGTCTGGAAGAGAAAGCACATTCAACCATCATGTTGTGCTTATCTCGATGATGTTATCACCGAGGTTCTTTGAGGAAGACACCGCCGCTAAGTGTGGAAAAAGCTTGAAAGCTCAGATATGACCAAGTCAGCGACCAACAAGTTGTTGTTGAAACAGAGGTTGTTCAGTTTGAAGATGCATGAAGGGAGTCCACTGAGGGAACATCTTGACTCAGCTGAACACAATATTACTTGATTTAAGGAATATTGATGTTAAAATTGAAGATGAAGATGCAGCCCTAATCCTGTTGGTGTCATTACCGACATCATATGAAAACTTTGTGCAGTCTTTCATAGTTGGGAAGGATCTGATGAGCTTTGGAGGATGTGAGGTCCGCTTTACATGCCAGGTGAGCCGAGACACAAGGTCTGCTGGGACAGAGGCAGTCAGTTCTTTGGGCTAGTAGCTAGCAAAGAATAGTGGAAAAGGATATGGACGTAAGAAGAAAAAAGAAGTCGGGTCCAAAGGTCCTAAGTCTACGATGTCTCAGAATTATCAGAAGGAGCGGGGACATTGGAAGTCCAATTGTCCAAGGAAGAAGAAACAAAGAGGAAGGCAGTCGCAGCACAAGAGGCGTGGCTACTGAGCAACTGATGAGGATCTGGTTCTAGTTGCGGATTCTACACACCACAATGATGTGTGGATACTTGATTCTGGAGCATCCTACCATATTTGTCCAAACAGAGTGGTTTTCTACTTATGAAGCGAGATAGATGGTGGTCAAATCTATATGGCCAACAAAGAAGGTCTCAGAAAGTTGTGGGAATTGGCTCAAGAAAGTTAAGGACGAGAGGATGGTAAATTTTGTACATCAAGGATGTAAGACATGTTCCACAGATGACCAAGAATTTGGTATCTCTCGATCTCTCGATGACAGTGGTTCAATTTCAAGGGTGAAGGTGGACAAATTGAATGTCTTTAAAGATTCGATTGTAGTCCTCAAAGGCATCAAGAGGGAACCTTGTATATATTACAAGGATCTCATCAGATCTCACATCTTTCTTCTTTGTTGCATCCTCGCTAGATTCACTGATCTCAAGCAGACTTTCTTTGTGGCACATGAGACTTGGTCACATGGGTGAAAGGGTATCGTGTTCTTTCTTCAAAGAGGTTTTCTTGGGGATATAAGGTCAAGAATCGGACTTTTGTGAACATTGTGTGTTTGGGAAGTTGCATAGAAGTAAATTCTCAAATAGGGTTGCACAATACAAAGGCATCACTTGATTATATCCATTCAGATCACTGGGGTCCATCAAAAGTTGAGTCATTGGGTGGTCACAGATATTTTTGTGTCATTCATAGATGACTATTCAAGGATGACTTGGGTGGTGATGATGAAGAACAAAAGTGATGCATTCAAGAACTTCAAGCGTGGAAGGCCCTAGTGGAGAATCAGCTTAGGCAAGAAAATCAAGAAGCTTCGTGCATGATAATGGTCTGAATTACTGGGCGGATTTTGATTCATTTTGTGCAAATGAGGGTATTGCCGGACATCATACTCGTAAGGAATACACCTCAAAGAAGAATGGTGTAGCCGAAAGGATGAATCAAACTCTCACTGGAGAGGGCAAGATGTATGCTTTCTCAAGTCGGGTTTATCAAGGAGATTTTGGGCGTGTTTGTTAAGACAAACTTGTTACTTAATCAACAGAGAGCCTCACACAGAATCAATCTCAAGACACCATTTGAGATGTGGTCGAGCAAGCCCGCCGACTACTCGATTCTAAGGGTTTTTGGGAGTCAAACTTACTATCATGTTAGTGAAGGGAAGTTGGAGCCAAGAGCCAAGAAGGGAGTGTTTGTGGGGGTATGGTGATAGAGTGAAAGGATATAGGATTTGGTCATCGCAGAGTCCGAGTAATCCTCAAAGAGGATGTTGTGTTTGATGAAAATTCTATGTTAAACTCATCAGTGGGGAGGTCTCACTGAGTCCGAAACCAAAGGCATTTGAACTGATAGTGTTGAGAAACAGGTGGAGCTTCAGTGGAGTCTACCGATATGCAACAATCGGTGGATCCAAATCAACACTATACCGATCCGGATAATGAACCGAGAATCCGATCCAGCCCGCCACTTTGAGACCTCGGCGAGGCGTCATACAAATATTGATCAAGAGAGTCTACCGCCAAAGAGCTAGAAGATCTAATGTTGGGATACCTCCAAGGAGATATGGATATGATGATTTGGCCGGATATGCACTCCAAGTTGCGTAAGAAGTAGAGGTTGTTGAACCTACTACTTACAGTGGAAGCAAAGGACATGTATGTAGCATCTCGGTGGCATGCAACCATGGGAGATGAAATGGAGTCATTATTGAAGAATCGACTTGGGAATTGGTCAAACAACCTCACCGACAAGGGAGTTGTGACTTGTAAATGGATTTTCAAGAAAAAGGAAGGAATAACAAAGCGTAAGGGTCAAGTATAAGGCACGCTTGGTTGCAAGAGGATTCATCAAAAGGAAGGGGTTGACTTTGATGAAATATTTTCACCAAAGTGGTCGACACACTTCAATCGAGTGTTACTAGCAATGGTGGCACAAAGCAGATCTCGAACTTGAGCAATTAGATGTGAAAACTGCTTTTCTACATGGTGAGGTGGATAAGGAGATATACATGACACACCTGAGGGTTTTCAAGTTCTGGAAAGAAAATTATGTCTGCAAGTTGAAGAAATCTTTGTATGGTTTGAAGCAAGCTCCAAGACAAAGGGTATAAAAGGTTTGACAGCTTTATGCTTCAAAGAGGTTACAACAGAAGTCCTTATGATCATTGTGTATACCACGATCTGTGAAAGATGGATCATATATCTATCTTGTTCTCAGATGTGGATGACATGTTGATAGTCGCACAAGGAAGTCTCGATGTTCAAAATCAAGAACCTTCTTAGTCTTGAATTTGAAATGAAGGATTTGGGTGCAACCAAGAAAATCTTGGGGATGGAGATCCGGAGAGATAGAAGTCGAAGAAATTATTCTTGTCTCAAAGAGGTTATGTGCGTAAGATATTGGCCAAGTTTGGGATGTCTGCACAGAAACCAATAGATACTCCTATGGCATCAAATGTTCATTTGTCTGCTTATGCTTCACAATCACCAAGCGAAGGAGTATATGTCAAAAAGTTCCCTATGCTAGTGCAATTAGCGATCTGATGTATGCCATGGTGTGCACTAGGCCTGATCTGCTCAGCAAATCGGTGTTGTCGCAGTTTATGGCTCAACCTGGAAAGGAACACCGAAAGTCATTTAAAGGATATTCAGTACACGAGAGGTACTGGCCGATGTTGGTCTCATTTATGGAGGTGATACTGGTCTGGTCACAGGTTACTGTGATGCTGATTATGCAGGTGATGTTGATAGTAGAAGATCAATGACTGGTTATGTGTTTACATTGGGAAATGCAGAGAGTCACCGAAAGCTACTCTTCAGCTACAATGGCCTTATCAACTCATCAAGCGAGAATATATGGCTCTTACTGAAGCAGCTAAGAAGGGTATCTGGTTGAAGGGGCTAGTCAGTGATTTGGGGTTGCATCTGGATCAGGCTGAAATATATTGTGACAGTCTAAGTGCAATATGTTTAGCCAAGGATCAGGTTCATCATGAGAGAACCAAGCATATTGATATCAGGTATCATTTTCTGAGAAATGAGAAGAGGGTTGTGGTGAAGAAGATTGGCACAAAGGAGAATCCTGCCGATATGTTCACTAAAACCAGGGTTCGAGAGAAAGTTCCACTTTGCCTGGACTTACTAAATATTCAAAGCTTATAATCTGCTTCGAAACTTTACCGGGGCGGATCGGTGGAGTGGATCTTTGTGGAGATAGTCCGGTACAAGTACATCCGGCATTGACGAATGCATCCGGAACAAGTACATCCGGTTATGCAATCTGTTTGACTCTAGTGAGAGTTGAAGTCAAGGTGGAGATTTGTCAAGAAGTGACTTAAACTCTACATCCGGTGGAACCAATCAAGACTCAAATTGTGTGATGGACAAATGAGAAGTGTATTCAATTCATGGCTTCAAGAGGGTGGAGTCTCATCGAGCTTCATCGCGAGGTGACTATCAAGGGTGATAGTCTGCGAGTAATCTTGGAATACAAAGCAGGTCCCACATCTGCAATTTATTATGTGACAAATGATACAAAGTCATTAAAAGGAGGACACGTGTAAGGGTATTTATGGCGGATCGAGACAAAGATTCTGGCGGCTAGGGTTTAGGGATTTGTGCCTATAAATACAGCTTGTTGTCTCATTATCCGAGTGTGTTGAAATCAGAAAATTCAAAGGCATAATAAAATATCTCTTTTACGCCCGTGGTTTTTACCTCTCCCAATCGAGGGGTTTTCCACGTTAAATGTGTGTTCTTCTTGTTTCTGTTTTTCTCCTTTGATTGTTTATGTTTGATTGCTTCTGTTTCTGTTTCTTGCATCTGAAGTTATCTCCATCCGTTTTATAACAATAAGATATTGGCAAAATTAATTATAATAAAAGAGATAAATCAATCTAGAAGATTTTCCTTATTTTATTGGGAAAAAGTTTTCTTCTCCTCCACACCATATGGGGCGCCACTTTGCCTATATAAAGGAAGTGGGTGTCAAGCTCTTTTGTACATCACAATTGCAAGAGCTCATAGTTCTTGTGTAAAATAGAGAGCAACCCATAGTGAGTTTGTGAGGGAAGAAAAAGGCCGGTCTAGCAACCAGAGTTTTCCAATAGCTATCCAAGGAGGATTCCGGCAAGGGGTTCGTGTGGATTAGCGATAGAGGCCGGACGCGTGGACGGCTTGCGCACTGAACTACTCTCCATTGACGGTCAAAGCGACGATCTTATAGATCATATAAGGTATAACCGTCAAACTACTTAACGTGTTTATTGCATTAAACGAAGAACGATCTAGTAAAAGGAAATCAAATTTTAAATTCCGCTGCGTTAAACTAGTGATTTCCTAACAGTGGTATCAGAGACAGACTTCGAGCTTAAGCAATAAGCATAATTTAATTGCGTAGTAATTAATCGATGGATGCAAGATTTAAATCGCGAACGTTAAAACAAAAAAAAAACAAAAAAAAAATTATGGTTTTAAGGGGGGCTCGGCCGATCGGCGGCGCCCCTCCTCTCACTCTGGCGGCGGCGGGTGGCTTGTGGTCGCCGTCCGTCGGCTGTCCTCTTCCAATGGGGGAGATCGACCCTTTTCGTTTTGTGATATTATTGTGCATAGATATCTCGTTTGTTTAGTTGTGTCATATGGCCAACCAATGGTTCAAATAGTTTGGGCCATTGGGAAACCATATGGCATATTGGCATTTCCAAATTTTGATTTGGAATAGACCTAGGCCCTTTTCAAATATTTGATTTGTAAAAGGCCTAGGCCTAGGCCATTTCCAAAATTTTGATTTGGAAAGTGGTCAGGCCTAAACCAAAATTATTTGGCCTTTCCAAATATTCGATTTGGAATAGGATTAGGCTCTTTTCAAATATTAGATTTGTAAAAGGCCTAGGCCTATGCCACTTCCAAAATTTTGATTTTAGGAAGTGGCCAGGCGTAAGCCAAATTTAGTTTTGGAAAGGAAAAAAATAGGAGACTAAATAATTTTAATTTTATTTTGAGTAGTTCAAATTTAATTGAAATTGAAATCGATTTAAAATTAAATGTTAATTTTAATTTTCGATTAAGTCATATAATTAATTAAAATTTATGTAATTATTTGATGTGATAAAATAAAGACGCATAAGTAGTTAAAATTAGAATTTAATCTTTTTCATAAGATAAAATTGTATGGATTAGATGTGTAAATATAATGTGATTATATGGACCCCGATTGATCATGGACTCGACCAATAGGATAGATGTGAATGTTTTCTTTATGTTGGTTTTTGGAAAATTGTCCTAGGCCGTTATGAAGAACGTGACCTAGTTTACTTTTGCATTTATTCCATTCCCGTTAGCTCCCTCCCGTGTGCGGCGGGTGTAATTATTTATTAGATAAATTATTATGTAACAAGAATGGAACAAGAAGATAAAGACCAATGAGAGATAAAGAACCAATTAGCGTACAACAATAAAGATCTTATTGGTGGTTGCAGATACCCTTAGTTTGTGACCCGCGGTTTCGTCAGTTTGTATTCGAAACCGCACCTAGGAAAAGTCCATGATCATACCGGTTATTTTGTGCGCGGAATGTTGTGTATGTTTTACTTTATATGATATCGTAGTAATATGCACATAGTAGATGAGACCACAATTAAACTAAAATTAATTAAGATTATTCCCACGCCAAAAAATCGAGGCAAAATTGTCTCCCAATATTATAATGACGGTGAAGAGCCCTTGTTCGGATCCAACTGATCGGCCCACGTTGGGAGTTGACCTACCACGGGTATATCGTCATTATCGAGATATGATCGTTATGAGATCTCATGAATATTTGAGTTACGACTCGACTAAGAATCTTGCGGTGATTGGCCCACGTCAGGACCGTCTGATTTTAGCTATCACATAGAGATGTGAACTGTCAAAGAGTTGACTAGTCAACCAATGGAAATCGAATAAGATTTGATCGGTAATTAGTACCCACCTTCGAAATTGACCCGGTCGATCGGCCCACGTCAGGGATCGAGTCAACTAGATAGGATTCCATCCACTAATGAATTATTTAAATTCTTGAAAGCCAATTGGGAATAGTTGGCTAGTGGGAGTAAAACCTTATAAAATTTTTAAGTGCAAATTTAGGGTTTTTATACATGAGCTTTTACTTATTCTATCTTTATTTATTGTTGTAGAAAATGTCAAAACAAATTGAACCTTCGTTTTATCATCGAAAACAAGCTTGACGAAACTAATTTTCTCGATTGGGAAAGAAACCTCAAAATCGTTTTAAGGCACGAGAGGATTGGCTATGTTTTGGACGAGGCCCTACTGGAAAATTCCGCTGAGGGTTCGACTGCAGATGCTGTCGAGAAGTATAACAAACAACGCTCGACAAGAGATCGATGCTACATGTATCATGCTTGCTACTATGACACCTGAACTGCAGAAACAACATGAGTTTATGGACGCCTACTCAATCATGGTCCACATAAAGGAACTCTATGCTTCTCAGCCTCGCACTGAGAGGTACGAGGTCTCGAAGGCCCGGTTTTGTTGTAAGATGGCATCCAGGACTGCTGTGGGGTCACACGTGCTTAAGATGATCGGGTACATAGAGAGGCTTGGGAATCTGGGCCACAAGTTGGAACGAGAATTGAGTATTGACTTGATTCTACAATCTCTACCTGATTCATTATCGCAGTTCATGATGAATTATCACATGAACAAGATAGATTGCTCATTTCCGGAGTTATTGAACATGTCGAAGACTGCTGAGGGCACTGTGTGGAAGGGAAATCAAGTGTTGCTGGTCACTTCGAGCAAGGGCAAGGCAAAAGCCCAGAAAAAGTCCAAGAAGGCGAAGGTTGCACCTAAGCCAACGCCTAAGATAGCAAAAGACAAATCCAAGGATGCTTGCTTCCATTGCGGTGAGACCGGACATTGGAGGAGAAATTGCAAAGCCTTCTTAAGTACCAAGAAGAAGCATTCTGATGCTTCGACTTCAGGTATGTTTATGATTGAAATTAACATTACTTCTTCTAAGTCTAACCACTGGGTATTAGATGCTGGTTGTGGTTCTCATATTTGTACGGATATGCAGGGACTAAGAAGAACTAGAGATCTGAAGAAAGGAGAGGTGGACCTACGCGTCGGAAATGGAGCAAGTGTTCTTTCTACCGGCCGTAGGAGTTTATTTTCTTTCATTGCCCAGTGGGCTAGTACTTGAACTTAATAACTGTTATTTTGTTCCTGCTCTTACGAAGAGCATTATTTCCATTTCCAAATTAGATGTTGATGGTTTTTCATTTACGTTTGAGAATAAATATTGTTCTTTTTCACGTGATGGAATCTTTTATGGTACTGGCATACTTAGCAATGGTCTCTACATATTAGATATGAATGTTGACGTACTTAATATAAATAACAAGAAAGCCAAGACAAATGACTTGAATGAATCCTACTTATGGCATTGTAGACTTGGCCATATAAATAAGAATCGCATTTCCAAACTCCATTAAGATGGAATGTTGGATCAATTCGATTACGAATCGTTTGATACATGTGAAGCTTGTTTACTTGGCAAGATGACAAAGTCACCTTTTAGTGGCAAAGATAAGATCCAATGAATTGCTTGAGCTCATACATACTGATGTGTGTGGCCCAATGTCAATTCAAGCCAAAGGAGGATACTCTTATTTTATCACTTTCACTGATGACCATTCTCGCTATGGTTATATATACTTAATGAAGTATAATTCCGAAGCCTTCAAAAATTTCAAGGAATTCAGAAGTGAAGTGGTGAAACAACTTGGTAAAGATATCAAAACGCTTCGATCCGATCGAGGCGGAGAATACCTAGATGGAGAGTTTCAAAGTTATTTAAAGGAGAATGGGATTCTACCTGAATGGACACCTCCAGGGACGCCTCAAATGAATGGTATATCTGAGAGGAGGAACCGTACTTTGTTAGACTTGGTACGATCCATGATGAGCTACACAGTTCTTCCAAAATCGTTTTGGGGGTATGCTCTAGAAACCGCATCCTATACACTGAACCGAGTTCCATCAAAGACGGTTGATTCTACACCATACGAGGTATGGGCCAAGAAGAAACCAAATCTGGCATATCTTAAAACTTGGGGTTGTCCAACTTATGTGAAGCGGATGATGCCTGACAAACTGAGGCCAGATCCGACAAATGTCTGTTTGTAGGATATCCTAGAGAAACTAGAGGATACCAATTTTTCCATCCTGAGGAACAAAAGGTGTTTGTTGCCAGGACTGGCCACTTTCTAGAGAAAGAGTTTATTCTGGATAGGGTCAGTGGGAGTAAAATTGATCTTGAAGAAATTCGAGAACCACTTACGGATAACAGTCCGTTGATGGAAGTAGAGGAGACACCACATACAGATGTGGGGCCTCCCTCTACCATATACACACTAGCACCTCGAAGATCCACCAGGGAACGCCGTGAACCCGAAAGGTACACTAGCATGTATCTCATGGAAGATGAGGACCCTAGAACTTATGAGGAAGTGCTATTAAGGCATGACAAAGAGAAATGGCTGGAAGCCATGAATTCTGAAATGGAATCCATGAAAGACAACCAAGTTTGGAACTTAGTTGATCCACCTGAAGGAATAGTTCCTATAGGGTGTAAATGGGTCTTTAAGAGAAAGACTGACATGGACGGTAACGTGACTACCTACAAGGCTAGGTTAGTGGCAAAAGGATATAAGCAAAGACAAGGAGTTGACTATGACGAAACCTTTTCGCCAGTTGCCATGTTAAAATCCATTAGAATTTTTTTCGCTATTGCAGCATACCATGATTACGAAATCTGGTAGATGGATGTGAAAACAACTTTCCTTAACGGGAACCTGTCTGAGGAAGTGTATATGACACAGCCTGAGGGTTTCACAACCAATGACGCCAAGATGGTGTGTAAACTGCAAAGATCCATTTATGGATTAAAGCAAGCTTCTCGGAGTTGGAATCTTCGCTTTGATGAGATAATCAAACAGTTTAATTTCATCAAGAATGAAGATGAGCCCTGTGTTTACAAGAAGGTTAGTGGGAGTGCCATAGTGTTCTTAGTGCTATATGTAGATGACATATTGCTCATAGGGAATGATATGCCTATGTTACAATCAGTCAAAGCTTGGTTATCCAAGAACTTCTCAATGAAGGACTTGGGTGATGCAACCTATATTCTAGGAATAAAGATCTATAGAGATAGATCTAAAAGGTTGCTCGGTCTATCGCAATCCACCTATATAGACAAGATGCTGAAGAGATTCAGCATGGAGCAGTCCAAGAAAGGATTGCTGCCCATGTTACATGGGGTCTACCTGTCGAAGGGAATGAGTCCTAAGACAGAGGAGGAAATTGCACAAATGAGTAAAGTCCCTTATGCTTCGGCAATCGGGTCTATCATGTATGCCATGTTATGCACAAGACCAGATGTCTCGTACCCTCTTAGTATGACTAGTAGGTACCAGTCCAATCCATGTGATGTTCACTGGATTGCTGTCAAGAATATCCTTAAGTACATGAGATGTACTAGGGATATGTTCTTGGTTTTCGCGAATGATGATATAGTATTATGAGGTTACACAGATGCCAGTTTCCAATCTGGATTTGTTTTCACGCTTAACGGTGGAGCAGTGTGTTGGAAGAGTTCCAAGCATGAGACTACTGCAGACTCTACAACGGAAGCCGAATACATAGCAGCCTCGGAGGCGGCAAAGGAAGCAGTTTGGATGAAGAAGTTAATTACAAAACTTAGTGTGGTTCCCTCCATTGAAGGTCCAGTGCCTCTGTACTGTGATAATAATGGAGCGATATCTCAGTCAAAGTAACCAAGGTCTCATCAGAAGTCCAAACATGTGCTACGGCGCTATCACTTGATTAGAGAGATAGCAGATATAGGACATGTAAAGATAGAGAAAGTCACACGGATGATAACATTGCTGATCCGTTAACCAAGGCGTTGTCTCAAGCTAAGCATGAGAAACATGTTCACTTGCACGGGCTTAGGCATATGGGTGATTGGCTTTAGGCCAAGTGAGAGATTGTTGGAAAGGTGTCCTAAACCCAATCGGGTTGGACCGGATCCGACCGGGTCGGGTCATTTACAGTCTATTTAGTTTATGTAATAACTTTAATATGATTAATAAAAGCACTTATGATATTATATATTGTTTGTCTTCATATTATTTGTTGTATATATATAGTAACGTCCCTAGTATCAGTCTGTGATAGAGAAACCATGATAGTGATTATGGTTGATGAGATCTCTAATCATTATAACAAGGTTGGTACTTAAATGTCTCTAGTCTTACATAATATCAAATGGGACATTGATAGTATAATCATACTAGCACGTATTGGATGTCTTCTATCTTTTAGAAGATAGGGATAGATCTCGTCTATCGAAGTGTAGGGTCACTTGGGTATGCGTGGATGTGTATTAGAGAATGTAAATGCGTTAGGCTCGACCCATTTACATTAAGTGTCACACTATGTGGCGGTTGTGTAATTATCCTTTTGACCGGAGTCTTCATGGCATCACGGTGTGGATTGTCATGCTTTGACACTATTGCGATTTCTCCTAACCACGGGGCGATCATGCGGTAGTGATTGGGTATGATATTGAAGCATACGGAGTATACATGATTGGTCGTCCGGGAATCGCGTATCCTATGATTGGGATCGAATATCCGAAATGGCCTTCTTGTAAGGAATGTCTAGCTCTCGAGAATCTTTGCAAAGTGGGAGTAAATGTGTTATTCCGAGAGAGCATGTTATCTAGATTATAAGATGCGATCGTCAATGTATTGACACTCGAGATACGATCGTATGGATATTATTATAGCGATAGGATTGTAAGTTACACGGTAACTGCTTCACATGAAAGGTAGTAGTCATTGCTTTTGACTCTTCCGATAATTGGGGGTCACGGTGTGTTGCTAGACGTTATCCCGTGATCGTTAGGTATGAAGGGCATTTTAGTAAATTGCACTTTGTGTCTACGGCCAACATATTCGAAAGCCTATCGGGTCACACACATATGAACATCGAGTCGGATTAAAATGCGGTTATAGTTGGTAACCAAATAAGGAAAGTTTATCTCTAGACTATAAAGGTTATAGTGGTAAATTAATATGGTGGTATTTATTTATTATGAATAAATAAAATACAAGATATTAATTATATACAAATTATATTAATTAAAGAATATTCCTGAAGTCAATCTTTTGACTGTTGGGGCGCCACATTTAAGTGTATAAGATACACTTGGATTGTGCACTTTAATTAATAAGATTACCATAATATTAATATAATTAATTGATTTTGGAAAAATAGATTTATGGTAATAAGATAATTATATTCAATATAAGATATTGGCAAAATTAATTATAATAAAAGAGATAAATCAATCTAGAATATTTTCCTTATTTTATTGGGAAAATATTTTCTTCTCATCCACACCATATGGGGCGCCATTTTGCCTATATAAAGGAAGTGGGTGTCAAGCTCTTTTGTACATCACAATTGCAAGAGCTCATAGTTCTTGTGTAAAATAGAGAGCAACCCATAGTGAGTTTGTGAGGGAAGAAAAAGGCCGGTCTAGCAACCGGAGTTTTCCAATAGCTATCCAAGGAGGATTCCGACAAGGGGTTCGTGTGGATAAGCGATAGAGGCCGGACGCGTGGATGGCTTGCGCACTGAACTACTCTCCATTGACGGTCAAAGCGACGATCTTATAGATCATCTAAGGTATAACCGTCAAACTACTTAACGTGTTTATTGCATTAAACAAAGAACGATCTAGTAAAAGGAAATCAAATTTTAAATTCTGCTGTGTTAAACTAGTGATTTCCTAACAGTGATCGCACCAATAGCGACCATGCCGATGAGGACCAGGAGGTTGATGACTACGTTGTAGCGGGTGAAGGGGTCAGTGGACCCAGCATCAGCGGATCCGTGGATCTTGACGACGTAATCCTTGGCAGCCATGAAGATGCAGGGGGGCCTCTTGACGATGACGACATGTTTGGCATAGGCAAGATCATCGAGCAGGACACCTTGGCTAATCGTCTGAGGAAGAAGAAAAGCAAGCGAGGTCGAACTATTCAAACTGATGACGACGAGGAGGTCGGTGCGAGCGGTTCCACCGACCAGGAAGCTATGGGCATTGAGGCCCATATTCCTATCATTGAGGACTTTGTGTGGGAGGAGAATGAGGAGGAGGAACTAACCAGATGAATACCCTTGCCTCCTCACCATAAAAAGAGGACATGGCGCCGTACTGTAGAGGTTGAGGTTGATGAGAAGGCCGATGGGGTGAAGAAGAAAACCATGACCCCGAAACCCAACAGTCCGCGGCTCGGGCAGAGTTCACTCGGATGGATGAGCTGACAAACGGGTTGTCAATGAATGGGCGGCGATCCAGGATTATGAGAGTATCTTCGCGCCTTTGCGCCGTATAATATTCCTAACACTCACCGGTTCGCCCATTTTCCGACCAAGACAAAAGATCGTACACCCATACCGCTTAAGGATCGCAGTTGTTCACGTCGTTCGGGCGACATTTTTGTCATTCACCATTTCTATGTGGGCCTACGTCCTTCGTTCGATCCTTTCTTCATGAGGGTGGCTTTACCAAGTGATTTCATTCCCTGGGCGATAGGATCATTGCGCCTTCATTGTTCAATGTCGGACTAATAGGCAGGAGTCGTGTTTGGGAATCTTCAACAGATTTTATATGTTCTGTGGTACCGCGGTTGCGGGTCAGATCACTTTGAGGGTGAAAACCCCGCATCTATTGGGAGGGAGCAGGTCCTGAAGATGGAGTCCAGCGTCGGGTGGCCGGTCCCGCATTTTGGGTCGAGAGTGAGGAAGGCGCCGACTAGAATGGCTCATTCGGTGTAGGGCTATGAAGAGCCTCTCATCAAATTCCTTTTGAAGCTCATCGATTCTGACGGGGCTGCCCAATCAAATAAGAATATTTGTTGGAGGGCACTGATCGATCCTCAGAATAGATACACCAGTTTGGCGGGGATTTTTGGCCCCGTGATTTCCCAGCCCTTAGTTTTCATTGTGTCGCAAGGCTCCGATTCTGACTGGGAAGGGGAATGCCATATTGGTAGGTGTTTTCCCACCCGATGTGATGTTTACCAAGGGAGGCCAGAGAGGGGATCTTCCCGTAATTTTCTTTCCTTGATTTTTCTTCTTTTTGCCATTCATACTTGCACTTATATCTGCATATACTTTGTTTTTGTATTGACCCATATTTTTGCAGTTGGAATGGTTGATGCAACCAAAAGGTGGGCCGTAAAGAGAGATCCGGCCCAGAAGCAGGCCGAGAAAAGGAACAAACAATGAAAAAAGGCTCCGGGGACATCGCCGCCTTTGGTGGATGCCTCAGTTATACCCACATCCTCTGAGGCCGCCGCTATGACTGTTCCTTCCAGGACGGGGAAGAAAGACAAGAGTATTGTTCTGGTTCTAGGACCACGGTCGATGCTCGTAAGTGGTCGGAAACTGATGAGGCCGCATAGTCCAAGGAGGCACCTGCCTCTAAGAAGCCAAGATCCTCTACTGCCGATCTTGAAACTGTTGTTGATATTGAAATCGGCGGAGGAGGGGATCATTTTGATGATGACGTTGATGTTGAAAAGGCTGCAAAGTGGGCCGCGGCGAAAGATAAGCAGGCTGAGGTTCGTGTGGAGCCAAGATCCGACTCAGGGGAGCCTTTGCCTGTCGGGAACATAGGGAAGCCGGCCTGGTGGCTTGATCCCAACTGTATGAAGAAGCCCCTTGATATGCCTAGGGCCTCAAAGATAACGGAGTCGATTGCTAACGTTATCCCGCTCAAGTACGTTGGTTGGAATGTGCCCCCGGAGACTTCGCTAACAATTGGTGATGGGATGCTTTCTCTGGTGGTGATATCAGACAAAACCAACCCTGAAGCTGACGCGGTCAGTGAACTTGGAGATTTGGTCGGACAGTTCGGCCTGGCAGCGAGCATGGTAAGATTCTAGACTTTTTCATTTCCTTAGCATTATTTATTGTTTCTTTTGTTTCATTTGTGTCTTTGCGGGCTCATTCTTCTTTCTGTTTCAGATAGGTACTCATCAATTTAGGGCCCGCAATCCATGGGTGCTGCTGCGACCCAACATAAGGATGACATGGATAAGATCTTGTCGGTAGCTGCTGCTTCTGAGGATGCTAAAGCTAAGGCAGAGGGAGTTTTGGCCGATGTGAGCATGAAGTACAAGAGTTTGTAAGGGGAAAAGTTCTAGTCATAAGAAGCGCCTAAACACTGTTGAGAAGATGCTGGAGGAGAGGGATGTGCGGCTTAAAATGCATCTTACTAAAAGCGGTGAGCTTGAGAAGGAACTTGCAGGGTTTAAAGAGTAGCTCACCGAAGCCAGGAAACCAGCTGAGGAGGCCGGGCCTGTAGTTGTCCAAGCATATAAAGACTCTAATGAGTTCACGGAGGTCCTGGAGGAGAGCTTCGACTAGGGCTTCTATCATTGTGTCCGATGCTTTAGGTGGTCGAACGGTAGAGAGGGGCCTAGCATTGAAGTACTGGCTGAATGGACTTCCCATCCCAAAAAACATCCTTCATTGTGGATATATCACCCTGAGATCCCTTACACTGATGATGATACTGCCGAGTTTAATGCGGACCAATTGACAGGAGGAGATCTGGGTCCCGCCACCCCGAAACGAGGTGAACTTAACTACTCTGATTAAGGGGGAGCCCAATCCAGTTGCTGAGGGTGATGGGGCCACAATCGAAGGTGGCGGCGAGCAAAATGTTGAGCATTAGGGTGACCATTATATGAACTTAACTGGAGATCATATAGAGACTCCACCCACAGACAAATGAAGATAAATTTGTTATTGGCTCATCTGATCGTAATCTTAACTTTGTTCTACTTAGCTTTCATCAAACAATCTCTATAATAACATTATTTTGTTGCATCTGTATAACTCATGGATGCTTTTAGGCCTTTATTTTATGCTCCGGAATTTCTCTTATTTTTGAATTGTTTCGAGTCTTGACGACGCTCAAAATGATACACCTTACAACATCAACTTTTCACCCATTCTGAGCTAAAAGTAGTAGTTTATGACCATTTATATGAGCCGTTTGGAGTAAATGTCACACGTCGGGTTCATGAGTCGAGTAGTTTGCATTTAAAGTTTATTTTCCCCGATTCGATATTATTGGACTATTTTCATATTACTAAGATTGGGTCAATTGTTAAAAGCCGATTGTGGGTTGAACTGGATGAAGAAATGGACCTAGGGTATTCCAGAACCTTCAGTTAAGTCGGCAGAGCAGAAAAGTACGTAAATACCCCAGCAACCGCGTCCGATGCTGCCGCAGTCACGTGAATTCCAGAAGCTTTGGAAATCGCATTTTCTTGCACAATGAGTTATTCTAGACCTTTCTAAGTTGGTTTTTCTACCAATAAATAAGAGGCCTCACCATCAGTGTTGAATGTACAAAAAATACTACAACTTTCTATGCAATAAAAGTTCCTTGTTCTTTATTTGTTTTCTTTATGAGTTCTAGTCACGAATCCGATGGATTCGCCTTCTAGGGAGTGATCTACGGAGGATTTGAACTTGTCTTCGAGGGTATGATTTTCCGGCTTTCTAGATGTAGATTTTTCGTTGTTCTGTGTGATTAGTATGATTTGATTGTTATTATTAGCTATAATTATTTAGTAGTTAGTGTATTTTACCCCATATGTGTAAAGATCTGAATCGTTGGTGAAGAAATCATGAAATAGAGGTTGCGTTTTTCATATCTGCGATGATCTATATCGCTAGATCTAAATACCTAGTAAATCCTAGTTCATGATAATCGATGCCAGCTACGTCTGATCGACAGATTTAATTTACATGTTGTTAGCTTGATCAACTATTTGCATGTCATCGTAAATTAAGATGAAGGACGATAAAGTGAAGTATTAGTTTTGACAATGTCTTGATCGATTCTTAGGAACGTGCTAGTCAATCCATGATAGCTGCTTAGGGAGGTCTTCGGTCTTGAGGCGGCTAGTCCTAATTCTTATTGCATGTGAATTAATACAACCAATGAAGGTGGTTAATTGCGTATAGGCAACTACTGTCCTTTCAATGGAAGTAGCATAATATTAGGGATTAGCACCCATAGCTGTTAAAGATCTAAAATTTACCAGCAAGGATGATTGATGCATGATACGGGGGGATAACTAATAACTCATAATTAGACTAATACATTAGAAACTCTTGTGTGCTCTTGTTGAACTTGCATATTCTGGTGTGGTTATTGGCACCATCGTTTATGTTCTTGCACCAGAGTTGGTCGTAAACCATAATTGTGACACTCAACCTAGATTAAATGTGTTTTTACGAGTCTCTGTGGGATTCAACCTTGACTCACCAGTACTATGCTATGATAGACCTAGTCATATTTCAAGTAAAAGCCCGTGCTTACACCGCGGGCACGATCAAGATTTTTGGCGTCGTTGCCGGGGACTCGTGTCAAAGATACTTTTAATTTAGGGTGAATTGTTGCTATATATTCTGATTTTTATTTCATTAAATGTGTCTGTTTTGAAGTCTGTAATTATCTTAGTCGTACAGAGTCTGTTCAGATCGGTTCTGTAAAATCGCTGGTCGTGAAGCCGCGTGAGCTACTCCCGCAGCAGGGATACCAGAAATCAAAAGAGTCGTTTCGTTTTTTAGAGTCAGTACTTAGAGTCTGTATTATTATTTTTGAGTCTTCCATGCGAGTGTAACATCCGCCGAGGCAAGTAACTAACTTTTTATTTCTTTTTTTGTGTCTTGTAGTACGCAACAAGGATTCAGCAGCAAAACTTGAGTGATCCATACATAAAATTGAAAAAATTTCAAGGCAAAAATGCAAGGAAGCTCGAGAAAGAACTAAAAGGCTGGCTGACGAAGCAAGTTTTCACAAAGGAAGTGAGAAGGATAGAGACGTGGAGATTCCACTTATAGAAGAGACAATGGCACAGAACGTAGGCAATGGACAAAACGGTTCCAATGGAAGAAATGGAGCAGGAGTTGTGGTACAAGGAGATAGAAGGACTCTACAGAGTTATGCGATGCCAACGATTGAGCAATTCGTGCTAGAAATTGTTGAGCCAGAAAATGCAGCTGAAGTCTTCCATCCAAATCCTAATGTCATACAAATGGTGACAAATTACATTACATTCCATGGCGTACCGAACGAAGATCCAAGTGTACATGTCACCAACTTCTTGGAGATAGTCAGCACTGTCAAACCAACAGGAGTGCCTGAAGATAACATTAATCTCAAGCTATTTCCTTTCACACTGAAGGAGAAGGCAAAGATATGATTATTGTCTCAAGCAGCAAGATCCATCCTAAATGGACAAAACCTCTTGCCGAAGTTTATGAATATGTACTGCCCACCTGTGAAGTCGTTGCAGATGAGGCAAGATATCATGAATTTCAAACAGAAACCGGCCGAAACTTTTGAAGAAGCTTGGGAAAGGTTTAAGGAGGCCCAACGGAAATGCCCTCCTCGTGATATCACTGTGCCAATAAGGATGCGTAGTTTCTATCATGGATTGTGGCCGAGTGAGCAAATGAGATTTGATGCGACGAGCAATGGGTGTTTCGCGTTGTCGTCACCAGAGGAAGCTGAAGAAAAACTTGAACAGATTGCACTTACAAGTCAATGGGGGACACATCAGACTGAGGTAGTAAAGGCAGATGAAGGCGTATTTGGAGAAGACACTTCTCAACAGATCTGGTACCAGTTGCTAGTAATCATCGAAAAGATGGACGGCATGCAAGATCGCATCTCCAAGGCGGAGAAGGTCCAAGGAATTGAGATGTCCAACACCGAAGACGTGAACTATTTAGGAAGGCAAGGAAACCCATATAGGGGCGGATATCGCCCAGGTTCTCATGACCACCCTGGTTTAAGATATAACAATCCCTATGGTGGTGAGAGAGCAAAGAAAAGTGGAGGTTTCTACCTCAATCAAACAAGTGCAGTGGTTGGGAAGCAGCCATGGACAAGATGAGCTCCAAAGTGACCGAGAGTGTAAACCAATTATCGAATTCCATGAGCGAGCTTAGTGCAAACTTTACAACTCATTGTCAGAAGAATGATGCAAGACTGACCAATTAGGAAGCCTTAGTGAAAAATTTGTCACACAAGGTGGGGCAGATTGCCAAACAAGTTTTAGCTCATCCTCCGGGAGGTTTGCCAAGCAACACTGAAAAGAACCTGAAGGTCGTGAATGCTATTATGACGAGGAGTGGAAAAGAATTGCCTGGACCAATTATCAGAGAAGAACCAGAAAGCAGAGAACAACAACATGCAACAGAATCAGGAGCAACAAGGGAGGCACAGCAGCATGACGTCAGTCCTTTGCCGCGGCAATCTGCAGAATCAGCAGATGATCAGGGAGCACAGGAGGCAGAAGGTAAGTCTTCATGTACTATAAGTGTTAATCCCTTTACTCTACCCTATCCCCCTTGGAAATCTAAGAGTAATCATAGTGATGCTCGTTATAAGAAGTTTATTGAAATGTTTAAAAAGCTGCAAGTAAACATACATTTGGTAGAAGCTCTGGCAGGAATGCCAGAGTAGGCTAAGTTCCTGAAAGAAGCAGTCTCTACCAAAAGAAAATTGTTAGACCTTAAGACTATTTGCCTGAATGAGGAATGCTCGGCAGTTTTGCAACACAAACTGCCTCCTAAGTGTAAAGATCTTGGGAGCTTCCTCATACCATGCACCATTGGAGGAGTGTGCCTAAACAAAGCCTTATATGACTTAGAAGCGAGTGTCAATTTCATGCCGCTCTCCATCTTTCATAAGTCGAGAATGAAGGACTTGCACGAGACATCGATAACCCTTCAATTGGCGGATAGGTCTATGAAACAACCTTGTGGAGTTGTTGAAGACGTTCTGGTTAAGGTTGAAATGTTTGTGTTCCCAGTAGACTTTGTTGTGCTAGATATGGAAGTTAATAGTGATGTTCCACTCATCCTAGGAAGACATTTCCCAGCGACGAGTAAAACATTGATAGACGTTCATAAATGTGAGTTGGTCCTCAGAGTGAATGATGACATTGTGGTCTTCAATATAATAAAGACGACGGGTTATACAAGAGATGAAGGAGAAGCATGTTATCTGCTGAATGACATCGATGAACTTGTTTTGAAGTTGCAACAGCAATTGGTGATAAACCCTGAAGTGGATGAAACTTTTCTGTTAAAAGACGAAGACGAGGAGGAGGAGAAAGTCTGGCCTGGGTGCAGTGAAGGTCATGTGCAAGAAATAGAACATGTATCTTCTGTAGATATAGGAGGACCTATTCATCGACCTTCATGGCACAAATTCTTTGATCTACAGTTGACTGGCAGAATATTGAAGTCGTCGTTGGAAGAGCCACCGAAGAACTTAACGCTTAAACCTTTACTCACTCATCTAAAGTACACATACTTACAAGATGATACTCTCCCCCTGTTTATTTCCACTTCACTATCACATTTAAAGGAGGAGAAACTATTAAGAGTACTAAGAGAACATAAGGGTGCATTTGGGTGGACGTTAGCGGATATTCGAGGAATAAGCCCATCGGTATGCATGCATAAGATCTTTGTAGATCCAGAAAGGAAAGCAGTAGCTCAACCTCAGAAGAGGTTGACGCCCTAGTTGAAAGATGTTGTTAAGGAAGAAATTATAAAGATGCTGGAAATAGGAATCTGATGACGGTCAAATTATACCCGTAAAAGTCATCAACGTTGACCTTAAATCGAGATTAATAATATGAATTTTATATTAAATCACATGTTTAAATGGATTATTTAATGTTTTGTGATTTATAAAATATAATTTGGTATTTATCCATTTTTTATGGTATTTATCTGTTTTTATTTATAAATCGGTATTTATCCGTTTTTATTATATTTATCCGTTTTATTTAAATATGATTTATTTTTGGATAAATATCTATTTTGCAGATTTGGATAATTATGGAGGATAAATACAAATGGAAGAATTAAATCTCAAGATAAATCAAAGGAAATTCAAGATAAATATCGGATTAGCACGAAAAGATCGGATAAGCATGACAAAAGCCGGCAAACCACTCAAAGATGGCGCCAATGGAGGATACATTCTAGGGGGCGCGTTTTATCTTTTAATTGGAGATCGGCCGAGAGTTATCTCTTATTTGTTTCGACATTTTAAAGTATATCTCTTAATTAGCTTGAACCCCTATAAATAAAGGCATGTTATACACGCCATACACACAACACTCGACCATATACACTTTTCAGTTCATAATAAAATCTTCAGTTTTTATTAGAGCAGTTTTTATGCAAGATCTGCAGTAATGTAAGTTCTTGTATTTATTTGTTCTTAGTTCTTTGTAATTAAGCCCCAATTATTGTTTATCGTTTGAGGTTGTTCGTTCTTCACCGAACGATGTAGATCTAAGGATACGATATGAGGCAGTGGGGATTCCTTGTCTATAAGGATCCACACGCTCAGATCTGTATCCGGTGACCTATAGATGACTTTGGTATGATCAACAACCGTGTTTTTAGTAGATCTGTATAAATGCTTTATGAGTCTCTATTTTATCCGTTACGTATGTAGAAACGCTAAGATTTAGTTGTTCGTCGCGTCAATCTAGCCACGTCTTTATGGTGTGATTGTCCACTTAGAATTTCTTATCTTAGTAGGTATGGCTACGGCTACGTTGCTCGTCTGTTTTAATTAGCGTATGATTAGGAAATACCAATATAGGGCTCCTAGGTCGGCTCATGAATTGATCTTCCGGGACTTTCAGCGAGATCTAGATATGTTCTGTATTAGGGAATTGAGCTCACCTAGTTATACGTACATCATAGATTAACATGATACCTAAAAGTTAGTGTTAATGGGACGGAGACTGATGCGATCGTCTAGGAAGTACGCCTGAAAAAAGGAATGTTGCCTAGGTGAGGAATACGGTTAATATCGGCATCCCTAGTTTTGTAAGCGTGCAAGTCATATGAGATGGAGGCCGAAAAAGCAAAGTCACGTGATGTAGCATAGTTATCTGGATGGCCTACCCGGAGCTAGATCTAGTCTAGGGGATGACTCCCATAGCCAATATAAAAGAAATACGAATCGGATTAATAGTTGTCGAGTCTAGCTTAATTATATAGAATCTCTAGATCCAAACGATAGCATGATAATTGGGGAGGTTAATTACGTTGTTTATGTGTTGTGTCGAGTCGTGTCCTTCACTTTTCTTGTCCTTCATTGGTCATAGACCGCCTTTGTGTCCTTGACATGAATGATTAATTGTTTGTGTATAAATGATCCACAATTGGTTCCCTGTGGGATCGACCTTGATTCGCTATAGCTATACTACAATGGACCTAGTCCTCTTGCTAGTATTGGTTTATGGTGGTCAAGTATTTAAATTTCACTTGATCTACGTGCATCAAGTTTTTGGCGCCGTTGCCGGGGAACCAACGGTCAATTTTTTATATTAATAATTTTTTATCCATGTCGAGTTTTCTGTTTTAGAGTCTGTTTTTATGTTTTTGAGTCCCTCTAGTTGTCTGCTCTGTGTAAAAATTCCAGATTCTGAAAAACAGGCTTCGCTCCCAACGAGACTGCCTCTCACCGCCAGCAAGCCTGATTCAGTTTTCTGGAATTTTGCGTGTCTGTTTACCTCCGTATGTTTAATCCGTAGGTCCCGATAGCGACATGGGAAACCATGTTAAAATCGATCTACGGTCCGTTTTGTTTTTCTTACATTTGCGAAAAACCAGGGAAGCAATAATCCGAGTCAGTAATTTTTCGCGGGCACTAAGGAAATAACCCAGCAACATGTGGAGCTACGAATCTATGATGGGAAAAGTGATGGAGGCAACACCTTTAAAGCACCAAGATGGCTCTGAGAAAATAAATATTAAAAGGTTCGAATTATTCGTGGTACAATGTTGAAGGCAAGATACTACCTTTTCTGCTTATGATTTACTATCTTTTGGTCTTTTGAGCATAAGTTAGCCTATACATGAACCTGAGTATGAATCTTAGCCCGGAGTTGGTTTGTAAGATTAATTTTATTAGTGTGGAAGGTTTTGCCCCAAATCTGTCTCATCTAGAAGGTGTAAGGAAACATGTAGTAGTTGAAGGAAGCAGTGAATAAAGAGTTCCTCGTAGTTCTGTCAAAATCTCATTGTCCTATGCATGAGATTGCTTCTACTGGCCATGGGAGCAACAATTTGTGTAGCTTTAAGAATTCGCAATCTAAAGAAGACGTTGAGTTTTGAGAGAGCATAATGAAGCAGCATTATAGAGGATGTGATTAAAATGGGTCCCTAGGACTAAATCTCCTCAGAATTCACTAGTTCCTAAAACGAGAGCCGAGGTAGGAGCTTTGTATAAATGGTAAGGATAAATGTCGTTTCCTAGGTCTCACAACCAAGGGAAGGAAATTAATCCGCAAAAAAAAGCGACGAGCCCACCGCATATAGTGCTCGAGGGGTCAACATCTAGCGATCCAAGAAGGATGACTGACAAGGATTACTTTTTTGGAAAGTCGAGCTGAGGACTTTAAACTCAGAACTACTTCTTTAAAACCCTTAGGATTTCTTTTTAGGATTTTAGGTTTTGTTTTCTTTGAGTCCAATAAGAGTAACGTGACATATGTTGAGGTTTTTTATTTTGCCGTGTTCCGATGGCCATTAGGCTAAGGATGTGCAAAACTTTTTTACTCAATATAGGCCACGTGAATTAGAGTTTCTTAGGAGAGTTGAGAAATTGCTAAAGAAAGAAAATTTAGCAATTAGCCTTAAGATGGAAGCATTAAGAGAGCTTGAGAATTACTGAAAATGTAACAGAGAGAGATTGGTGCGAACAAGAACAATTTTGGTCAACTTCCAAACTTTTTAGAATGGCGGTACGAGTGAAAATCCAAAGTTGTGTGCAATTCGTTCTGCAACTACCCTTATCCTTTCCTTTGTACCTTTTCACCCTTAAACCTTTCTATTCTCTCACCAATCTGCCTCACAGTTCACATTTCTAACCATTCTTCCATTCCCTCTCTTTCTTTCCATCTATTTCACTCCCCACCCTAACCCAACACACAATTTCTTACCCACCCTTTATCTTTTCTTACCATCTTTATGTATATCTTTTTCTAAACCCATCATACTCTAAACCTCCATTTTGTTTACAAAATACCTTTGTGTTGCGGAATTTGAAATATTGCTAAGTTTTAATGTTTATCTTTTATCATTTTGGTTTTCATGATCCTAGTTGGGGTACGTGTAGCTCTGACCCTAGCTGGATTTTAAAAGTTTTTTAGTCTGATCAAAATACAACTTACCTTTCTACCGGAAGTTTTAAATTTCACACTTTTACGCCTATTCCGGCATTTCGAGATGATAAGTTTTGTTCTAAGCCATCACACCGATCTGACCTTGTTGATGACGGTGATGACTCTTACGTGATACATTGGGTTATTAGTAATTTCGAGGAAAAGCTACCTCTCCCTAAGTTGTTGATATCCAATCCAAGCGTGAAGAGTCTGTGCCGAGTTTCTAATCCTATCTTCTGCCAATAGGTCACATGGAATCTGTTATACCTTACCAAGTTTCTCTTTTACGCTGGATTAAATACCTTATCAATCCGGTAACCTCGTGTTCTCCCATGGGTAATGATTTTTGATCTTTGTCTTCTCACCCGGTTTTCAAAGATATTTAAGCGGTGGAGATTATAGATGAAGATTACCATCTTTAGTTGCTTGTTAATCTTTCTTTCTATTTAGTATTTTTCTTTTTGCGTCTGAACGAGTAGTTTTAACTCTTTGGTTTTACTTGTCATTGGTTGTATGGAATAAAGTGGCTTAATTTGTTTTTGGATATTTTATATCTAATTACTGCCACATTATTTTGTAACTCCCATTGACATGTTATTAACGGTTTCGTGGAGTTTCTGTTTGGTTAGCTTAAACAGGTTTTCACTTGCTTCTCCACGACGTGCTTGGATAACTCCGATGTTCTGCATCTACTTGAGAGCCGTTTCCAGAGCTAAGTCTTTTTCTTAAATTCTCATTTTTATTTGTCATTGGGGACAATGTCAAGTTTAAGTGGGGGGTAGGAGACTTAGCCATGATGCTATAATTGAACAATTGAATGAAACGGTGAAAAAATTGAAAAAATTGAATAAATGCCATATTATTTATCTCATAACCTTAGAATTATGAGTTCCTAGCTAAGAATTGATAGGGAAGGAACCAAGTTGCATGAGTACGTGATCATTTTATACTTATGTGAATGTAAATTTAAGGATATTCATGCCGATTGTTGTAAGTAGTTATTTATTATTCGATTACTCAATCTTTGAATCGAGTTTATTGCACGAATCATAATAACTGAAGAATTATGTGTACATTGCGTAGATGATTGGTTATGCAGACTTAGTGTCGATATTTATCTGCTGATGTATTCCTATCCTCTGGCCATCAAAGCGGAGTAATAAGCTTGAGAATTATCTGTGTTTTGACAAAGCGTTAAACACTGGGCTTGTAGTAACATTACCAAAGTAGACTCGCGCTTGTGGTAATATTCATGTTATTGACCAATCCGTGAAAGGGGATTCTTGCAATGCATAATTTACTTTTAAAGCAAGTTTCTTTCTTGAGATGTGTTACTGCTTGAAACTATGAAAATGTGAAAAATTCAACTTTTTAAGAGGCTTCGAGTATTTTTCTCGGTCTCCAAGTCCAAAAACTTTCTAGATGACGCTCTTGCTTATTGCACCATGTCTTTACCCATTGCGAGGCGTAAGAAGTGGGAATGCTGATGTTGGTAGGTTGAGATTACGAAGTTAGCATAAACTCTAATCTTGCTTCGATTATATAAAACTGAATGCACATGCACACATCACTTCGGTTCATAGAGAGTAGTGAATAATGGATATCTTATGAGCATGACTGGTATGAGTTGACTCGAGCTTCTCGCGTAAGTATGATTTGACCATGTCAATTGTTTTCTTGAGGAATGACTTATTGATGCTTTGTTCGGGACGATCAAAGTCTAAGTGGGCGGTAGTTGATGACGGTCAAATTATACCCGTAAAAGTCATCAACGTTGACCTTAAATCGAGATTAATAATATGAATTTTATATTAAATCACATGTTTAAATGGATTATTTAATGTTTTGTGATTTATAAAATATAATTTAGTATTTATCCATTTTTATGGTATTTATCTGTTTTTATTTATAAATCGGTATTTATCCGTTTTATTATATTTATCCGTTTTATTTAAATATGATTTATTTTGGATAAATATCTATTTTGCAATTTGGATAATTATGGAGGATAAATACAAATGGAAGAATTAAATCTCAAGATAAATCAAAGGAAATTCAAGATAAATATCGGATTAGCACGAAAAGATCGGATAAGCATGAAAAAAAGCCGGCAAACCACTCAAAGATGGCGCCAATGGAGGATACATTCTAGAAGCGCATTTTATCTTTTAATTGGAGATCGGCGAGAGTTATCTCTTATTTGTTTCGACATTTTAAAGTATATCTCTTAATTAGCTTGAACCCCTATAAATAAAGGCATGTTATACACGCCATACACACCACACTCGACCATATACACTTTTCAGTTCATAATAAAATCTTCAGTTTTTATTAGAGCAGTTTTTATGCAAGATCTGCGATAATGTAAGTTCTTGTATTTATTTGTTCTTAGTTCTTTGTAATTAAGCCCCAATTATTGTTTATCGTTTGAGGTTGTTCGTTCTTCACGAGCGATGTAGATCTGAGATACGATATGAGGCGGTGGGGATTCCTTGTCTATAAGGATCCACACGCTCGGATCTGTATCCAGTGACCTATAGATGACTTTGGTATGATCAACAACCGTGTTTTTAGTAGATCTGTATAATTGCTTTATGAGTCTCTATTTTATCCGTTACGTATGTAGAAACGCTAAGATTTAGTTGTTCGTCGCGTCAATCTAGCCACGTCTTTATGGTGTGATTGTCCACTTAGAATTTCTTATCTTAGTAGGTATGGCTATGGCTGCGTTGCTCGTCTGTTTTAATTAGCGTATGATTAGGAAATACCAATATAGGGCTCCTAGGTCGGCTCATGAATTGATCTTCCGGGACTTTCAGTGAGATCTAGATCTGCTACAGTATTAGGGAATTGAGCTCACCTAGTTATCGTACATCGTAGATTAACATGATACCTAAAAGTTAGTGTTAATGGGGCGGAGACCGATGCGATCGTCTAGAAATGCGCTGAAAAAAGGAATGTTGCCTAGGTGAGGAATACGGTTAATATCGGCATCCCTAGTTTTGTAAGCGTGCAAGTCATATGAGATGGAGGCCGGCGCGAAGTCACGTGATGTAGCATAGTTATCTGGATGGCCTACCGGGCTAGATCTAGTCTGGGGATGACTCCGTAGCCAATATAAAAGAAATACGAATCGGATTAATAGTTGTCGAGTCTAGCTTAATTATATAGAATCTCTAGATCCAAACGATAGCATGATAATTGGGGAGGTTAATTACGTTGTTTATGTGTTGTGTCGAGTCGTGTCCTTCACTTTTCTTGTCCTTCGTTGGTCATAGACCGCCTTTGTGTCCTTGACATGAATGATTAATTGTTTGTGTATAAATGATCCACAATTGGTTCCCTGTGGGATCGACCTTGATTCGCTATAGCTATACTACAATGGACCTAGTCCTCTTGCTAGTATTGGTTTATGGTGGTCAAGTATTTTAATTTCACTTGATCTACGTGCATCAGAATCATATTCCCAATTGCTAATGAGTTCGATGAGTTGATCAATGTTCGACTAATTACTGGACATCGAGTGCGCATCGATTTCAGGAAACTGAACAATGCAACTCGGAAAGATCATTTCCCCTTACCATTCATTGATCGGATGCTAGAAAGATTAAACGGCACATCATGCTTTTTATTGTTTCCTGGATGGATATTCTGGTTATTACTAGATCCACATTGCCTCAGAAGACTGAGAGGAAACCACTTTCACATGTCCCTATGGAACATTCATATACAATCGCATGCTTTTCAGACTATGTAATGCACCAGCCACGTTTCAAAGGAGCATGATGGCATTATTTGCGGACATGGTGGAACATTTCTTCGAAATATTCATGGATGATTTGTCTGTCTTTGGAGTAGCTATGATGCATGCTTGGACAACTTGAGTAGAGTTCTTAAGAGATGTGAAGAGACCAACCTTGAACTTAACAGGGAGAAGGGCCATTACAAGGTCACTGAAGGAATTGTGTTAGGTCATAGGATTTCAAGAAAAGGAATGGAAATGGACAAAGCCAAGATAGAGGTGATAGAGAAGTTGCCACCTCCTACGAACCTGAAGACGTTGCGAGCCTTTCTCGGCCATGCAGGATTCTATAGGAGATTCATCAAGGACTTCTCAAAGATCTCTAAACCACTAACGGAATTGCTTGCGAAGGATGTACATTTGGTCTTTGGAGCGGAATGCAATGAGGCATTCTACACATTAAAGCAAATGTTGATAACTGTCATAATTCTGGTAGCACCAGATTGGAACAAACCCTTCGAGTTAATGTGTGATGCAAGTGACACAGCGGTTGGAGCAGCACTGGGCCAATGCGAGGACAAAATCTTTAAAGCAATCTACTAGCTAGTCGTACCCTCAACAGTGCCTAGAGGAATTATACGACTACAGAGAAAGAACTCTTGGTTGTCATATTCGCATTTGACAAGTTTAGATCTTACCTTGTAGGGTTTAAAGTCACTATTTTCACTAACCACGCATCTTTGAAGTATCTTCTAAGAAAACAAGACTCCAAGCCGAGATTATTAAGATGGATTCTACTCCTATAGGAGTTTGATGTGGAGATCAAGGATAAGAAAGGGTTTGGGAACTAGGTAGCCGATCACATGTCGAGATTAACACTGATAAAAGAAAATAAAGGTATTGAGATTGAGGTATACATTCCTGACGAACAACTTTTTGCGGTTTCAATAGTGGCTCCAGTTGAATCTCAACCCAGACTCAATACATCAAGAGTGGGAAAGGTATACCCATGGTTTGCAAACATTGTGAATTATCTGCGGAAAGATACCTACCACCAGAATTCATGATCACGTACAATAAAAAGTTCTTTACGGTCTTGAAGCATTATTACTGGGATGATCCCTACTTGTTTAAGATGTGCCCTGATAATAATCTTAGGAGATGCGTCCATGACAATGAGATTTCTAGTTTTCTGAGGCAATGTCATTCAAGAGAAGTTGGAGGCCACTATGGGCCTGATAAGACAGCCAAGGTTCTTCAGTGTGGATTCTATTGGCGAGCAATATTTAAATCCTCTTGTGAGTTCACTAGAACCAGTCATTACTATCAAATGACTGGTAATATTTCGGAGCAGGATGAAATGCCACTGCATGGTATCCTTGAGGTCGAGTTGTTTGATGTATGGGGAATTGATTTTGTCAAAACTTTTACATCATCAAAATATAATCGTTACATCCCGGTAGCAGTCGAGTACGTATCCAAATGGGTGGAGGCAGTGGCCTCACCTACAAACTATGCCAAGGTAGTCTTAAGATTCCTTAAGAAAAACATTTTGATGAGGTTTGGGGTACTGAGATCCATAATTAGCGATGGAGGAAGCCATTTCTTTAATAGGTTGTTTGAAAAGCTAATGATGAAGTACGGGTTGCGGCATGAAATAGCAGCAGCATATCACCCGAGACAAGTGGACAAGTGGAAGTTACAAATAGAGAGATAAAGAGGATATTAGAGAAAACCGTGAATCCCACGAGGAAGGATTGGTCTTTGATATTAGACAACGCTCTATGGGCATACAGAACCGCTTATAGGACCACCATTGGGATGTCACCATACATGATAGTTTTTGGAAAATCGTGTCATTTACCGGTCGAGCTATAGATTTGTGCCATGTGGGCTACTAGGTTCTTAAACATGGACGAAGGCTTAGCCGGAGAGAAAACATTGTTAGAGTTGAATAGATTGGAAGAGTTCCGATTGCAAGCTTATGAAAATGTAAAGATATATAAGGAGAGGACGAAACTCCAACACGACAAGCGGATTCTTAACCGCACCTTTCAAGTTGGAGATAAGGTGCTAGTATACAATACGCGTCTTTGTCTTTTTCCTGGAAAACTGAAATAAGATGGTTTGGCCCTTATGTTATCACAAAAGTCTTCGATTCGGGTGCGTGCGAAATCAAGGATTAACACTCTGGGAGGATATACACGGTGAATGGCCATAGGCTGAAACATTACCTAAAGCATAATTATGACACTCAATTGGAAGTCTTTATGTTGGATGACCCGAAATACGAGTGAAATGAGCCCTAGTAGTACAGTCGAGATGGCGACTATAAACTCAGAACTATTTATACACCCTTATTTATTGCTTTTGTTTATTTGAATTTAATTGAGTCAATAAAGTAGCATGACAATCGCAAATTTTTTTCATCATATATATCTTTTGTCACCAGATTCTAGATATATGTGGTTTTCTCCTTCACGATTCTCGTGTGATCTCTCGTAAAAGTTGTTGTTTCTTGCAATGATCAATAAAGAATAAAGTGGCTTAAACTGTTTTTGCGCATCCCTCGAGTAAGCACAATTACCGCCACCATATTTTCTTATTGGCCTTTTCATGTTACTTACAGTTTTGGAGTGTTTTGCGATACAGGATGATGGATCAACTAGGAACAAATTTACATCAGTCCGGTTCCACGATTTATGAAGACACTTGGACAGCCAATTCCAGAGCTAAGTACCTTTTCTTTTCTTTATTATTATTCATTGGGACAATGTCTATAATAAGTGGGGGTAAGGGCGGTCTTAGTATGTTAAACGAAAAAGGGAATAATTTTGAAATTTTAAACACTATTTTTTGCTTGTCTATTGCACGTCTTGACTAAGGAATTGGTAGAAAAGGAGCCCAAGAATGATTTGAAGTTGACTATAGCATATTCAGTTTAGCATGGAAGAATGAGCATGTGCTATGTTGTGTGAAGTAGTGACTTATTAATTGGTAATTCGCCATTTGCTTTCAATTTTTGCACACATAATCTGAGTGAGAAGTATTTGGATGAGATGAAAAGTTATTTTAGACCGAGAATCAATATTTGCTGGTGGTTATACTTTAACCGAATGTTGTAGGATGATGGTAATAATCATGATGCCACAACGGTAAAATGAGATACAACGGGCTTGCGGGAGATGAGAGAAAAAAAGTGAGGAATCCACCAATAGGGAAGCAAATCCGGAGCGTAAAACGCATGACCCTAGCGAAGAAAAAAATAGAAGAAGAAAAAAAATCAATCAAATTCTTTGGCTGTGAGGGAAGCAAACTCGGAGCATAAGACGCACAACCCTCGCATAAAAAGAAACAAATGAGGATAACGAGTAAAACTCGGTCCCCAATTCCACCCGGCCTAAGAAAGGGACATGTTGTCTGCCTGAGTCTGAAAGCAAGAAGAGCGAGTGTGCACACTAGTAAGTTTAGATTGTGGATAGCTATAACTTGATTCTTTCACAGATGCACTATCACGCAGGATTCATCACACGACACATTGATGCAGTGGTAAGTACTGGAAAATGGGAAGCTTACGGATTGTCCCATGTTGCATGTTTTGCCTAAAGTCTTGACTGAATGTGTGGTAGTTGATGGGGTTACTCTTGGAGGTACATTATGCGTTGATACTCTGCTCGAGTACGAGCATAAGGCTAGTGGGGGGTAGTTGATGACACTCAAAATGATACGCCTTACGACATCAACATTTCACTCATTATGAGCTAAAATTAGTAGTTTTCGACCATTATATGAGCCATTTGGAGTAAATGTGACATGTCGGGTTCAAGAGTCGAGTAATTTGCATTTAACGTTTATTTTCCCCGATTCGATTTTATTTTGGGTATTATTGGACTATTTTCAGGTTACGAAGATTGGGTCAAGTGTTAAAAGCCGATTGTGGGCCAAACTAGATGAAGAAACGGACCTAGGGTATTCCAGAACCTTCAGTCAAGTCGACCGAGCAGAAAAGTACGTAAATACCCCCACAACCGCATGAGATGCTGCTGCAGTCGCATGAATTCTAGAAGCTTCAAAAACTGCGTTTTCTTGCACAAGAGTTATTCTAGACCTTTCTAAGTCGGTTTTTGTACCTGTAAATAAGAGGAATTCATTCTGACAAAGAAGATGACTATGTGACATGGAAGCAAGTCAATCAGATAAAAGTAATTCATTCTCACAAAGAAGAATACGATGATATATCAAATCACATTTATGATGAAAAGTGTTACAACTTTATTGAGCAAGTGATTATTTAATCAAGTGCGACAAGGAATATTCGGACCACTTGGAAAGTCAAATTGCGATATATGAAGGATTATCAGAGGATCTTCAGGAGTTTCATTGAAATCAGACACGCGGCGAGCTCACATTGGCCAGACGTCTATTGATTGCAATTCTGATAGCATGGAGCAGACGGTTTGCGTCTCTAAATTTCCATAAAGAGGCGTCATTATGGACAGATCACGATCATCGAAGCATAAAGCCATCATTATGGCTAAAAGACCTACAATTGGTGCTTTGAATCAACACGATATTCAGAGCACTTACATCTAACCGTCCATTATCTATAAAACTTCCCTCCTCAAACCATTTCCCACTACCAATTCAAAACTGAAAACCCTATTTACATAAAAGAACTTCATCTTCTTCACTCTTTCCATTCCAAAACCAGAAAAAGCCTTACACAGAAAAATCACAATGGTGCATAATGTAGTGAACATATCACTTAGATGGTTATCTGGATACTAATAACTCCTCTTTTGCAACAAATAAGGTAAACTATTTTCGAAGAACAAATCTCAGCAGACTTATCGAATATCAGAATCAAAAATATAGTCAAGAAGATCTTCTTGATTTTTGGAGAAGTTCAATCAACAGCACCAGAAGTGGAGAATCGTATCTCATGTGCAAGGCCAAAAGATCAGAATAGGCAAAACCACGTTACAAACAGTCTTAGGTCTGGGAACTAGAGAAATGGCTAAAACCCGACATGTTCATATCGCTGACAGACCAGGCTTCATCAGAACAATTGCATGGAGTGAAAACACGGAGGTCAAACTCAAGAAGAGCACTCAAAATCTAAATCCAATCTTTCGCCTTCTTGCTGAGATAATCACAAATGGATTATGTGGAGGCACCACTAGCAAAATTAATCTCTCAGAGGAATTGTTCACACTATTCTTCATAGTACACAATGGACGAAATTTCAACTGGGGTGAATTCATTTTTGACAAAATGACAAATAAGTTGTTGAAGGAAAGAAATCATGAGATTCAATATGGGAAGAAGGATGATGGATCCTTTCACTTCTCCAAATCCTTTGGCTTAATCATCCAGACACTATTGAGAACAATGGGCCTAAATATGTGAAATGCCATTCCCGTTCCACTCTCAAGAATCACTTTTTTTCCTGGTTACAAGAAAAGAGATCGATTGATTTCTTAACAGAAGAAGAGAAAGGTTACAACGGTCTTAGCTCCTACTTCACCAACTCCAGAAAATACTCCGGGACGGGCTTTGGCATCCGGGGTCGAAACATCTGCATCATCAAGACCAATGAAGAAAACCAAAACCATGGTTGAGCGAATGATAAAAGCTTCAACATACACTTCAATCTCACTCATTCCACCAACTGAATCTTTAGCTCCTCAGGTATCAACTCAAACTCCTCATGTTCCACAAATTATTGAGTTATCCTCATCAGATGATAAGAACAGTGAGGATGAGGAAGATACAATACCTCTGAGAGAGAGATAATGAAGCAATCTGCTGCAAAAGAAACCCCACAATCAGAAATTATTTGTACTTCTCGAAATGTATTAGAATCAATTGAGATCTTGATAGAAGAGGAGAAAGAGGTTGTGGTTCCTGAAGAGGAACAAATAAATGTGGAAACTGCAACAACCACTTGACCACATGTAGAGGAAACTACTCCTTTCAGAGAACGGGCCAATACTCCATTGAGAGATGGATCCAAATTAGCTAGTGGAGATCAGGGTGTGTATGAGACACAGCAAATTCCTCATCATGATCCATACACTGTTGATCCTACTGACCCAGCCTATGAACAAAAATTGAGAGTGGTCGGATGGATGAAATGGAATGTCAGCCCGATTGTCATTCATTATCAAGCAAATCAAAAGGAAATGGCAAGAGAGGAAGATTGGGTATGAATTTTTATTGGCAGAGACCCAGAAGAGACACATCCAGAAAACAACTTCGCGGACATGTTTTATCCATGGAAATTAATGTACATCACATCCATCATTTTCTCACAACAACGTGAAGAGAATCATGATAGTAAAAATGATGATGATGATGATGATGCTTTGAACGACTCTGAAGATGAAAGTGATGACAGTGATGATGATGATGATGATGATGATGATGATGGAGAAATGGGGGGAAATGTCATAGCAAAAGGATCATAACCTGCTGAGGAGACTGAACAAATGGAAAACACTGAAGAAGTGGATGGGAATGATTAAGGAAAGGAAGTAAATCAGAATGAGAAGCAGCAATCTCAGGGGGAAGACGAGTCTTCACCACAACCAGAAGAGTTCAATGGCCACAGTCTAATGGATGTAGCACAGGAAGTTCAACATGGGATTAATGAGATTCAATCCCATCTTGAATTCAGACAAGAACTGGACATACGAACTTTTGGTTTCTTATCTAAAAAAATTCATGGTCTGAATGTTGAAGGTGCTGGCCAAAGGAATGAGATTGTAAATATGGCCACCAACACAAGAACTTATCTAGAATACTTGGTTGACCAATGCATGGTCACTTAACATCAAAATGTGTTGGATGGAATTCATCTGAGCAATGAATTGTCGGGAAGTCGACATGACTTCATCACTCAAAAGATCGATCGACTGGCGGGCCAACTAGGAGGCACATATCGATTTAAGTGCATCAGGCATAGATGCACAGATCCGGACCTTAAATGAAATTGTTGCTTCACTATCTATAACATCAAAGAATTCACGGTCACTCAGACTGCATTTAATCAGATTCTTCTGAACTCCCTTTTGGATGCTACCCAAAAGGGGGAAGATAAATAGGAATATGAAGATGGAGATGTTGGAAATGCTGCTGCTAGAAAAGGTAAAGAGGAGATATGATCCTTGGAAGATAGAAATGAAAACTTTTGCTTTTGATTGTGGAGATTTGGAAGAAGAATGAGATGTTTTATAAAGGGACAGATGGACAAGAGGAAGCAATGACGGAATACCAGACTAGTGTTTTGCTTTATTTTGTCTTTATTCCATCTGTACCTTTATGTTTTGAATATTTTGTAACTCTTCTATTTCATTTATAAAATATCCATCATTTTCTCCTCAAGTCAAAAATCTCTTTGACTTCTTTACTTGTGCTCCAAAATTAATTTATCTAGCACTTACTTGTTTGTTTGGCATCATCAAAAAGGAGGAATTTGTTAGGTTCCCATAGACTAGAAGTTTTGATGATACCAAAATAGTTGGTTTAGAAACCTAGTATAAGTTTTCTTAGTAGTCTGGCATGCGAATTGTATAGGCTTAGTCAGATTTTGCCGATGTATTCATAGTCTGGGCTTGAAGACTTGAAGACAAGAAGACCAGACAACTGAAAGACCGGACTCTTGTCCAAACATCTATCAAGACAGAATCAGTAGAGGCAAAGCACCAGACGAGCTAAAATTACTGAAGAGCAGACGGGTATAACCAGACGAGTTAAGTGTCAAGAAACCAGACGAGTAAAGAATCAGATCAGAGACTACCAAATGCTCTCAAGTGACTAAAAGAAAAATGAAGAGATAAAATTAAAGGGCGTGTAGCCATCCATCAGATCAACATTTGATCTAACGGCTACGAAATCATACAAGTGGAAGAGAAACATTTGATGCTATAAAGTTATCTTCTAGAAGCTATCAAGTACAAGGCTCCAACTGTTGAAAAGCTAAACGGGGCTATTTTCGAAATATCAAGGGAAAACTGTGCAATCAATCAGGGCCACTAATTCTTCAATGGTACACCTACCCTACAAAGATTATATAAGGATGAAGAAGAACAGCTAGAAAAGCAGTCGAGGGAGTTGAACAATTTCAAAAAGAAAAACGAAACATCTAGCAAGTCACCTCTCAACTAGATCTTCATCTCAGAAGCTTACCAACCTAAATCCAGAAATCAAGCAGATCAACAAGAAGTGCCCAAACAGAAATCATCCAGGATCTACATAATCAAGAGAGTTGACATCAAATCTTCAAAGACAGATTCAGAATAAAGATCTTATTTTTGTATAACTAATTTGATACATCACCAACTCAATTACATCAACCAAGTTCACAAGGAAACGGCGAACCTGTTGAAGCATCTGCGGCGTGTGAAGGAACAGTGAAAAATACAGACGAGCTATTAGAGAAAAGAAGTTTTTTAGACGAGCTGTGTGCAAGTAGACCATTGAAGCATTTGTGGGGTGTCAAGCATTGGCTATTTATTGTGTGAAGCATATGCGGGGTGTGAGGCATCTGCGGGGTGTCAATGACACTTACCTATCGTATTAGTCTATAGTATAATAGCAATACCTCATGAGTCACGGGAGATGCGGTCACGTAGGAGATTACGCCACTCCAAAGATCGATAACATTTCTTGTGTTCTTTACTTTCAGCACTTTACTTACAGCACTTACATTATCAAGCTCACACTACTCAACACTGAAAAACCATGCTCACGGCTTACTTTGAAACATATCATTATTCCGCTGCACTTACTTTCTGACAGTATCTAGACCAGTAAAACCAGACGAGCTACTTTCTAGTTTGTTCTTACTAACTAGATTTGTTCTCAAAGTAAAAAACTCCAACAATTGAAGAGAGTTCATTCACCCCCTCATCCCCTCTGAACTCTCACAAGCCTTGTATTGCGGACCAACAATAGCATCTTCTGGGAAGTGGTTAAATCCCAATTCTGTCAACAATAATTCCTCATAGCCATTCAATCTGTAAATATTTTTTAAAATAATAAACTGCTATCTTTTCCAAATCAGCCAGCTGAGAAAAATTGTTGCCTTGGTCATCAGTTAACTCCTATATGGTGTTTCTCTCTCGTCTAGAATTTGCTTTATGATGAAAATAGATGTGTTTTTATCCATAGAGGTCAGCCACTCGGATTTACCTTTAATTCTCCAATACTCTTCTTCTAAGAGAGAAACTTTCTCAATGTCTTCCAGAATCACCTTTTCTTTAAGCACATCATAGTTAGGACTTGTAATCACATCAACAAGATCTTTTTGAAAAGAAGTTAGTCGATTCGATAGCGATCCGAATTTCTCACTGCCCAAGTGCGCATTGCATCTCTAACATGCACCACATCTTTGTTAAGAGCATCTAAGGTATACACTTTGGGAGAGTTCCACAAAGATAGAAAAACATTTTCACACTCTTCGTCCTTTAACCAGAATGGATCAAATCTGGGGAGATTCTTCCACTTTTGTTTAGGCATAGTACCACCCTCATCTATGATTAGAACATGAGAGAGATCGGAATGAAAAGTGGATAAGTGAAATACCTGATAACTTGGAAACAAAATCTTCCCGTCTATGTTTGCCAGTCCTCTATCCAATCTTTCTCTGATAGTAGCACTGTGCTCTTTATTCCTCCAAGTGAAAGGAGATCCATGGTATCCTAAATCGAACAAATCACAGTCATCAGTTACCGATCGGAACTTGCTCATAGCTGCATACGAACGATCCTTTCCACCTTCTTTTTCATGTAGATAAAAGATTTCATTGAAGTCTCCTCCCACCAACCATGGGAGAGTATGTGTTTCGCTTAGCTTCTTCAACGGGTCCTAAGAGAATTGTCGTTGGGTGGCATCCGGATTCCCGTAAAATCCGTGAACCTCCAGGATTGTATGCCTTTTTGGTCTACCCGTACATCAGTATGCCCAAGAGAAAATTTGTGAAGTGTTATTGTTACATCAATGTTCCATAAGAGAGCAAGGCCACCTCTCTTCCCTTTGGCTGGCACCGCAAAACAAGAGGAATAGCCCAATTGGATTCGGATATTGTCCATTTTCCTTTTAGTCGACTTAGTCTCTGTTAAAAAAGGATTTGAGGTGGGTGCTGTGAAACAAGGTTTTTTAGGGCTTTTTTTGCAATACTCTTTCCGAGACCTCTGCAATTCCAAAGAATGATTTTCATGATAAAGAGGAAGAGAGCCTGATAGAACAGGAGGGAGGCTAGATATCTAGAGCTAAACGGCACCGGCGAGAGATCGGCCCTAGAAGGGGATGTTTGCCCTAGAAAGTGATCTTCTCTATTATTCATTTGTCCCTAGTTATTTTAGATTTTGTTTCGTACTTTGATACTAAATGAAGTCACATTGACAGTTATAATTGATTAATTTTAATTACTCCCACCATTCCTATTTAACTGTCGTAGTTGTGAAAAAATAAAAATTCATTTTTATCTGTCGTAGTTACATTTCCAAAGCGTTACTTATTGTATTTTTTCTACATCTACCCTTATTTATTAAGGGATGGGAGATTGAAAACAATATTGCATTAATTATTTTCAAGGGGTGTTATTGGAATTTTAATGTTAAGTCAAAACTTTAACTACTATCCTTAATATGTGTGTTTTTGACATCTGCGACAGTTCAATATGAACGGATGAAGTATATGCTTGTCAGACATTTTTTTTGGATAAATACTCGATCGGTCTCTGGAATGGGCAGCGTCACAATATATATATATATATATATATATATATATATATATATATATATATATATATATATATATATATATATATATATTGCTCATGTATGTATTATCAGTAATTTTATGGTGGTTTATAATCACAAAACATGACCACCATGCCATCATTTAATCCAATTGCAAATTTTAGGGAGGTAGTGTTTTTTATAAAATTCATAATTATTCTTTTATACTATTGGTGTGGCATCACAAAACCAGAAATGGTCCTGGACTAACATAAAATTTGTTGTATATTATAATAGTTTGTACCTGATTAATGTATTGAGTTCTTCTTTGTAAATAATCTGCAAGTAATTGTAGTCCATTTGAGCCAGCCTTAGGAGCGATACATCCTTCAATCTATCTTCTTCGTATGCAGATATGAAATGCCAAGCCTCAACCCTAGGTATGCCCCTATGAAGTGATTGTTCCAGTGCACGTTTCACTTGTCTTTCCACGGATGGACATGACTCATGATGATGCATTCTAGAACTCAGATGGCTTGTTGTAAAAATAAGAGCTTCGTCTAAAATGCAGTCTCTTTTTGTCCTCAAGTGTGCTGCTTCGTACAAACTCAATAGATTTTTTACATTGATCCTTAAAGACTGCTTAAAGTTACCATTTTCCAGTGTGAAATTTTTGAAGACATCTGCGAAAATAAAAATATCAATGTGAGGAAGAATCGAAAATAAAAACTTATCATCCAAGAGTCTAATAAAGGCATAGTCTGTAAAGGAATGATGATGCATTCCTTTCCTTAAGACAAACGTTAAACGTCTGGTTGGATAAATCGACTTAAAATTAATATGTTAGAGATTTACATAAGCGTTGATCAACTGGTAATTTTTTCACCAGGGTATGAGGACTTGTAAAATGGGTTCAACGCATAGTCAACAAATGTTTTGCCAGTACGGAGGCAGGGTATATGTTAATTATAGTAGCTATTAAGGGAGGCATTTCGCTCCATATTTTTGCTATAAAATTAGAGTTTTATCAACAAAAATGTTGAGATTTTATGTGATAGTCAAATATCAAATGTGTTATAACGGATCATCAGGAATTGATGCTGATTTGCAAGAATAACTGATATTTGAACATACGAAAAAATGCAGAAACAAGAAGAACACATATATAATGTGGTTTCCGAAAATGTGTCGACTACTCCATGGACAAACGAGGATATTTTATTAATCACAAAAGGTTACACATATTGCCACAAACCTCTCTCGATATGTCAAAATTAAAATAGTATTTATTCCCCTAAGGAGTCAAACACCTAGCCGACTTAACAGTCGAACCATAAAATGACTAAAATACCCCAAAAGTAACCTAAACCCAACAGGAAAACCCATACAGAGGCATTCCTGAAGTAATGCTGAGAGTCAACAAACTCAGCAGACTCAGCATACGATCAACTCTATTGTCTCCTTCAATTTGAACACCTGACTCAAAGAATGCACATTGTTCTGTCGACTGAAATCGCCTTCCTCATAGATTCACCAAAGATACTCGATCAGTTGACCAACAGACACGGTATACATAGTTCATGTCACAATTACAAATCTCCACCTTGATTTGAACTCCATGTAGACTGACAGACTAGATGCACAAAAAGTGCCGACTTCCTCGTGTCTTGGATTTGAATAACTCGGCAAAACCCCCACTTTAGCTGAGTATTCCAAATATACATTAACAACTTTAGATGTTCAGCAAGTCCATACACAACTGAAACTTGCCTCCTGGAACTTGCTTAGTGAAAAATTAATAGGATTGACATCAGTTCTGATATTTTCCACCTTTATCCTTCCCTCATTCCTCAGAAAATGGTACCTCACATCAATGTGCTTGGTTCTCTCATGATGCACCGGATCCTTAGCCAAGCATATTGCATTCAAACTGTCACAATACACCTTAGCTTGATCTTGGCGCAAACTTAGATCATTGACTAGACTCTTTAACTAAATTGCTTCCTTTGATGCTTCTATCAGTGCTGTATATTCTGCATCACAAGTAGATAATGTCACTTTTGCCTGTAAAGTTGCCTTCCAACTTTCCACAGAAGCACCAAATTGAACACATACCCAGTCATAGATCTCCTACTGTCCACATCAACAGCATAATCGCAGAATCACAGTACCATGTGACCAAACATTTAGTACCACCTCCATAAATTGGTCAAGTGTCAGAAATACCCCTGAGGTACATGAATACCCTCTTCACAGCTCTCCAGTGTTAGTTTCTAGATTGAGCCATAAACCTGCTGACAACACTTCATGTGTGAGCCAAATCAGGCCTAGTGCATGCCATGGCATACATCAAACTGCCTACTGCACTAGAATATAAATCTCTTGACATGTATTCTTTCTCTTTACCAAACAGTGGAGCAAACACAACAGACAGATGTAGATTTGATGCCATTGGAGTATCTATAGGTTTGGCTACTAACATGCCAACTTGGCCAATATCTTCTCAATATAGACCTGCCGAGACAAGAACAACTTCTCCTACTTCATGTATCGATATATCTCCATCCCCGGAATTTTATATGCTTCCCCCAAATCCTTCATCTGAAATTCAACTTTTAGTAGATTCTTTAGATCTTGAATGTCAGACTTGTTCATAGCAGCTAGCAACATATCATCCACATACATAACCAGATAGATGATTAAACCATCCTTTAACTTGTTGTGATAAGCACAACAATCATATAGACTCTTGTTATAGCCCAACTTGATCATGTAGCTGTCAAACTTCTTATACCACTGCTTTGGAGCCTGCTTAAGTCCATACAACGACTTCCTCAACGCAAACATACCCTTCCTTCCATGAACTTGAAAACCCTCTGGCTAAGTCATTTATATCTCTTTATCAACATCCCCGTGTTGAAAAACCGTATTCACATCTAACTGCTCAAGTTCAAGTTTTTAATATGCCACTACTACTAGTAACACCATGATGGAAATGTGTCTGACTACTGGTGAGAATACATCACCATAATCCACTCTCTCCTCTTGACCGAACCTTCTGGCAACAAATCGTGCCTTATACCTTATGCCCTTAACAGGTGACATTTCTTCATTTTTTAAGATCTATTTGTTGGTGACCACCCTTCTCCCTTGTGGCTGTTTGAGAAGATCCCATGTCTCATTATTCTGAAGTGACTCCGTTTCATCTCCCATGGCGTCAAGCCATTGAAATGCCTCTGAACATATCACAGCTTTCTTGTAAGTGAATGACTCAGATCCATCCTGATGTGATCCGTCCCGAGGACTTGGGCCTGAAATAATGAAGATCATGAAGACCATTATTTGTGCTATTGGATGCTTGGCGCAATTAATTAATTATTACACTTGTTTTATTTTATTTTGCATGGAGTTTATTTTACTAAAGGTCTTATGGGCCTAGTTTGTAGTAAGGCCTATCAAAAAAGGTGCCTATATGATAGTATATTGGGTTAAGTCATTATTTTAGCAAAGAAAACCCATTCGGGCTTATTAGAGCCAAGTTAGGTCCATTAGAAGCTAAAGTGGAGAAAATAAGCTTTTAATTATCCCACATTGCTAGTTTTTTTTAGTTTCTGGATGATTGTATCCTATATAAGGCATTTAGGTGGTTGTTATGCAAACAGTTCAATTTTGAGTGAAAGTTTATAAAGTCGTTGACTTTTTTATCACTAGCGAGTGATGATCTCTTCGTTGTAGAGTTCCATCCTTAAGAACTTATCAGCCCCTAAAGCAAGTGTTGTGGCGTTCTTAGTCAATGTTCTTGTTTTGATTCTTGAGAATTTGGTATTTCACTCCGATTGATCCTTTAGGAGGTTCCTGGCAACATCCGATCGTGTTTCCGACCCGAAATCACATCACATACACCTCTTCGGCTACCTAAAGTGCATACCCAACCATATCCTCAAACCTATGCCACCTTGTGGGTCCAACATTCGCCTTTCGAGTTATACTGAGAGCTATACTCTACTGACCAACTTAGCTGTTTGAGTATCCACTGACCCCTATTCAGCAGACTGGTTCAGATTCAAACCCGCTGAGTGTTGAGTATCAGTTGAGTTTTCTAGTTCAGCTCACTGAACCTGGAGCTCCACCTATTTGTCAACCCATCTAACTCTCTAATCTAATTTCAGATTCAGATGTCGCTTTCACAAATGAATTAAGCATAGAATTTTCATCAAAGACTACACTCATGCTAAGTATAAAACTATTTTCACCGATGACCATATTGTATGCCCTTTAACTCCATCTCTATACCCTACAAAAACTCCCTTCTTTGACCTTGGTTCCAGTTTACGTACACCGACATGATAGTAGATTTTGCTTCCAAAAACCATCAACTAGAGTAATCTACAGGCTTCCATGACCTGACCACAAGTGGTGTTTTGAGATTGCTTCCATTGTGAGGCCCGCTATTGATTAAGTAGCAGGTTGTGCTGACAGTCTTTACCCAAAGTCTCCTTGCCAGACCAGAATTAGAGAGCATGCACCTTGCCCTCACTAAAAGAGTTTGATTCATTCTTTCTAACAACACCATTATGTTGTGAAGTGTGTCTGATTGTATGGTCCCTAGCAATGCCTTCATTCTTGCAGAATTCGTCAAACACAAACCAACAGAATTCCACACCATTATCAGTTCTAAGTCAAGATCTTCTTTCTTGTCTGATTCTCAACAAATGCCTTACACTGCTTGAAGTTCTTGAATGCATCACCCTTATGCTTTATCATGACTATGCAAACCATCCGTGAATAATCATCTATTAAAGACACAAAGCATGTGTGACCACCCAACGACACCACCCTTGAAGGCCCACAGCAATCAGAATGAACATAACCAAATGTCCCTTTTGTGATGTGAATTGATTTTTGGAACTTTCACCTATGTAGCTTACCAAACACACAATGCTCACAAAATTCCAACTCCTTGACCTTATGTCCCCCAAGTAGATCAGTAATAGACAAAATTTCCATCCCATTTCACCCATATGACCTAGTCTCAGATGCCACTTCTTTGTTAGTTGTGACTAGTGAACTTTTAATGATACAACAACAGCAGATCTTGATTTGAAAGATCCTCATAAAATATACCAAGTCCATTGCCTGATACCCTTCAGAACCACAGCTTAATCCTTATAGAAATTCACCACTCTAACTGGACCCTTTTCTATCAAAAAAACTAATAGATATCAAGTTCTTGGTCATTTTTGGAACATGCCAAGCCTCATTCATAAAGCATAATCTACCATCATGTGTCCTCGATCAGCTAAACTGAGCCAATTCAAGCTATTTTGCAGACCTTGTTGTTAGCCATAACAATATGGCCTCTCTCCACATGCTCATAAGCTATGAACCACTATTTTTGTGTGGACATAGATGATAGGATGCTCCAGTATCTGGAATCCACACATCCATGTGCCCTGCTGATTCTTAGACTACTAGAGCCATGACTTCTTCAGAGTTTGTGTCTTGTTCTGCAAAAAAAAAAAGCAACAATACCTTGCTGATTGTCGTGATGCTTTTCCTCTTTGGACATTGATTTTAACAATGTACCTGCTCCTTGCAGTAGTTACAAACATCCATTGCCTTAGGACCCTTGGAACCATCCATTTTGGATTTCTTCTTTCTAGGGTTTCCTGGTCCTCTATTGCTGCCTCTAGCCACCAACCTAGCATCCTGACTTACAGTAACTGTCCCAGCATCCTTATGTCTCAGCTCTATGGCATAGAATGATGACCTCACATCTTCAAAGGATACAATGTCTTTCCCAAAAAAAGGACTGCACAAAGTTCTCATATGACGCAGGCAATGACACTAACAGGATCAATGTTGCATCATCATCTTTAATATTTACATCAATATTCCTTAAATCAAGCAATATTTTATCCAATTGATGAAGATGATCCCTCAGCTGTGTACCTTCATGCATCCTAAGGCTGAACAAACATTGCTTCAGCAACAACTTGTTGGTCAATGACTTAATCATATACAGACTTTCTAGCTTTGACCACAACTTGGCCGAGGTATCCTCTTCAGCACCTATGTGATAATATCATCTGACAAGCATAACATAATGGTTGAGTGTGCTTTCTCCTCCAGACTGGCTATCTCACCAGTGCTTCAATCTGCTGACTTTGACAGTGTACCCCAAAGTCAACGTTGTTTCAGCAAAGCACGCATCTTGATCTTCTAAAAACTAAAATTGTTTCTTCTTATAAACTTGTCGATTTTGACGTTTAAAGCAGACATATTTCTCACCAAAAAAATAGCGTTTATCCCAAAACATATAGTCATTTATGATCTTGGTGCCAATCAACATTGCTTCGAATGGATAGTTGATTTCCTTATACAACTGGACGCTTTGATACCAGCTTGTTTTAACGGATCGTCAATAATTGATGGTGATTTATGAGAAGAACATATATTTAAAATACAAACAAGTGTAGAAACAAGAAGAACACAGATGTAACGTGGTTTCCAACAATGTGTCGACTACTCCACGGACAAGCGAGGATATTTTATTAATCACAGACGGTTACGCAGATTGCCACACACCTCTCTCGATATGTTACAATTACAATGGTATTTATTTGTCTAAGGAATCAAACCCTAACTGACTTAACAAAGTCAAACCAGACAATAACTGAAATACCCCAAGAATAACCTAAACCGAACAGGAAAACCGAAACAGACGTGTTCCTGAAGTAATGTTGAGAATCAGCAGACTTAGCAAACTCAGTAGATGATCCACTCTGCTGCATCCCTTCAGCTGAACACCATACTCGGTAGATGCACATTGGTCTGACTGACCAAAAATAGGATTCTCCACAGATTCAGCTCAACATACTGCTCAACTGACCAACAGACTCAATATGAATAATTCATGTCATCATTACAACATGTCTTGCAATGAAATAAAGTTGGACCAAACATATCAATGCACTCTGTTCAATAATTTGTTGAAGTAATGGACATTCCACTATGGAAGATCATGACTGCTGACGATCATCATATTCATACATATATATTGACAAAGGTTGATGTCAAGATCATGTTCGAACATTCCTTGGACTTGATCAATAAAACCTAACATTTTTATTCTTTGGGGAACTAGTGTCAATGATGAGATTGTGGGATTGATGCTAACTTCCTTCTAAAGATCGAACAATTGCGAAATGATGGCTTATGTTTTGTATCCTTTTGCAATTGCAGTTAAGATGAAAAGTCAAAGGTTTGACTTGATACTAGATGATCTAGGAAAGAAAATATAGCACAATCTCCCTTTATATAAACTACTACCATCCTCGGTGTAAATCTTCCAATTTTCAGCAATAAAGTTTAATATTTCTGTATAAAGTCAATAATATTCTGAACATGAAATCTATCATTGTGCAAATTTTCTTCAATTTAAAATTTTATTTTTTTATCCAGTAAAAAAATAAATTGTTTTATGTGGACGTAAGTAAAATGTAAAACAACGATAATGTACACCTTGCTCTCCATTTGAATTATTATTTGATTTACTTTTGATTTAGTATAATTTTACATAACACTTTCTTCGTTATCAGTCCCCAAACATACCTTGGGCCTTGAAGCTCCTAGTTGTCCTCCGTCTAGTGGCACAGTAAGAGACGAATTTTAAAAACATTCCGATTAAATGTCAACCATACATGGTAAATATCCAAATAATTAACTTCTGAGCGAAAAATTTGAAATTACGGACATTTTCTGTATTGATTTGAATTGTTCACGAAAATTTATGTTTTCCTATAGTTCATATCCCGAATTATTCGGGCCAAATTCCGTCATTCAATCAAAAATATGAGATTATTCTTGTAAATTCATATCTTAATATCGAAAATTCGATCATTTCACCTTTGTATTCTAAGATTAATTGATTTGGTATCCAAAATACCATTTTTTCCGAAGTAGATAAGTTCAAAAGATTTAAAAGATGAAGAGTGAAAGTAAAATGTACTCCATCCGTCCTCTAATATAATTTTTTTTTTTTGACTATTTCACGCAGATTAAGAAAACGTAATAAATGAGTTACTTTTTAATATTTCAATGTAAAATATTATATTGTTTTATTTGAATGACTAATAATATTGCATTGTTTAGTGTGAAAGTGAAAATAATGCGTTTAATATTGTATTGTTTTGTGAGAATGATTTATATTTTGCGATAATACTAAAAAGCCAAAATGCCCTATATTACGAAGTACATTGTCTCTCTCCAAATTTATATATATCACGGAGTAGTACATTTATGTTACAAAATATATAATTATGGTTATCTATTATTCAAATTAATTTACAAGATTTTCTAGTTTATGTATTATATGTGTTCAAATTGTAATCTGTACTATAAATACGATATGATACCAATGAAATAATACAGAATTTTTCCCTTCTTCTTTCTACGTTATATTTCATATTTGTTTTTCTATTATTAGTTCTATAACACGTTATTAGCACAAGACTCTACCAGCAGAGTATTCAACCAAAGAAACCAACCAAAGGAAAACTAACTTGAGGAACCAACCAAAGGTAAAATTTTATTTATTGTGTATTCTTCTTGTTTAAGAATTTGTTTCTACCGAGAAAAAAATTATTTATAACATGCCATGGATATTGAATTGAACTTAGTTACTATGGATCTTGGTAAAACATTTGTCATTAATAATATTGAGACAAATCAAGACTGTGCAAAGTCCATGATATTTCTTCGTCATCATCTTGACGAGGGATTGAACATAAGTATTAACGGAGAAGGATCCGTATGAATTGTACGAGGGATTGAACATTAGTATTAACAGTGAAAGATCCGTATGAATTATAAAACCATTTGAAAGATAGGTTCGAGATCCATATGAATTATGGAACAATTTGAAAAAATGTTCGACCCCTCGAGGTTGGTCGTTTTACCGAAAGGTTCGAGATCCATATAAATCATGGAAAATGGTTCAACCAGTTGAGGTAGGACATTTTACTGAAAGCCAGACAAAATTGGTTCAACCTGCGATTGCAGGATTTTAAATCTAGTGAAAAAGTGACAAATTCAGACATGCTGGGAAAAACCTTTTCCACCTTCCATGTCTCGAATGTGATTTTGCGACATCAATATTGAGAGAAAGGTTTCAAGAGATATTATGATCTCATTGCATGCCCATTGTTCGCTGACCAAAATAATGAGCTATTCATGAAAAATCACGAGTCCCGTCCTAACGAGCTGTTGATGAAAAATCACGAGTCCCGTGTGCCAGTCCATTCCCTGTAGTGAATGCGACACGATCTTCAAATTTTGGCCATGGACGATGACGTGGACGTGGTCGCAGTGTTGCGAGACAATTTTCAAATTTTGGCCGTGGACGTGAACATGGTTGCAACGTAGATCATGGTAGAGGTCGTGGTCGTGGACGCAACCTATCACATGTGAGTGATCCACCGAAGTTGGATCAAGATAACAATGAAAATAAATATGTGGTGACAATTCTAAAAATATTGAATGAAAGGAGATTGGTCCAATACATATCGTACGGCAAAACATCTTGTGGTACAATATGTCATATAAAGTCTTGTTGAAATTTATCATAGAAAAGGCCAATTATTAAATGAGACAAGGCCAAATAAATTGATTGAGACCAATTTTATTGAAGTATGGTGACTTAGGTTGATTTTGGTTGAAATGTCACTATGTCACAACTGGAGGTTGTGGATTTATTTTAGTTGATTTTGATATGCCACTATGCAACAACTTAAGGTTGTGGATTTATTTTAGTTGGTTTTAATGTGCCACTGATATCACTACTGGAAGTTGTAAAAAAAATTAACGACAACGCTAGATGGCTTCTGTTGATTGTGCCATTTTGCTCGATGGTTGGTAATTCCTCTATTGATTAAGTTGTGGTTTGTAATTCCTCTAAGTTGATGTACTATGCAATTTTGATGTTAATTTCTATTTTAGTAATAAAATGGTGATTTTCATATATGATAGGTTGGTTTTATTTATGTGCATTAGGATGAATTCTTCTTGACACATATAAAATAGTTCTTCCTCATACTAGCAATTTAAGTGAATTCGATACGGTAGCTACATTGAAAATGTTAAGGGTTAATGAGTTATAATAATAAATTACAGATCCAGTTGACGTAAGATAAAAGTTCATTATTTAGAATGCTCTACACATAGTCTATTAATAAGACCTTTATGCTATTGTCAATTTTCTAATGATCATTTTGATTTTCGCTTATGGCTAAATAAAATGATTAAATATGTTGAAATTAATATTTTTCAATGCCAATTTCGTGAGCATCTTAGTTGAAACACCTTTTGTGTAAGGATAGATTTACACAGTTTCAATTGATTTCCTCAATTTGTAGAAAATCAATTTATACTCATACAATTTTCTAACCAATGACAAAGATTTCTTCAATATAAATTCATTTCTATCATATTAATTCACTAAAATATTTTAGAATTTGATAGATCTAGACAATTACTTAATTCTTACAAATATTTTGAACTCATTGTTTTTGAGAAGTTGAACGCATTATTATTTAGATCAAATCATCTTTAATACTAAGTTCTATGCGGTGCATGATTTGTCAATTCATTACATATGATAGAAACATGAATTTAGTCGAGAAAGTTGCTGCCATTTATTATGCAAGTGATCACATTTTTGGTAACATAGTATCTCTTAATATACAGTTTTTACCGACTTTTCATTTATCAAGGATTCATTGTGTTGTTCTAGCAATAGATCACATATGAAATGCTTGTCTTAGGAATTTTGATACATTGTGTTGTTTGATTGTCAATATTTTTTTTTAGAATCATCAATATTATTATTAATTTCAAAATCTGCTTGACTTAATCATCCTAATAAGCATTGTGAGAGATTTTTTAATGGTTTTAAGAGGCAATTCACATCATGTTATTTTTTCAGAAAACTATTTCTGTGTGAATCCTTTACTTTGGTTTTACTATATATGCCTGGTCAAATACCTCATATCGGATGAAAAATATTATTAATCTCAGAGATAAATTGTAATATTGATTTGACACTGCAATTCAGCACATGTTTTGGCAATTATTAAAGTTTGTTCGGTGAATTGTTACTGTTTGAAAGAATTAAAAATGTGTAATTGTTTACTGTGGTTATGACCATTCTTTATGTAAAATTATGATCCAATCAGAATTTGTTTGGTTATTCAAGAACGTTGGTATAACCGGATATAGTGTGTCCTTAATCGTTCTAAAGGAGATAATACTTCTCCCCGAATCGAAAAATATTAAATAATTTTGTTGATACCCGCATAAGATGATCCCACATTAAAATGTTGAATCCGTCACGGATTATTGCAAATTTTCTAGATATTGATTATGAAATTATGCCCGAAATTAAAAGGAGGAAAATCCATTATATCTCGTGACAAACATCGACATATATGAACCATGAGTTCATATATTGTTCATTGACAAAAACCCACGAAGGGTAGATTTTATGCACATTTTGAATACATCAAATATTTTCTCAGAAAATGGAGAAATGAACCAAAAGTTCAATGTCTCATTCTAGTAATTTCTCTACATATGATGTATAATTTGAACGATTCTTGAAGAATCCGAAATCACGTAGTGGTATATAAAGCGCAATAGATAAGTTTTAAAAAATCTCATAGAATGAGATATTTAATGAAACCACTATGTTCTAAATGTGTAAATCGCGTGAAGCGAATTAAAGAGCATCAAGGTATAGCTTGGTGCAACATGTTTGATGAAAATCGATTCTCGGCATTAGGGAGATACAAAGAAAACCTCATGTTAGAATAAATGAATGCCGAGAAATTTTAACAACATACACAATCTTCCACACATCTATTTAACTGAACTGCGAAAATAATCTTATTTGTAGTATTTAGAAAGTAATTCGTCAGATGCCTTAATTGAATAAAAAAGAGTGACCATTTATAAATGCACCAAAAGTATTATTGATAATATTTCACTACGACAAAAGCGTAGAAGACCGATCGGTGTAAAAGATAATAATCCACGGAAAATGAATTCATATTCAGTCACTCATGAAATCTCTTTTTGTTTTGAAGACGAAAACCCCAAAATAAAACTACACGTGCATCAAATGATTAAATATTGGGGTTGTGAAACAACCAATCCATACATTGATAAGGAATTGGTTTATGCTAATATCGAATTAGCAATGAATTTTATGGGTAAAATTTATAATAAAATATAATAGTCGTCGACGACATATTTGTCTCTTTAATTGTTATTATTATATCTGGATACAGTACCTAATTCATTAGCAGAGTGTCAGAAACACTCAAACTAGGTAAAAATTAAATAAGCAATAGAGGTTGAGTTTTGAATTGGAAATATTTGTTTGTTAATGATCAAATATATTCTTCCATTATAGATAATGTTATATTCCGCTAACTAATACATCTGACAGTAACTTTGAGTTTTCATATGTCATGACCGCATATTTATGGGTTGTTGGACATTAATATTGATATGAAAATCCTTGGTGGATTTCAGAAACGAATTAATATGACAATCGCAACATTCATATTGTTAAGTTAAAAATGTTGTTAACATTCATGTTGAATGTAATATGGATATAGTATAGTCAAATTGAGGAAAGAATATATAAGTAACTCAAACTTAATGTCATGATTTATAGCACTACGATGTGTGAGAGTGGAAATGTATGCATGCAAATAGTGATTGTATTACATTCCCCATTGCTTTTATAATTATAGTGATGTATGGGTTCCATGTGTTGCATGAATGAGTAGTGGGCATGACAGTATTTAACCCCTACATTTAATTATCTACATGAACTCTAGAAGAGAGTGATATACAAAAGTATGATTAAGTGACAATCTAACAGATTTGTTCACTGATATCATTCATACATTTGTTTTGAATAAACTGAGTTTATAATACTCGAATGCATTACTGTTGTCATTAAGGGGAGCGACAAAAACCAATGAATGGGGTTAGAAGTAACATAGGGTTCGCCGTTCTTTGTTGGATGATCGTAGTCTCCTTCTCCGTAAACCTTTTTAAGGCCTTTTACCAAATTAAAAAGGTCTAGAATAGTTCCGGGTGGTACTATTTCCCTCGTCGATTTGGCGTTTCTCCGGTCGTCGCTAATGGACCATCCTCCTTCAAGGGATGGAAGAAGCAATTTTTCTGTGTTCGTACTAGGGGAGAGCCGAACTGAGCCGTTGGAACTCGGACCCCATGCATAAAGATGTCTGTCCAGTCGACATTGGTAAGAATGTTTTGTGGGTTATCCATGATTCCAAGACCTTTACATGGGTTAAAAGTTTTCTTCCCAACTACTCGACGTTGCTCGGCTGGCCGATGTAGGGCCTCATCCTTATGTTGCTTTGAACCCATCCGATAGAGATGCCTATAGGGTTTTTACTTGAATTTTTGCTTTATTTTCCTTCATTTTGGCTTTGCTCCTAACCGACTTGCCTTCTACCTCGCTCCCATGCAGTGATAGCCTTGGCCAACTTGTTGGCTACCGCTAGGACTAATGAGGCTGATGAGAATCAGCAAGAACAGAGCGAGGATACTGAGAGGAATCTAAGTGTGGATCCTCCTCCTACCCGAACTGCGGGTTCAGCTCTGGGCGTTGCTGTAGTTTAAACGTTGGCTGGTCTTCCTGATGACACGGCACTGCAATCTCCCACATCTGGGGAGAGCATATTCCCTGTCAGTTCTTCCCTTGATAACACAATGTTGGAAGAAGATAAGGAGGACGAGGTTCCCCTTCGGAGAGGGGGTAGCCGAACGAAGATCGGCGAGAGCGGCGATAGGTGATCTAAGAAGAGATCTTGGCCTTCCGATCTACCTGCTATTACTCAAGATCCCTCTCCCCAAGATGAGGATGATGCTGCAACAAAGCAGGTCCAATTGCGGAGATGTCCGATATAGAGCTAGCCGATGCTGGCTTCAAAGCAATGAAAAATGTAAGTCTCTTTTCAAATTTATACCTTGGCACTTTAACTTTGGTGGATTTGCTTATATCCGATCTCTTATATGTACAGGGAAATCTTGTGGGCCAAGAGGCATTTAAAGACTAGTTGCGTCCTCTGCTAACGTAAAACAGTCTGAAAGAAGATGGCCAAATTGAAGAAAACGGTCTCCGAGTGTCGGCAGATGGTCAAGGATGTGACCAAGGCCAAAGACCAAGATATCAAAGCTCTTAAGGCAGAGCTTCCAGCCCAGGCGGCCGAGCAGAAAGTCTTGGAAGGTAGGTACACAAAAAGCCTTCAGACTGCGACAGACAAGCATCTGAAGGAGAAGACCGAGCTAGAGTAGACGGTCGCAAAGCTCCGAGCTGAGATGGACGTGTTGGCTGCTCAACTTGAGGCTACCCCTACTCAAGCTATTAAGAGTTTAAAGGCTTTTGCAGAGCTCTCCCAGGCCTTGGACCTTCTGTTAGCCCCCAGTGGTGAATTTCAGCTACTCCATGGGAGTTGATGATGTCAGGGCCCAGTTTGTTGAGCTTTCTGTGGACATCCTTGCCAACAAGGTATATTACAAATCAGGCATGGAACAGACCTATGAGGACCATTTGACTGATTTCAAAGAAGGAGTAGACGTTGTGTCCAAGTACGGTAGACGCACTGCTACTGCTCCTCGTCAGACACCTCCTGTAGCTCCTGCCGTTGTTACTCAGGCTGCTACTTCGGAGAACCTTCCCTCGACTGTAGAGCCTGGGCAACACTGTGATGCAATTTCCTCTTAAGCTTTTGGACTTGTAGTTCTTTATATTTTTGCTTTAAAAACTTCAGAATTTGTAATCCGTACACTGCTTTATAATATATTCAATTTTGTTCTAAGTATTCTTACCTCATTTTTTTTTTTTAGCACTTGCCTTGAATAGATTTACAGTTTGTGGTGGGATTAGCTGCCCCTTAGTATGCCATGTACAAACTTAGAGCTTTTGGATGGCATACTTAGTTGTTTGTATGATTTTCTGCCTTTGAGCTTGACCTGCAGAGCTCCGCGAGTCTGTCTTGCAGAACTCTGATTAATGTCTCACTTGAAGACTTAGTGAATTACAAACTTAGCAAGTTTCATTTTTACAAGATTACTGAGTCTGTCCTGCAAAACTCTAATTAAAGTCTAACTTTTAGACTTAGTGAATTACAAACTTAGCGAGTTTCATTTTCACAAGCTTACCAAGTATGACCTACAGAACACAATATATTTGTCATGCGGACTTAGGAGGTTTGACTTTTGCAAGCTTGATGAGTTTGTTTGTCCTGCAAACTTAACAAATTTAGCTGAGTCCGTCCAGCGGAGCTCAGTTTGTCTGTCCTGCAGACTTAACGGATTTGGCTGAATCCGTCCTGTGGATCTCAGTTTGTCGGTCATGTGGCCTTAACGAGTTTGGCTAAGTCCGTTCTGTGGAGCTCAATTTCTCTGTCCCGAAGACGTAACAAATTTGGCTGAGTCCGCCCTGCGGATCTCAGTTTGATCTGTCCGGCAGAATTAACGAGTTCGATTGACTCTGTCCTGTGGAGCTCAGTTTGTATAGACTTAACAAATTTGGTTGAGTCCGTCCTGCGGATCTTAGTTTGTCTGCCCTACAGACTTAACGAATTTGGCTGAGTCCGACCTGTGGATCTAAGTTTATATGTTCTGCAGACTTAACGAGTTTCGCTTAGTCCGTCCTACAGATCTCGGTTTATCTATCATATAGACGTAATGAGTTTGGCTGATTCCGTCATACGGAGCTCAATTTGTCTGTCATGCAGACTTAACGAATTTGGCTGAGTCCGTCATGTGGATCTCAGTTTTTCTGTCCTGCAGACTTAACGAGTTCGGCTGAGTCCGTCCTGTGGAGTTCGGTTTGTCTGTCCTGCAGAGTTAACAAATTTGGTTGAGTCCGTCCAGCGGATGTCAGTTTGTCTATCCTGCAGACTTAACGAATTTGCCTTTTTCAAAATTTATGTATGTATGTTTGTCAAGCAAACTCAATCAAAGCCATACACATCGCGTAAAATGGAAAACCAAAATATAATTGAAGTTGAGCCCTCAATGAGTACAACTTTATTGAGACATAGATGAATTAAAAGGACTGTATTGAAATTGCAGTAATAGAATATTAAAACTAAAGCAAATTATGGATGCCTGAAACCTGTCCTGGACCACATGAACCTAGCTCTGCACCAAGAGCTTCCTTTTCTTCCGAGCATCTCAGGTCAGATCCACACCTTTACTTTTGATAGTGGTTGTATAGCAGCTCCTTGCTGCTTCCATATCCCCCTTAATCTTGACCAAACCTTCTGTGGTGGGGAATTTCTGACTGATATGAGCTGAGGAGATCACCGCTTAAATATCAATCAATGTCGGTCTTCCCATGATAATGTTGTATGCAGATGGGGCCTAGACTACGACGTGATTTACCATAAGGGTCTTGCCTTTGGTTCCCGGCCCAACGTTGTCACAAGCCTTATCATCCCAGGGGATGAATTGTGAGTCCTACAAAGCCGAACAACGGTGCTGAAATAGGTATCAGCTCTAAGTCCTTCAGCTTCATAGACTGAAAGACCGAATAGTAAAAGACGTTGACGGCACTTCCCGTGTCAATGAAAATCCTCTTGACCAAATGCTTTACATCACGGCCTCTATGACTAGGCCTTCATTATTTGTAACCAGATGGAGTGGGTCTCAAGGGCCGTAGGTTACCTCACCAATGGGCCTCTAAATTCTTCCAGATGCAGGAGAATCTACAGTTTGGTTGTTCTGCTTGTTCACTTCACCAAACACCCTGCCGGGGCAGCCCACAAAGGTGTTAATCGTGTTGATGAGGCCGTTGTCTAGCTGCCGATCATGATCTAAGATCGGTCCCCTCTTTGTGTTGGCTCATCCTGCCTGTCCATGTCTTGGTTGTAGTACCGATTCTTGAAGTCTCTGCGACCTCATGGCTCAGATTCTGAGATCGGTCGATGACCTCATCTAGCTTTCCTTCCATAATTGTTGTGTCGATGTCTTTATTTAGCTCCCGGAAGCTCTCCTAGTCATGCCCAACATCCTTTTGGTAGGCACAAAATTTGCTCTGATCCCTCGTTTCCATAGTTCCTCACATCGGCGGTGGAGTCTGGGCCAGGCCATTCCTTTCAAAATCGTGAGAACCTACTCGTAAGATCTATTTGGAGGGATGAAGTCCCTATCCTGCAGTGCTCCTTTCTTACCTAGCCTATCTGAGACTGGGGCAGTTATGCGGTCCCATACCGGCTTTCTCCTCTTGTCAGATTTGTCCTCTGTCTTCTCCCTTTTGGACTCTCCTCTTTCCGATTCTCTTTTTAGCAGGTTAGCCTCTTCTCCTTGACAATGCTTGAAGGCCACATCCATATACTCCTTCATAGAGCGGGGGAGTTTGCTGTTCAGCTTAGCATATAACCTTCCTTCACATGGTCCTGCTACCAAGGAAGTCATAAAAGATGCTCATCTGCGTCCCGAACCTGGGCGGACTCTTCATTAAAAATTTTAAGGTATTGGAACACAAACTCTTGTTGAAACTCAATTCTCATCCAAACTCAAGTGTTTTCTGTCTGATTGGGTGGGTAATCATTGATATTTTAAATCCCTCGTGGACCAAAAATAATTCTCTTTAGGATTCCTTGTCCTCACGATCATACTCAGCATGGTAGAGCTTAAAGAAAGCATATGCACATAATAGTACTTGGCCTCAGTATGTCAGCACAAGCTTCCATGCCATTGTCCTTCTTGTGGCATAGCTTTCAAGCAATTGTTCTTATCATTAAATCTTTGGCTACTCCTGTCCTTAAGTTAAAATATCACCATGAATGTCGTTTTGGTGTCAAACCTGATTACAAAAGGTTTAATTTTTTTCGCAACGCCAAACATTATCTTAGACATTTTCAGACAACAAAGTTTCAATATCACACTAGAAAGTTTGTCAATTTAGGTCTAAGCCCTCATCATAAAGGATATAGATGTCTTGACATAATGGTTTTCAACGAGTTGCAATTTCCCTTTCCTGGGGGATTCAATCAGGCACCTTTTAGGCAGGTCCAATCTGATACTTCCTGTAATCCCATCCCCTTTCATATGGCTCATCCAAAGGGAAATCCAATGAAGTGTCTGAGACAGATGTGAGATGTCCTGCTATGAGTTGGCCTGTTCATTCAAGAATTGGACTCATAGATATCAATCCAAGTACTAGTTTACCTGTTGGTGGCACACCAAATACACCAAGTAATGTTTCAAATTACATTATGTCATTACCAAATTCTCCTCATTCGAGCCTTGACACAAACGCTAACAGTCCACCATATGGCCCTGCACCACCTTCAAATATCCCTGCACAACCTTCGCAGTCATCCTCATCATCACAAATTTCATAATCAATCCACCTTCATCTAAATCACAACCTCCACAAGTTGCACCTAAACCTATAGCCCATCCTATGTAAACCCGGTCAAAAAGTGGTATCTTTAAACCTAGGATTTATTCTACCACAATCACTGAGTCTCCATCAATTCCTACTAAACAAGGAAATGTATCAGAGGCGTTGTTGAGCCCTGAGTGGAGAAAGGCCATGAATGAAGAGTACAAAGCTCTTCTTCAATACAAGACCTGGGAATTGGTTTAACCATGTGGTAATCAGAATGCAGTTGGAAGCAAATGGGTGTTCAAGTTTAAAGTTAAACCAGATGGGACTATTTTGAAACACACAGCAAGGTTGGTTGCTAAGGGATAGAATCAGAACTATGGTGTTGACTTTACAGAAACTTTTAGTCCAGTATCAAAGTCATCCACTATTAGAATTGTTTTAGACATAACTATTTCTATGAATTGGCCAATTCATCAGATTGACATAAATAATACCTTTTTGAATGGTCCTCTTCAAGAACCTGTGTGTATGGTTCAACTAGAGTGGTTTGAAGATCCTAATAGACCAGGATATGCGTGTAGACTCAACAAAGCCTTGTATGGCCTGAAGCAAGCTCTTAGGGCATGGTTTGAAGCACTCAGAAGTCAGTTGCTTAATTGGGGTTTTACTTAGACTATATCAGATAGCTTCCTGATTATGTTCGAGATGGGTGATCAAGTATTGTTTGCATTGATGTATGTTGATGATATCCTCAATAATGTAAAAGCTCACCTCATTTGATTTACAAATTCATTTATCTACTGAATTCTGAGTTCTCTTTAAAGGGCCTTGGACATGTGTCACACTTCTTGGGGATGCATGTATCAAGAGAAGATAAAAGGTTTCACTTGACACAGTCATATTATGCATCACAACTGTTAAAAAGAGACTTGGACTAGATCATCTGAAACCATGTCCAACACTTATGATTTCAGGAAAATTGTTGCATCCCAAACAAAGGGAACTTATGGCTAATCCTAACATTTATAGGAGTGCTATTGGGGGCTTGTAGAACCTTACGTTGACTAGGCCAAACATAGCATTTGTAATGAATACACTTATTCAGTTTATTCAATAACCTTACACAGTTCATTGGCAAGCTTTAAAAAGACTTCTTAGATATGTACTGTTAGGAAATCTATGCGGGGACGCAGTGGAATTCAAAATTTTATTTCCTTTTACCATGATCGACTTCGTTTAAGCAATAATCAAATAAGCTAGTAGAAGGTGGCTACCTTGGTTGATCTAACAGATCGACACTTTGACCGTCTAAGGAGAGTAGTGGTGCACGGAGCCACCCAAGCGTTCGGCCTCTACCGCTAGTCCACACGAACAACCCACCGGAATCCACCATTGGATTGCTACTCGAAAAATCCGGTTGCTAGACCGGCCTTTTCTCTCTCTCTCTAATCTCTCTCTAAGAAGCTCTCTATTTTTCACAAGAACTATTAGCTCTTGGAATTGTGTTGTACAAAAGAGCTAGCCAAGCCTCCCTATTATAAGGTGACCTGCGCCCCTATTGTGTCCCAATCTGATTGGGATTAGCTTCCTAGTAGATTGAGGAGAAAGAAAACATTTTCCTAATAAAATAAGGAAAATACCTTGGATTGATTTATCTCATTTAATTTAATATCATATATTAAATATTTCCAATATATTATCAATATCATATATTGACTATATTTATCTTATTACCATAAATATATTTTCCAAAATATCTAATATTAATATTATGGTAATCATATTAGTTAAATTGCACAATCCAAATGTATCCTATACACTTGTAAATCTGCGCCCCTTATCCAAAATAATTGGCATCCGGAATATTCTTTAATTAATGTAATTCTACGATTAATTAATTTGCAAAAATACATATTTCGAAATTTATGTATCAATATACATATTTAATTAATCAACATAATTAATATCTTGTATTTAATTTATTCATAATAAATAAATACCACCATATTAATTTACCACTATAACCTTTATAGTATGGGATAAATTCTTTCCTTATTTGGTTATCAACTATAACCACATTTTAATCCGGCTAGATGTTCTTATGTGTGTGACCCGATAGGCTTCCGAATATGGCCGTAGGCACAAAGTGCAAATTACAAAAATGCCCTTCACACGTAACGATCACGGGATAGCGTCTAGCAACACACCGTGACCCCTAATCATCGGAAGAGTCAAATGCAATGACTACTACATTTCATGTGAAACAGTTACCGTGTAAATAGATCTTATCGCTGTAATAATATCCATACGGTTGTTTGTCGAGTGTCAAACATCAACGACCGTATCCTATAATCTGGATACCATGCTCTCTCGAAGTAACTCACTTACTTCCACTTTGCAATGATTCACGAGAGCAAGACTTTCCTTATAAGAAGGCCCTTTCGGATAATCACCCCTACTGATAGGGTATGCGATTTCGGGACGACCAAACATGTATACTCCGCATGCTTCAGTATCACACCCAATCACTACCGCATGATCACCCCATGGCTAGGGGAAACCTCAATAGTGTCAAAGCATGACAATCCACACCGTGATGCCATGTAGAATCCGGTCCTAAGGATAATTACACAACCGCCACATAGTGTGACACTTAACAGTGTAAGTGGGTCAGTCTAACGTACACATTCTCTAATACACGTCCACGTACAGTCCACGCGTCTCTACACTTCGATAGACGAGATCTATCCCTGCCCTTAAAGACATAAGACATCTAATACGTGCTAGTCTGTTTGTACTATCAATGCCCTGTTTAATAGTACATAAGCCTAGAGACATTTAAGTATCAAACTTATTAAAGTGTTTAGAGATCTCATCAACCATAATCGCCTATCATGGTTTCTCTATCACAGTTTGATACTAAGGACGTTATCGTATAACAATTCATAATTGGTTCTTTAAAAGAACAAATATATGACAACAGAAAATCCATTTAATGTATGTATAAACATAAAGAAATATTAGACATGATCCTACCCGGTCGGATCCGGTCCAACCTTAATGGGTTTAGGACACTATTTCAACAATCTCCCACTTGGTCTAAAGCCAATTACTGGTACACACAAGACCAAGTTGAAACACAAAAATATCATGCAATACTCGCAACCAGTCCTAGCCGTGAACGGATAGCTATCCATGGGGACTCAGACTATCTTCATATCATGCTCCTAATGACCAAGTCAAAGGAACCTCCTCAACACACATATGAATCTCCGACGAGACCATGGTCCTTGCTTTAAGCAATGAATCCACTTACTATATCAGCTATATGAAAAAGGTGGAAGAACCGTACAAGGTTCAGGAATGAACCTTCTTAGATCCATGTATCGCCCCCATTTAGCCTCTAAGGCACTACTGTGTTTGGCTAAGTTTTAAAATTTACAAGACCCATAGCCAAGAACATTTCCAACTCATTTGTATCACTTAATCAAAGTGATCAGAAACCTGCACCGTAGCTCCCACTAGCCTTCATATAGACTCATGATATATACGCCTCAGATATCTACATTTATTTAATTCCAAGTTTCAATAAACTAGGAACTCTTCCTTAACTTGTTTAAGGATATTCTCGACATTCACCAGATTTACTTTCATATTTGCTCATGACTCTTCATGGACTATGAACATCTGGCATTACTTTATGATGGTTCCTTTCGCAGTAGCAAAGGAAACATTCCATAAGCATCATCTTTCACCTTATCTTTAGGACCAACATCCTAACATAGATAGATCTTGAGAACACCGGCTAGCAGTATCTCCTGATCTATGCTAAACTCTTTTAGCATCACATTTATATAGGTAAACTATAAACTAACAGCAGTTAAATCTATCACTATAGATTCTTATTTCTAAAATAAAAACTGCAATCCAAGTGCTTTCATAAAGACCTTGAACTTGACTGTGACATGGGGTGGCAATTCCCGAGAGAGATATCCAATACCTTACTCAAAAATCATAACACACTCCCACTATCCATATTGTACATTGGGCATATCCCTTCTTTTGAATAAATCAAACTCCTTTGATTATCAAACAAAGAAATCGTCTAGAGAAACTTGTTTGAGTCCATAAATGGATATCGTGGGCTCACATATCATGTTATCTTCTATGGACATCGGGCTGTTTGCCCAATGTCTTCAACACTATCATATTGTTAGGAAATCACTAGTTTAACGCAGCGAAATTTAAAACTTGTTCATGGTAGAGAGATGAGTTGCATTTCTTTGGAATGACTTGGACGTGATGAAAGCATGCACAAACTTTCTAGCCAGGGTCCTTATATCAGAGATCGACCTTTGTGGTAATTTTCTAAACAACCCACGAGCCCTGCCCTTGAGCAGTACAAGAAAGGACGTGCACTTCATCTTGTCATGGGCACAATACAGCTTCATGTGCGTCAAGTATTGATGCAGATGATCATGCGGGTCCTTAGATCCATCGTACGGCTTTAACTTGGGTACCTTAAAGCCTGCGGTGGGGATACTCTTAAATCTGCGCAACAAAGGGTGATAGAACGAGAACTCGTCCGCCCTTCTTCCCAGTATGGCATCGAGCTCGGCTTTAGACCATTCCTGTGCTCGGGCGTCAAGTTGTCTTTTTACCACGTTTGACGTGGACGACTATTCATCCTGCTTGCCCTACTTCTGATCAAAATGAGGAGGTGGTGAGTTGGTCTCTGAAGACTCTCCTAAATCTTTCCTTTTTTGTTGCTTCCTAGATAACTGCTCTACTATTGCTTGCTACACGGCATCCAATTCAATCTATTCCTCGTTATTCTGATGCTGGTTGGTGGCTGGGTCTATTGCTGGCCCACCTACAGTATTTTAACCACCATCATTTGCGGTTTCTCCTTGACCTTTCTTCTCGATCTTTTTCGGTGGCATGATGATTATGATGGTAAATCATTGAACCAAGTTGTTAGTAGGAAGACCTCCTTCTAACGGCAATTGACGATGCCGGGTACCGTCTGTGATCAAATACGGGCTGTAATAACCTAGTGACAACCTGTTCAAGACCGAAATTCTAGAAAAAGATAAATACGGAGAGGATTTTTGAGTATTTTTAGACCGAGCCTGACATTATGAATCTCAAGTTGCCTACGTATCCTGTAATTGTTCAGGAATCAGTCTTTTCGTAGTCTTGGGATCGTTTATATAGAGGACAATTTGCCTAAGGTATGCCAGTGGCGTGTCCATTGTGGACTCTATTTCATATCCCTCAAGGATTTGTATGTGTTAATCCCCATGATTTTAGGAGATAATCACGGTTTTTGAAAAATAGGATCAGAGTCTTAATGAGGGAAGGATCTTCCCATAATTATCTTTTATATTACACACGTGGGTTAAATATCGGGGGTAGCTCTGGGCAACCTGCACCGAGTTCCCGGGGCCGTTATGTCCTGAACTACACTGGCATAGCTCCGTTGCGCCATTACCGACCTGCGGTGGACTAAGAAGCGGGGTAGACCGATTTCCCTCATAAGGTTTAGGTCTGCTCTTAGGCTTAAAGAAGGGCTCCTGGCCCTTAATGTTGTGGTTTCATTCATTGATTTAATGACACGTGACGAGACTTAGTTCGACCTCCGTGATACCACTATCACATGTGATCGCTCGAAACGAGAATAAGTTGACTGTTTTCATTTCAGATATATAGTAGTAGCTGTCGCAACTAGTTTGGACAAGAAGCTAGCAGGTTAAGATGAATTCGATCTTACCAGAAGATACGTCATAGCCATGTTGTCTGAATAGTCTGAAACGCAAAGCAACAGTTCCCAAATCCGAGTTCATCTCCGACTCCGACCACGAGGAGTGATTTCCATTAAAGATTAGATTTAGTTGTTCTTCAATCTCTTTCTCAAAATAATAAGATAAGCCGAGTCTTTCAACAGTATCTATCAAATTCAGTTTCGTAGATGTATTGCTTTCTGTAGACTCGATCTGTTTCTTCACCTCTCCTTTTAAAGTTTTGATCTCCTTGGCATACCTATCACGTACCTGTGAAAAAAGGACATAAATTCAACCCCTAATAGTTAGTCGCCCAAAAATAATGCAGTGCAAAAGCGTATTTAGTGTTAAAAATATATAACTCGACCGTTGACTAATTGAAGGACCAAAATAGATCCTCCATTTGAACTAAAAAGTGAATAAATTGAAGCAAGCGAAAAAATAACCAGTCAAATTAAACCTGCTTATCCGGTTGGAAGGAACTAAAACGAGCAGTCGAAATCTTCTCCGGAAAATTTGCTGTGTTCCGAACTTTTCATGGTCAATATCGCCCTGGGATTTACCGACAGGAGTTGAGCAAACAATATAGCAGAGACTTGACATCGATCTTTTACAAGTTAATTTACTCTGCTATAGCTGCTGAATATGTATGCTTTTGTTATATCATGCACACGAGCTTCGTGTGCATCTTTATACTAAGAAGATGGGGCTTTATTTTCCCCTCCAAAAAGAGGAGGAAGGGGAGGGGAGGAGGGGGGAGGCGAGGGCGGGGTTGGGAGGGAGGGAGTTTTTTTAAGGGATATTAGAGTTCACACATGTGAATCAATATGTAGCAATACATTTAGTTATTTAGTTTGTGTCTGTGCCTTTCCGGCGATTATACATCTGATACAGATTTATATAATACTACCCTTTCCCACAACACACTTTGATCAGTATTGATTATGATGGCCTACATTAATTATTGGATAATACGCATTAATCGACGATAACATATTGTGTAAGTAACGAACCGTTTCTGGTTTACATGACGCGTGTTGTTTTTAAGGGCTCTTCGACTTTCCCTGGTGGGTGTAAAAGGAGATTCACACTTTTCAGTAGGGGATGAACAAAATAACCGTAAACCAAACCAACCGGTCCACATCTGAAAAACAAAAACCATAGTTTTTTGGTTGGTTTTTATATTATAAAAAACCAAACCATGAAAAACAATTTGGTTTTTATTTATTAAAAAAACTGGACCAAACCGGATATATGTGTATATATATTACATATATATTTATATACGTGTGTGCGTCTGTGTGTTTTAATATTTACATGTGTGTGTGTGTGTATATATATATATGTGTGTGTGTGTGTGTGTCTATGCAAGGCCGGCCCTCATGTGAGGCCGGAGAGACGGCCGTCTTAAGCCCAACGGTGCCGGGAGGGTTTAACGGTACATGTTTCGCTAAAAGAAAAAAAAATCTGTGTAGATTTAATCCGATTCAACCTAATATAATATTTTTTTTTTTTTTTTTTTTTTTTGATAAAGGCCCAAATTTTTTTTACTAGGTCCCAAGAAAAAAATTTACTTGGCACAAAAAAAAATACATACAAACAAGTTTTATTAATTTTTTGTATTTACGGATGTTAAAAACGCCATAATTGTTGGAAAAATGTAGTACTTAGGATTTGACACAGAAGTAAAAACTCCAAGGCACGTTAATAACGTTGTCATTTAAGAGATGTTTCGTCCCACACGATTTTTCACTAAGGGATCAAATGAAAATCTCTCTCAGGATACAATGGAGGTGTTTGATTCAAACAGTGACTTGTTTGAATCAAACCAGAGAACACTCAGGCTCCGTTTGTTTTGGCCGGAGTTTTCTTGGGCGTTTTTTTTACATCACATCACAAATCATTTCTTACAATTCTCTCACCAATCAAATCTTCAACTACAAATAAAAAATATTAAATCATCTCTCATCATTTCACTTTATCAACTTTATTACATTTTTTACCATTATTTTATTCATTATTCTACTTTATTTCACCAATCATTTCATAATCTACACCAATCATTATTCTACTTTATTTTACCCATTCAACTTTCTAATTATTATTTCAATCACTTTATCAAAAAAAACTCCCAAAAAAACTCCAACCCAAAACAAACACAACCTCAAAGTTTTTCTGATGATACTGTCAAACTTATGAATTTTCGTCTGCATACTTGTGCCTTTTATAGGCTGCAAGTACCACATAAACGAATGGAGGTACTCTTTGCATGAAACGGTAGGGTTGTCACTGTTGACCGGATGAAAGCGTGCAACCCTTACACGAAAGGGTAAGTACATATTAGTTCGAAAATGCATGTATATGAAAATCCGAAAATGCATATCCCTTCATGAACCGATGCATGCATTTGTTTAGATTTGGGCGCGTGCCCCGAACCCCACGAGTTGCCTGCACCGCCGACCCACCGCGACCGACCAGTGTCGAACCCCGCTTCGTTATGATAACATTAATTAAATGCGGCAACTCGTATGCAAACGATAACCAAAATATTTATTTATGAAAAAATATCTAACAATAAGTATGTTTAAAAATAAAAAAAAAACTTCAACTAAAAGGCCCAATTCGTGGAGTTGGTCTTAAGCCCAAAAAATGCCAGGGACGGCCCTAAGTCTATGTCTATGTATATCACTAATGATTATGAGAGTCTTTAATCAAAGTCAGTTCTCACAATGCACCCACAAAAAGTCGGTTCTACTGTAGTGCACATGTAGAGTGGTGCAAGAGTAGATTATGTGTGGTGCAAATAAAACCCCCATTAATTATCACTACATGTAAATAAGTAATATCTCAGACAATTATCTATTAATACTTCAATCAACAACCTCATAAACGTAGGTTTTGGCCCCAGCTTATGAAACAAAATAGTTTACATGGTTTTACATGATCAGTCTAATTGAAATTTATGACAATACCATGTTTTGTATATATATATATATATATATATAAACACATACACACACACACACACACACACACACACACACACACACACACACACACACACACACACACACACACACATATATATATATATATATATATATATATATATATATATATATATATATATATATATATATATAGAGAGAGAGAGAGAGAGAAACCGGGAAAAACCTGAACCAAACTGATTCAAACCGGACCGAATAAAATGGTTTTGCCTAGTTATATTTCGGTTTTAGTTTGTGGATTTGAAAACCGTAAAAAATTGTTAGGTTTTAAAAGTGATAAAAAACCGAAAATTCGAACCATATGCACCCCTACTTGTGACTAAAGGACTTTCTTACACCTTACTTCTTGCGACACTTGATTTCATGTGAGAATTCTGCTTTCGAGCACATTCAATAGCTCATTTTTTCACACAGGGAACGGTTACTTTTTCAGTATAGACAATGTCACATTTTCAAATCTTCTCCAATAGCACAATTTTAGGCAAGGTAAATTTTTGGCCAGGAGTGTGAACGTGACTCTATCCACCTCCTATCGAACTGGGATCCTCTGCTGTAAAGTGGCCACTGCTGTGGCTGCTGTGAAGTAAAACCGCGTCGTTTCGATGCAAAACGACGCCGTTTTACTGTGGTTTTTTTTTTTTTAAGTTCGCGATCAAAACAGTGTCGTTTAGACTCAAAACGGTGTCGTTTCCTTATCACAGCAGGGCCAACTGTGTATTCACCACAGCAGACGATCCGGGCTCCCTCCTATCTCACGTTTCTCTCTCTTCCTCTCCATCTTTTGTTTTTTTATTTTATTTTTTATTTATACCATAACATCTCCATTGTTGCCAAGATATATTTTTATCCATGCCTCCTTTTTCCCAGCGTGTTCCTTTCTTTTTTTTCCCCTCAAATGACCAATGGGTTGGAGCCAGAACTAGGGCCGGCCCATTATGGAAGCAGAGGAAGCATTGACCTAAGGCCCAACCATTCCGGAACCCGAAAATACGTGTTTTGCAAACAAACGATAATTAACAACGATATTTATTAAACTTATAAGCTTACTCGATCCTACCAGTTTTTCTCTCAACAACTCTTTCTCGATCGCCTTTCTAATCTTGCCAAAAAGAGGGTATGGTTTAGCTCAAGCAAAAAGGGGGAGGGAGATCAAATTCAAGATACATCTGAACAATTTCCTAGAGTGAGACAATTAACAAAAGATGAACATTCAAGCTATCTTTTGTAAGGCAGTTGTTGGGTGACGATGACAAATTATGTCACCTAATTAATTCGGGTATGAACGAATCTAATGATGAATACTCAATACCCTAATGCCTTAAGAACGTGTTTGTAGATTTTAAGATTTGCGGCTGAGTCTAAGAGCTTGTCTTAGATTGCCTACGTATCCTGTATTTGTCCAGGAATCGAGCCTTACGAAGTTCCTGCAACATGGAAATTATAATGATAATGCATGCCTTAACCCTAATAATAGGTCGGTCTAAGCTATTGTCATATTTAACCTTTATGGGCCTTGCCCTTTGCCCAAGTTATCATCCTGATAATAGGCCTTCGTAGCTGGTGCGGACTCTGTCCCTTACGCCGACTCAACCGACTTACGGTGGTCGAGTTGAGACCATCGCCCTACACTGCTTAAGAGTCGATCGTCAAAGCCCCGAATCCGGGCATCGACATGCACACCTTGATTCTTATTCATATCGTGGGGACCAACTGGAAGACGCCACCTGAAGGGGTCAAACCCTGTATCGTCATAAGCCCCCCAGACTTGAGAGAGGCAACTCCCGTCGTCTGAGGTCAAATCAGCCATTTGAATCATCTTCGAGCTGGTTCGTTATTTAAGCAGGAAACAGCTGTACCGCCACCTATAACCCCAACCAATTATAGCATCGTAGCGTGACGTCATAGCGCACTAACGCCGTATTTCCAACACAAGGAACGAAGTGTCCTTTTTCGTTAACCGTAACGTCATTACCTTGATTCTCGCGATTTGTGTGGGATTATAACCTCTTCAAATCATGTCTTTTCAACTCATTTCAAAGTTTTCGCAAGCATAAAAGGGGAGAGAAGGTCGGAGCAGAGTTCATTTTTCCATTTCCTCTACTTCAAGCGCCAAGTAAGCATCTTTTTTGTATTCTCCCTCTTCTTACTGCATTTATCAATGTCAAATAGTGCTACTGAATCTAATAAGTGTAGTGAATCGTCTTCTCATAGTCAAGATTCGTCAGATACCCATTCTGATCGTCCTCTTCGGTCACTCTCCGGTGAGCCCGTAAGCTCATCCCTTTCTGTCCCTAGCAAACCTAAGAAATTAGTCACTAGGATGGACGGAAAGGGTCCAAAAGGTTGTCTCACTGCCCTTTCTCTAGATGATGTCAATAAAATTCGCCAGAAATTTGGTCTCGGGGGCCCTCAATTTGAAATTCGACTCCCATCGGGTCAACACCAATATGCTGACGAGCCCCCAGAAGGGTACGAAGCCCAACTTTCCAGCGGGTTGAGGTTTCCATTGTACCCAGCCATAGTAGCGATTCTGCATCATTATGAAATAAGTGTTTCTCAGTTAGCCCCTAATGCTATTAGGATTCTAATGGGGTTTGTAATAGCTTATCGAGTGGTAGGAGTTTGCTTCTCCATCCCCCTCTTTCGCTACTACTATAAGACCACAGGTATGCCGGACAAACTGTGGTATACCTTCCAACGAAGGCCAAACCGGCACGAGTTTGTGTCCAAGGGGCCTTCATCACATGGTGACTGGAAACCCAGATTCTTCTTCATACGTCATGGCCTGGTCAACCCATACATAGGACAATGGAGGTCGATGAGTAAGAAGACGGATACACTAGGTGGTGATCCTGCCCCTCGAGAGGCCCGTCAGATGGATAACTTTGGTTTCGAGGTGACTACCCGAGATCTGCACCATCTGTACGAGCTAGCTAGAATGGAGGATACAGGTCCGATGCCCTATTCGACACTCCACGCCATAGACCAAGAGAACTGTAGGATATTTTTCTATGCGTTTACTTTTTTTTGTCGAGATCTATAACTTGGCATTATTGATAATATTAACATTGCCTTTTCTTTTTGCAGTGGGAAAGTTCTCAGTTATCTCTGATCCGACTCAGGTCCCCAAACCCAAGGGTAGCGACTCAGGTCCTCTCGAGGGTCGGGCGGCCACCTCTGTGAAGATTGTCGAGAGAAGGGCAACTCCCCCTGCTGGAGAAGGGAGCTCTTCCGACTCGAAGTTGTTCCTGCGCAGCCGTCTGAATGACGTACTGCAGATGTCGAGTCGATGGTACCCGCTCACTCCCCCGCCCAGCCTCAATCTGATGATTTTCCACTTACTCGCTATGGCTCATTGCGAGATGAAGATGATGAAGCCATAGTCGGTATAACACCATCCATCGGCAGGAATGTCGAGGACGTCGCTTGACACCCAAGGAAGAGACCAACCACCCCGGGTGGTGAGGATCAAAGACAGGAAGCTAAAAAGGCCATAGGATATTTTTCTATGCGTTTACTTTTTTTTTTGTCGAGATCTATAACTTGGCATTATTGATAATATTAACATTGCCTTTTCTTTTTGCAGTGGGGAAGTTCTTGTTAGTAATGCCATCCACAACGGAAGCGATTTAAGGATCTAGATCTGTAAATTACAGGTAATAAAATAACTAGATCTATATCTACAAGGGGGTTGTAGAACATACCTCTTGGATCTCAAAATCCAAGTAGAAGAACCGCAAAGAAAAGATGGTGTGAAGAGCACCACGATCTTCCGTACGTGTGATCCGAGCAACTCCCGGTGGAAGGAAATCCTCGACTCGAATCCCTCCGATATGCTACCCGGAAAACCTCCAAGATTTTCCCCTTTTTCCCCTTGGCCGAAATTTTTCCTTCTCCTCTCTAAGAGGTGAAAGTCGAAAATTGTAGTGTGTTTTAGGCTTGGGAGAACTCTCTTTATATAGGAGAGTAATCCTTGACCTCCAAGGATTTAATAATTAATACAAAATCAATTATAATAATTCTATTAAATAAAAGATAATCCCATAATATTCTAGAACAAATCTAGAATAATATTTATCTCTATTTCTTACCATAAATATTTATCCAATAAATATTTTGTGCACATGTCTTATTAATACACAAGAAAACCAATTTCTTGTTGAACAAGACTATGCTATGGCCGAAAATTCTAGCTTGTGACCTTGTCACAATAATTTCAACTATAAACACTAAATTGGGCCAAGATTATGAAAAATGCCTTTTTTCACATATTTAATTATTTAGCCCAACTAATTTAATAGTCCACTAAACAATTAATTCACATATCGTTTTAATTAAAAGTCCAACAAGAACTAAATTAATATTATTAGGATTCGACGTCCGAGAATAGCTATGCTATATTGAAGGCACGTCGGGGACCATGGACTAATAATCAGCGGCTCCGATAAATCAAATAAATAATTATCTTACGAACAGAATTATTATATTCGATAAATCAATCACGTATATATGCCACCATAATCCCGTGATCGCACTCCTCCGATTATGAGATTATATTTATCTCCTCACGAGAATGATAATAAGCGTCCCATTGATATAATCATTACATATGGATTAATCCTCCATAGACTGCTCATTCTAAATCGGGAAGTTACCGTTAACCCTTTCGTAACCTCTTATCCTTATTTACCATTAACCTAGTGATCAATTAATTCATACAACTCACTTTGGTAGCTAATCGATTGTAATATGAACTCCGTGGATCGATCGGTTTCTTGGATTAACAAATAAGGAATCGTCTATCTACTTCCATAAATGGAAGGAATGGATTCCGTATCTGTGATAACACGGACTACTCACTCAATCCAAAGATACAATGCCAAGATGGGGTAATTCGGATCACGACTCGGTGTAAATCCTTAACCGTCAAGTCAAACCTCATACCGATTCAAGCGGTTGACTCGTGATCACCTCGAGATTAAGATATATCCATAAATATGATCATCGATTGATTCGATAAGACTTCTCAATTACGGAATTATATCGTGAACTCTAATCAAATCGGTCCAAATTTATATGATATATCTATCATATATAAATGCCCCACTAGGTTCTCTTAACCGAAAGTCCGGATAAGACAATCACACCTATTGTGTTCTGGGCGCATTAATAGCACGTTAAAGGAGAGACCCGATACTCTCGATTAACTTCACTACGGGCTAATTGTATTTTAAGTACATCTTCACTAACTCAATCCTCCCGTGTATATCCCATACACTGAGTTAAGTGATTACATAAACGATATACTTTTGGGTTTTCTGTAGTGTAAATACTATTGTCACATCGGTGAATATGAGAAATAATAAATATGAATAATAATATCATTTTATTTATTAAATAAAACAATTACAAAATTGTCTTTCGGGCATTACACCTAACAGTTCTCAGTTATCTATGATCCGACCCAGGTCCCCAAACCTAAGGGTAGCGACTCAGGTCCTCTCGAGGGTCGGGCGGCCACCTCTGTGAAGATTGTCGAGAAAATGGCAACTCCCCCTGCTGGAGAAGGGAGCTCTTCCTGACTCGAAGTTGTTCCTGCGTAGCCGTCTGAAGGACGTACTGCAGATGTCGAGTCGATGGTTCCCGCTCACTCCCCCGCCCAGCCTCAATCTGATGATTTTCCACTTACTCACTATGGCTCATTGCGAGATGAAGACGATGAAGCCATAGTCGGTATAACACCATCCGTCGGCAGGAATGTCGAGGACGTCGCTCGACACCCAAGGAAGAGACCAACCCTGCCCGAATTGGTGAGGGATCAGCACAGGGAAGCTAAAAAAGGCCAAAGTCGGTGAAGCCCCTGCTGAAGTCGAGATCGATATGAACCGGACTGCCAAAGATAGTGCAACTTTGGAAAACAAGGTTCTATCTTCTACACTTCGGAAGTTGTGCCATATGGTAAGTCGCTCCGTTCTTCCTACTTTTATCGTGGTCCGTCATTTATTTTTGCTAGATGACGCCCTTTTATTTTGTTGTTTTTTTGTTTTAAACCAACCACCTCGGCAAGGAGGCTTCTAAGAGGTTGGTTGCGCCAGTCAAGGCAGAAAAGGACTTGAAGAGGAAGATTCGTGCGTTGCTCGATGAGACCACCAAGAAAAGCGCCGCCATAGTCGGATTGGAATCTCAGTTGGAGGCTCATGCGAGAGAGGCGGGCGCCTAGATAAAGAAGTTGAGGGATGAGCTGTCAGCATCTACCAATGACTTAGGCAGAACACGAAGCGACTATTAAGTTTTGGATAAAAAGTTTGCTGATCTGGCTGTGGAGTTTGGGAAGATGCAGGCGGCGCATAACGTTTCTTTGTTTGAGGTTACGCAGGCTCGAGAAGAGAGGGATGCTCTGAGGGTCGAGCTGGAGAAAGTTCCTTCAAAGGTCGAGGCGGCCAAAAAAGATGCTGAAGAGAGTTTGAGAAAGTAATAATACTTGAGTAAACTCCAACTTATTTATTCATGTTGAAAGAATGAGTATAAATAGATACAAGAGAGGATCCTTACAAGAGAGGATCCTAGCTAGTAAAGTAAAAGTAACTAGAGCCGGCTACAATAAATGCTAGAGTCGGCTATGTCTATGCTATTACATAATAGGACAAAGGATAGTTACTTTATGACTATTAGGACATATTAATTGTTTATTCAATGCAATTAATATGACCCTTGATAAAAGTAACACGTTACATTGTAACATGTTATAAGTGTAATAATAATGTAATATTAACTATAGTATTTCCACACCCCCAAAAATCGGGGTTGTATATGTTTATATACAAATAAGTTTGCTACTCAATCACCGAACATGGTGGTATGGCCTTGGTGAGAATATCAGCATTCTGATCTGCTGAGGGAACATACTGGAGTTGAATAATCTTGGCATCAATCTTCTCCTTTAGGAAGTGTCTGTCAATGTCCACATGTTTGGTTTTATCATGATGGACTGGATCCTCTGCCATGCATAAGGCTGAATTATTGTCACAAAGCAGAGTGTGATAGGTTGTCAAGAGGTTGTTTGAAGTTCGGTGAGTACCCTTTTAGCCACAGAGCTTCACAAATGCCAAGTACCAAAGTGCCTGAGTTCACCTTCAAGATCGCTTCTTGACACAAGAGAGGGTCGCTTCTTGCTTCTCCAAGTAACTAGGTTTCCCATACATATGAGCAATAGCAGCATGGTAGATCTTCTTCATCAATGTGACATCCACCCCAATCAAGATCGGTGTAGACCTTGATTGACCTATCGAGAGACTTGGTGAAATGTAAGCCCTGGCCAGAGTGGACTTCAGTACCTCAAGATCCTGCTCACAAGATCCCAATGTTGCTCAAGAGGGCAATGCATGAATCAAGCAACTGTGATCGACGCCATATGCAATATCAGTCTTGTATGGGACGAGATAAATGAGTTTCCTACAAGTCTTTGATATTGATCCTTTCTCGACAAAGAATGTCACCATGCAAAGCAGGTATTACTTGGGAGTCTACTGGGATACAAAGAGTTTGCATCCCAAAGATGCCAGCTTCCTTCAAAGAGTCCAAAGACATACTTCCTCTGTGAAACAGATATACCCTGGTTGTTCCTAGCTATTTCCATACCAAGAAAGTACTTGAGGTAGCCCAAATCTTTAACTTGAAATACTTTTGCCAGCAGGGTCTTCAAGTGTTGGATCTCAAAGAGGTCATCACCAAGATAGGATGATATCATCCACATAGACAATAAGAATGGACCTTTTCTGGTTTGTTGTTTTGATAAACATTGTGTGATCTGAGTTGCATTGATGGTATCCAGCAGCTTTAACCACAGTAGTGAGTTTGCCAAACCAGGCTCTAGGGACTGCTTTAGGCCATATAGAGATTTCCTCAATTTGCAAACTTTCCTTGAGTGTGAGTGTTGGAAAACCAGAGGCACATTCATATAGACTTCCTCAAGAAGGTCACCATTTAGGAAAGCATTCTTGATATCCAATTGGTGTAGAGGCCGATCAAGTTGGACAAAGAATTGAGATCAAGACTCTGACAAGGTTAGTTTTGCCACAGTGCAAAGGTTTCCTTGTAGTCAAGGCCATATGTTTGAGTGAATCCCTTGCAACTTGATCTAGCTTTGTATTTGTCAATAGTACCATCAAGATTGTACTTGATAGTGAATGACCATTTGCAAATGACCGCCTTCTTTCCATGTGGGAGAGTGGTGAGATCCTGGTATGGTTGTCAAGGAGAGCAATCATTTCGGTTTTGATGACTACCTTCCACTTATCATGTTGGAGAGCTTCCTGTATATTCTTAGGAATAGAGTGAGAATCCAAGTCCTGTGTAAACATGGCAAAAGCAGTGATAACGATCATAGGATAGATAATTATGAATAGAGTGATCGGTGGTGCAAGATCTCTTTCCTTTCCTCGATAGCAATAGAGTCTCACATCAACGCGTCGGCGGTCAGCCGAGAGTCGATGGGGTCTTGAGGTTCAGTCTGCTGTGACTCAGTAGGTTGCTGAGTGTCAGTAGTCTCTGGTTCAAGAGGCCTGGGTCGATGAGACTCGGTTCGAGGAGGTTCTTTGGGATCGATGGGATCTTTGAGAGTCGGTTAAGTCTTGAGGTTCAAGAGTTTGCTGAGGGAAAGGATTTAGGTCAAGTTCAATCAGGTTTCCATCAGTGACTCGCCTCGAAAGGACTTGTTTGTAGTAGGAGTCCTTTCAAAGAATTTTACATCCATAGAATTGTAAAATCTCTTTTCGTAGGAGAGTAACACTTGTAACCTTTTCTCGCCCTTTGCATATCCTAGGAAAATGCACTTGTGAGCTTTGGGATCAAGTTTGCTTCGTGTTGGGCATGGATATAAACAAATACAAGACAACCAAAGATTTTTGTGGTAATTGGGAAATAAGATGAGGCGAGGCAGGAGTGTGTGGTCGTGGAGGGTTTGGATAGGAGTTTTGAAGCCTAACACTCTCTACCGGGAAGTCTGTTGATTAAGTATGTGGCGCTTAATATAGCTTCACCCCACATATACTTTGGGACATGGGTAGTGAACATGATTGATCGAGCCATCTCCAGTAGGTGCTGTTTTTTCTCTCAAGAACCCCATTTTGTTGAGGTGTTTCCACACAATCTAGCGATATGGACAATCCCTTTATTCATCAAGAAATTACCGAGGTTAGACTCATAGTATTCAAGAGCATTATCGGTCTTTAAGATCTTGATCTTAGTGTCAAATTGAGTAGAGATCATGTTGTAGAATTCTCAAAATCTGGTCCAACTTCGATTTATCCTTCATTAAAAACAGCCATGTGTTCCTGGTATGATCATCAATGAAGGTGACAAACCACCTTTTTCCCCGTTATACTTTTTACCCTTGAAGGTCCCCATACATCACTATGAATTAAAGTGAAAGGTGTGGAAGGCAAATAAGGTAGTTTGGCATACACAGATTTGGTAAGATTGGCAAATTGACAAATATCACATTGAAGATCATTGACATTACATCCTTTAAATAATTCAGAATTACAGACTTCAAATAACCAAAACTTGGATGTCCTAGTCTATAATGCCATAACATGATATTATCTAAGGTTTGAGTGCAGTCACTGAGCGGATTCGGTCTTGATCTTACATCTTGGCGAGGGTCGACCACATACAATCCTAAGCGTGGTTTAGCCCTCCCAATCACTTCCTGTGAAGAAGGGTCCCGGAAAGTGCACTCGATTCTTATTAAAAACAACAAATCCAATTTAAATCTTTTGCAAGTCTAATGACGAGATATGAGATTGCGATCTAATTTTGGAACAAATAGGACATCCTTTAGACATATCTTATTAGTGAGTTTAACATTTCCAAAACCTTTTGCACGAGAGATAGATCCATCAATAGCCTTAACATTGTGAATTTGTTGACATGGCATAAGGTGAGTTATGAGGTTTTTATTACCACATATGGGAGGAGGCCCTAATCAACAATCCATGTTTCATTACTAATAGAAGAGTAGAATTTACCTGCACTAGCCTGAGTAGCCGTGTCAAGAGAGGTACTACCTTCTTTTGTTGAGTGAGGAAAGCTTTGAATGCAGACAAACCGAGCATTCAACTTGTTGTCATTCTCCTCTTCATGGACATGCCCGCCTGACTTTCCTGGTAGGTTTGAGGGATTTAGGCATGCCATGTAGCTTCCAAAGAAGTGTCCTTGGTGTGATTTGTGCGCTTGCAAAGGTGCTCACAGAACAACTTTCCAGCTTCTATCGGTAGGCTTCCCGATGGCCTCAAGAACCTCAAGAGCTTCCTCGATGATCGGCAGGTAGCACTCTCAGCAGGTTGTCGGCAGGGAGTTCAAAGAAGATCACTTTCCTCCTCGCTTTTCCTCATGTTTGACTTCAAAGAAAACATGGATTTGAGATTGGGGAGAGGTTTTGTGGCAAGGATTCTTCCTCTAACATCATCAAGAGCGGATTCATCCAAAGAAGAAACTTGAATACTCTCTTTTCTCAATAATGTCCTTATAAAGGCGCAAAGATCCTTGACATCATTCCAGGGGTGAGTTTCCAAAGATATCTAGGTGTTGCCATGCTCTGCACAGCTTGGTTGAAGTATTGAGTTATAGACATATCTCCTTGCCTCGCAGCTTTGAATCTGAGCTTCAAGTTCATACACTTCGAGGTATTGTCTTTCTTGGAGTAAAGATCCCCGGCATTATCCTGCATTTCCTTTGCAAATTACATACATCATAAAGTTCTCACTAATCTCTTTTGTCATTGATCTTGTGAGAATGGTCATGACTTGATTATTAGCGTGATCCCATGCTTCAAATCCTGGGTCATCTTCAAAGCAGGGCAGTGTTTAGAGCCGGACGGTATCCCATCTTACCTTGTCCAGAGATGTACATTTTCATAGATCTTGACCATAGCAAATAGTTGTTGCCATCAAGTCTATGATTAGTATAAGATGAAGATTCAAAGACCCCTATCTGCTTTGAGGCAAATGGGACTCAATCAAGGGTGAGGAAGCTTCAGATAGTGAAGACATTCTTGATTCAAAGAGGTCTTTGAGAGTTTGCAATGATTTCGGGAGTTTAAGTCTCTGATACCATGAAGAGAGTTTGAGAAAGTAATAATACTTGAGTAAACTCCAACTTATTTATTCATGTTGAAAGAATGAGTATAAATAGATACAAGAGAGGATCCTTACAAGAGAGGATCCTAGCTAGTAAAGTAAAAGTAACTAGAGCCGGCTACAATAAATGCTAGAGTCGGCTATGTCTATGCTATTACATAATAGGACAAAGGATAGTTACTTTATGACTATTAGGACATATTAATTGTTTATTCAATGCAATTAATATGACCCTTGATAAAAAGTAACACGTTACATTGTAACATGTTATAAGTGTAATAATAATGTAATATTAACCATAGTATTTCCACAGATGCAGTCCTGGAGTATCGACAGTCGAGGGAGCTTGATGAAGACCTGACCGTGATGATGCACATGGCCATGATGGGCGGCTTAACAACGGCGGTGAATCAGGCTATGGAGGCTTTTCCAGAGTTTGACGTATCTAAGCTTGCAGCGCCGCAATTCTATAACCCTGATGCGGAAAAGTTGTACGACCAGTACCGTGAGGAGTTCCAACGAGGGGAATCTCTGGCCTAGAAGTTCGGTCCATCATCTTCTGATGCCGAGCCGACCCCTGCTATCACCGAGCCGACTCCCGACGCTACCTCTTAACTGTTTGTTTTTTGAATTTTACTTTTCTTGAGCTTGTGATTCGACCTTTTGAACTTGGATTTGTATAATTTGAATTTGGTCTTGTACCGGCTGACCTTATTTTGCTTCGATTTTGACTCGATTTTTGTAGTATTTTTCTCTTATTTTTAATAATTATCTTTTATATCTCGATGTCTTTTAGCTTTTACCGTCGGGCCTCCTCTCCTGCTTGTTGCTTTTCTTTGTTTGCTTTATCGATGTCGTGCTGCCCCCCAAGTGTATTATGAACCTTTGGTTCTTATTGCACTTGTGAGTCTAGTCTAGTTGAGATCGACCTAGTTGCCTTAGGATATTTTGTCTCTCGGACTAGTTTTGCTACGGGCAGGTCGATGCTATGGGCGTTTGGTCCGACTTTGCGAACTATCCCTCTACCTTGGCCTTTTTTGCCCTTTAGGCTCGTTCCGCTTTTGGCTGGTCGATTTTATGGGCTTTGGTCCGACTTTGTGAACTCTCTCTTTGCCTTGGCATTTTTTTGCCTTGTAGGCTCGTTTTGCTTTAGGCTATATTGAGGGGTCCGACTTGCGGATTTCCCCTTCTTGTAGTCGCACGCATTGCCTTTGACATTTTGTATCATATTAGACTTATAATTTTAAGGCTATAGATCCTAAAAAACATAAAAGCATCTCGAGAAAATATATGTTTATTAGGATAAAATTGCCATAGAGACTTATTACAAAGCGTGAAAACGTAAAAATAAAGATAGATCGAGATAAAGTTTAATTAAACGTAATACTTCCTCAGATTATTGGCGTGCCACTGCCGAGGAACCGTGGTTCCGTCTGCTCGTCCGAGTTGGTAGGATCCTTTGGAATGAACCTTTAGGTATGATATGGCCCTTCCCAATTCGGGTCTAACTTGCCAGTCACTTCTTGTCGACTTGCTTCATTTTTTCTGAGGACCAAGTCTCCGACTTTGAAGTATTTGTACTTGACCTTTGAGTTATAATATTGCCAGATCCTCTGTTTGTATCTCGCCATTCGAGCTGAGGCTATTTCTCTTCGCTCCTCGACATTATCTTTTTCATGTCGAAGATCAGGAGCGTTGGTCTCGACGTTGTATGCTAGAACTCGAGGAGAGGGTATACCGATCTCCACGGGAATTACCGCCTCGCATCCGTAGACCAGGGAGAAGGGTGTCTCTCATGTCGAAGATTTTGGAGCTGTCATGTACGACCACAGGATGCTCGGAAGTTGTGCTGCCCAGTCTCGACCTTCGGCTTCTAGCCTTTTTTCAACCCTATCTTGATTTGTCGATTCGTCTGCTCGACTTGACCGTTTGCTTGTGGGTGAGCTACCGAGGTGAAGCACCGACTGATATGATATTCGTTGCACCATTCTCTAACTTTTTGGCCTTCGAACTGAGTGCCATTATCTGAGATCAGAGCCTTGGGAATTCCATACGTGCATAAAATGTCGACCCACAAGAATTTCTTGATTGTCGATGTTAGGAAATCACTAGTTTAACGCAGCGGAATTTGAAATTTGATTTCCTTTTCTAGATCGTTCTTCGTTTAATGCAATAAACACGTTAAGTAGTTTGACGGTTATACCTTGGATGATCTACAAGATTGTCGCTTTGACCGCCAACGGAGAGTAGTTCAATGCGCAAGCCGTCCACGCGTCCGGCCTCTATCGCTAATCCACACGAACCCCTCGCCGGAATCCTCCTTGGATTGCTATCAGAAAAACTCCGGCTGCTAGACCGGACCTTTTCTTCCCTCACAAACTCACTATGGAGAGCTCTCTATTTTACACAAGAATTATGAACTCTTGCCATTGTGGAGTACAAAAGAGCTTGACACCCACTTCCTTTTATATAGAGGAGGTGCATACCTAAGTTGAGTAGAAGAGAAGAAAACATTTTTCTAATAAAATAAGGAAAATCAACTAGATTGATTTATCTCTTTAATTATAATTTATTTTGTCAATATCATATATTGATTATAATTATCTTATTACCATAAATCTATTTTTCAAAATCAATTAATATCATATATTAATATTATGGCAATCTTTATTAATTAAAGTGCACAATCCAAGTGTATCTTATACACACAAAAGTGGCGCCCCATTAGTCAACAAATTGACTTCCGGAATATTCTTTAATTAATCTAATTTGTATATAATTAATATCTTGTATTTTATTTATTCATAATAAATAAATACCACCATATTAATTTACCATTATAACATTTATAGTCTAGAGATAAACTTTCCTTATTTGGTTATCAACTATAACCGCATTTTAATCCGACTCGATGTTCATATGTGTGTGACCCGATAGGCTTCCGAATATGTTGGCCGTAGACACAAAGTGCAATTTACTAAAATGCCCTTCATACCTAACGATCACGGGATAGCGTTTAGCAACACACCGTGACCCCTAATTATCGGAAGAGTCAAAAGCAATGATACTACCTTTCATGTGAAGCAGTTACCGTGTAACTTACAATCCTATCGCTATAATAATATCCATACGATTGTATCTCGAGTGTCAATACATTGATGATCGTATCTTATAATCTGGACATCATGCTCTCTCGGAATAACACATTTACTCCCACTTTGCAAAGATTCTTGAGAGCTAGACATTCCTTATAAGAAGGCCATTTCGGATATTCAATCCCAATCATAGGATACGCGATTCCCGGACGACCAATCATGTATACTCCGCGATGCTTCAATATCATACCCAATCACTACCCCATGATCGCCCGTGGTTGGAGAAATCTCAATAGTGTCAAAGCATGACAATCCACACCGTGATGCCATGAAGACTCGGTCAAAAGGATAATTACACAACCGCCACATAGTGTGACACTTAATGTAAGTGGGTCGATCCTAACGTCACGCATTTTCTAATACACGCCCACGTCTGATCCCAAGTGTCTCTACACTTCGATAGACGAGATCTATCCCTACCTTCTAAAAGATAGAAGACATCCAATACGTGCTAGTCCGATTATACTATCAATGTCCCATTTGATAATATGTAAGACTAGAGACATTTAAGTACCAACCTTGTTATAGTGATTAGAGATCTCATCAACCATAATCACTATCATGGTTTCTCTATCACAGATTGATACTAGGGACGTTACTATATATATACAACAAATAATATGAAGACAAACAATATATAATAACATAAGTGCTTTTATTAATCATAATAAAGTTATTACATGAACTAAATAGATCAGAAATGACCCGACCGGTCGGATCCGGTCCAACCCGATTGGGTTTAGGACACCTTTCCAACAATCTCCCACTTGGCCTAAAACCAATCACCCATATGCCTAAGCCCATGCAAGTGAACATGTTTCTCATGCTTAGCTTGAGACAATGCCTTGGTTAACGGATCAGCTATGTTATCATCCGTGTGGACTTTCTCTATCTTTACATCTCCTCTATCAACTATCTCTAATCAAGTGATAGCGCCGTAGCACATGTTTGGACTTCTCGATGAGACCTTGGTTCCTTTGATCGAGATATCGCCTCCATTATTATCACAATCGAGGCACTCGGACCTTCAATGGAGGGAACCACACCAAGTTCGATGAATGAACTTCTTCATCCAAATCGCTTTCTTTGCCGCCTCCGAGGTCGCTATGTATTCGGCTTCCGTTGTAGAGTCCGTAGTAGTCTCCCCGCTTGGAACTCTTCCAGCTCACTGCTCCGCCGTTAAGCGTAAAAACAAATCCAGATTGTGACTTAAAGTCATCCTTGTCAGTTTGGAAACTGGCATCTGTGTAACCTCGTAATACAAAATCATCATTCCCGAAAACCAGGAACATATCCCTAGTACGTCTCAAGTACTTTAGGATATTCTTGACAGCAATCCAGTGACCATCATCTGGATTGGACTGGTACCTACTAGTCATACTAAGAGGGCACGAGACATCTGGTCTTGTGCATAACATGGCATACATAATAGACCCGATTGCCGAAGCATAAGGGACTTTACTCATTTGTGCCCTTTCCTCCTCTGTCTTAGGACTCATTCCCTTCGACAGGTAGACCCCATGTGACATGGGCAGCAATCCTTTCTTGGACTGCTCCATGCTGAATCTCTTCAGCATCTTGTCTATGTAGGTGGATTGCGACAGACCAAGCAACCTCTTAGATCTATCTCTATAGATCTTTATTCCCAGAATATAGGCTGCCTCACCCAAGTCCTTCATTGAGAATTTCTTGGATAACCAAGCTTTGACTGATTGTAATATAGGCACATCATTCCCTATGAGCAGTATGTCATCCACATAAAGCACTAGGAACACAATGGCACTCCCACGAACCTTCTTATAAACACAAGGCTCATCTTCGTTCTTGATGAAATCAAACTGTTCGATAATCTCATCAAAGCAAAGATTCCAACTCCGAGAAGCTTGCTTTAATCCATAAATGGATCTTTGCAGTTTACACACCATCATGGCGTCATTGGTTGTGAAACCCTCAGTCGTGTCATATACACTTCCTCAGACGAGTTCCCGTTAAGGAAAGCCGTTTTCACATCCATCCGCCAGATTTACGTAATCATGGTATGCTGCAATAGCGAGCAAAATTCTAATGGATTTTAATATGGCAACAAAGCGAGAAGGTTTCATCATAGTCAACTCCTTGTCTTTGCTTATAACCTTTGCCACCAACCTAGCCTTGTAGGTGGTCACGTTACCGTCCATATCGGTCTTTCTCTTAAAGACCCATTTACACCCTATGGGAACTATTCCCTCAGGCGGATCAACTAAGTTCCAAACTTGGTTGTCCTTCATGGATTCCATTTCAGAATTCATGGCTTCTAGCCATTTCTCTTTGTCATGCCTTAATAGCACTTCCTCATAAGTTCTAGGGTCCTCATCTTCCATGAGATACACGCCAGTGTACCTTTCGGGTTCACGGCGTTCCCTGGTGGATCTTCGAGGTGCTAGTGTGTCTATGGTAGAGGCTGGTGTCACATCTGTCTATGGCAAGTCCTCTACTTCCATCAACTGGCTGTTATCCGTAAGTGGTTCTCGAATTTCTTCAAGATCAATCTTACTCCCACTGAGCCTATCCAGAATAAACTCTTTCTCCTGAAAGTGGCCAGTCCTGGAAACAAACACCTTTTGTTCCTCAGGGTGGTAAAATTGGTACCCTTTGGTTTCCCTAGGATAACCCACAAACAGACATTTGTCAGATCTAGGTTCCAGCTTGTCGTCGCATGGTTCGTTTCACATAAATGGACATCTCCAAGGTTTCATGTAACCTAGTGTTGGTTTCTTCCTTTGAACACTTCATAGGGAGTGGACTCAACCGTCTTTGATGGAACTCGTTTGAAAGGTATAGGATACGGTTTCTAGAGCATACCCCCAAAACGATTTTGGAAGAACTGCATAGCTCATCATGGAACGTACCATGTCTAACAAAGTAAGATTCCTCCTCTCAGATATGCCATTCATTTGAGGCGTCCCTGGAGGGGTCCATTCAGGTAGAATCCCATTCTCCTTTAAATAACTTTGAAACTCTCCATCTAGGTATTCTCCACCTCGATCGGATCGAAGTGTTTTGATTTCTTTACCCAGTTGTTTCTCCACTTCACTTCTGAATTCTTTGAACTTTTCGAAGGCTTCAGACTTATACTTCATTAAGTATATATAACCATAGCGAGAATGGTCATCAGTGAAAGTGATAAAATAAGAGCATCCTTCCTTGGCTTGAATTGACATTGGGCCACATACATCAGTATGTATGAGCTCAAGCAATTCATTAGATCTTATCCCTTTGCCACTAAAAGGTGACTTTGTCATCTTGCCAAGTAAACAAGCTTCGCATGTATCAAACGATTCGTAATCGAATTGATCCAACATTCCATCTTTATGGAGTTTGGAAATGCGATTCTTATTTATATGGCCAAGTCTACAATGCCATAAGTAGGATTCATTCAAGTCATTTGTTTTGGCTTTCTTGTTATTTATATTAAGTACGCCAACATTCATATCTAATATGTAGAGACCATTGCTAAGTATGCCAAGATTACATAAAAGATTCCATCACGTGAAAAAGAACAACATTTATTCTCAAACGTAAAAGAAAATCCATCAACATCTAATGCAGAATAGAAATAATGCTCTTCGTAAAGAGCAGAACAAAATAACGATTATTGAGTTCTAGTACTAGCCCACTAGGCAATGAAAGAAAATAAACTCCTACGGCCAAGTAGCAAAGAACACTTGCTCCATTTCCAACGCGTAGGTCCACCTCTCCTTTCCTCGGATCTCTAGTTCTTCTTAGTGCCTGCATATTCGTGTACAAATATGAGAACCACAACCAATGTCTAATACCCGGTGGTTAGACTTAGAAGAAGTAATGTTGATCTCAATCATAAATATACCTGTCGAAGCATCGAATGCTTCTTCTTGGTACTCAAGAAGCCCTTGCAATTTTTCCTCCAATGTCCGGTCTCACCGCATGATGGAAGCAAGCATCCTTGGATTTGTCTTTTGCTATCTTAGGCGTTGGCTTAGGTGCAGCCTTCGCCTTCTTGGACTTTTTCTCTGGCTTTTGCCTTGCCCTTGCTTGAAGTGACCAAAGAACACTTGCTTTCCTTCCCTACAAGTGCCTCTCGCGAGCTTTCAACATGTTCAATAACTCCGCTAGGGAGCAATCTATCTTGTTCATGTGATAGTTCATCACAAACCGTGAGAATGAGTCGGTAGAGATTGCGAGAATCAAGTCAATACTCAACTCGTTCCAACTTGTGGCCCACTTCCCCCAAGCCTCTCTATGTACCCGATCATTTTAAGCACGTGTGACCCCACAAATAGCCTCCAGATGCCATCTTACGGCTAAACAGGGGCCTTCGAGACCTCGTACTTCTCGGTCACGAGACCGAGAAGCGTAAAGTTCCTTCAGGTGGACCATGATAGAGTAGCGTCCATAGACTCATGTTGTTTCTGCGATTCTGTGTGTCATAGAAGCAAGCATGATACATGTAGCATCGATCTTGTCGAGCGATGCTTGTTGTACTTCTCGACAACATCTGCAGCCGAACCCTCAGCGGGCTTTTCCGGTAGGGCCTCGTCCAAGACATAGCCAATCTTCTCGTGCCTCAAAATGATTTTGAGGTTTCTTTCCCAATCGATAAAATTAGTTTCGTCAAGCTTGTTTTCGATGATAAAACGCAGGTTCAATTTGTTTGACATTTTTCTACAACAATAAATAAAGATAGAATAAGTAAAAGCTCATGTATAAAAAACCTAAATTTGCACTAAGAAATTTATAAGGTTTTACTCCCACTAGCCAACTATTCCCTATTGGCTTTCAAGAATTTAATTAATTCTTTAGTGGCTGGGACCCCATCTAGTTGCCTTAATCCCCGAAGGTGGTCGATCAATCTCGGTAATTTCGAAAGGTAGGTACTCCTACCAGTCGCATCGCATGCGACTCCCAGTGGCTGACTAGTCAACTCTTTGAAGTCTCACATCTCTATGTGATAGTCAACCCCTTGTCTCTAAAGTCGAGGCGGCCCGACGGTGGCCAATCACCGAAAGACTTTAGTCGAGTCATAACCCAATATTCATGAGATCTCGTGGCGATCATATCTCAATAATAACGATATACCCGTGGTAGGTCAACTCCGACGGTGGTCGATCAGTTGATCCGAACAAAGGCTCTTCACCGTCATTATAATATTGGGAGACAATTTTGGCTCGATTTTTGGCGTGGGAATAATTTTAAATTAATTCACTTAATTACTTTGGTTTAATTATGGTCTCATCTACTATGTGCATATTACTACGATATCATATAAAGTAAAACATACACAACATTCCGCGCATAAAATAACCGGTATGATCATGGACTTTTCTAAGTGCGGTTTCGAATACAAACCCAGCGAAACCGCTGGTCACAAACTAAGGGTATCTCAAACCGCCAATAGGATCTTTATTGTTGTTGTACGCCAATGGGTTCTTTATCTCTCCTTGGTCTTGAACTTCTTGCTCCATTCTTGTTACATAATAAATAATTACACCCGCTTTGCAGGGGGAGCTCAGGGAATGGGATAAATGCAAAAAGTAAACTAGGTCACATTCTTCATAACGGCCTAGGACAATTTTTCAAAAACCAACATAAAGAAAACATTCCCATCTATCCTATTGGTCGAGTTCATGATCAATCGGGGTCCATATAATCACATTATATCTACACATCTAATCCATACAATTTTATCTTATGAAAAAGATTAAATTCTAATTTTAACTACTACTACTCATGCGTCTTTATTTTATCACGTCAAATAATTAAATAACTTTTAATTAATTATATGACTTAATCGAAAATTAAAGTTAACATTTAATTTTAAATCGATTTCAATTTTAATTAAATTTGAACTATTCAAAATATAAAATTAAAATTATAAAGTCTCCTATTTGTTTCCTTTCCAAAACTAAATTTAGCTTAGGCCTGGCCACTTTCCAAAATCAAAATTTTGGAAGTAGGCTTGAACTAAGCCTTTACAAATCAAATATTTGAAAAGGCTGTGCCTATTCCAAATCAAATATTTGGAAAGGCCAAATTATTTTAGTCTAGGCAGGCCACTTTCCAAAATCAAAATTTTGGAAGTGGCTAGCCTAAGCTTTTACAAATCAAATATTTGAAAAGGGCTAGGCGCCTATTCCAAATCAAAATTTGAAAAGGCCAAATAATTTTGGTTTAGGCACAGCCACTTTCCAAAATCAAAATTTTGGAAGTGGCTTGGCTCAGCCTTTACAAATCAAATATTTGAAAAGGGCTTGTGCCTATTCCAAATCAAAATTTGGAAAGCCAACATGCCATATGGTTTCCCAATGGTCCAAACTATTTGAACCATTGGTTGGCCATATGACACAACTAAACAAACGAGATATATATGCACAATAAAATATCACAAAACGAAAAGGGTTGATCTCCCCCATTGGAAGAGGAGAGCCGACGGACGGCAACCCTAGGGTTACCGCCGCCGCCGCCGCCCGCCCAGCCCAGAGAGGGCGCGCGCCAGTCGGCCGACCCCCATGAACCCTAATATTATTTTTTTTTGTTTCAACGTTTCGTGATTTAAATCTTGCATCTATTGATTAAATACTACGCAATTAAATTATGCTTATTGCTTAAGCACGAAGTCCGCTCGATACCACCTTTGTTAGAAATCACTAGTTTAACGCAATGAATTTGAAATTTGATTTCCTTTTCTAGATCGTTCTTCGTTTAATGCAATAAACACGTTAAGTAGTTTGACGGTTATACCTTGGATGATCTACAAGATCGTCGCTTTAACCGCCAACGGAGAGTAGTTCAATGCGCAAGCCGTCCACGCGTCCGGCCTCTATCGCTAATCCACACGAACCCCTCACCGGAATCCTCCTTGGATTGCTATCAGAAAAACTCCGGCTGCTAGACCGGACCTTTTCTTCCTTCACAAACTCACTATGGAGAGCTCTCTATTTTACACAAGAATTATGAACTCTTGCAATTGTGATGTACAAAAGAGCTTGACACCCACTTCCTTTTTATAGAGGAGGTGCCGCCCCAAGTTGAGTAGAAGAGAAGAAAACCTTTTTCTAATAAAATAAGGAAAATCAACTAGATTGATTTATCTCTTTAATTATAATTTATTTTGTCAATATCATATATTGATTATAATTATCTTATTACCATAAATCTATTTTTCAAAATCAATTAATATCATATATTAATATTATGGCAATCTTTATTAATTAAAGTGCACAATCCAAGTGTATCTTATACACACAAAAGTGGCGCCCCATTAGTCAACAAATTGACTTCCGGAATATTCTTTAATTAATCTAATTTGTATATAATTAATATCTTGTATTTTATTTATTCATAATAAATAAATACCACCATATTAATTTACCACTATAACCTTTATAGTCTAGAGATAAACTTTCCTTATTTGGTTATCAACTATAACCGCATTTTAATCCGACTCGATGTTCATATGTGTGTGACCCGATAGGCTTCCGAATATGTTGGCCGTAGACACAAAGTGCAATTTACTAAAATGCCCTTCATACCTAACGATCACGGGATAGCGTCTAGCAACACACCGTGACCCCAATTATCGGAAGAGTCAAAAGCAATGACTACTACCTTTCATGTGATGCGATTACCGTGTAACTTACAATCCTATCGCTATAATAATATCCATACGATCGTATCTCGAGTGTCAATACATTGACGATCGTATCTTATAATCTGGACATCATGCTCTCTCGAATAACACATTTACTCCCACTTTGCAAAGATTCTTGAGAGCTAGACATTCCTTATAAGAAGGCCATTTCGGATATTCAATCCCAATCATAGGATACGCGATTCCCGGACGACCAATCATGTATACTCCGCGTGCTTCAATATCATACCCAATCACTACCGCATGATCGCCCGTGGTTAGGAGAAATCTCAATAGTGTCAAAGCATGACAATCCACACCGTGATGCCATGAAGACTCGGTCAAATGGATAATTACACAACCGCCACATAGTGTGACACTTAATGTAAGTGGAGTCACCTAACGTCACGCATTCTCTAATACACGTCCACGTACAGTCCAAGTGTCTCTACACTTCGATAGACGAGATCTATCCCTACCTTCTAAAAGATAGAAGACATCCAATATGTGCTAGTCCGATTATACTATCAATGTCCCATTTGATAATATGTAAGACTAGAGACATTTAAGTACCAACCTTGTTATAGTGATTAGAGATCTCATCAACCATAATCACTATCATGGTTTCTCTATCACAGATTGATACTAGGGACGTTACTATATATATACAACAAATAATATGAAGACAAACAATATATAATAACATAAGTGCTTTTATTAATCATAAGAAAGTTATTAAATGACCCGACCCGGTCGGATCCGGTCCAACCCGATTGGGTTTAGGACACCTTTCCAACAGTCGAAGCTCTGACGTCGGTCAACGCCTTGGCTTCGACCCATTTTGTGAAGTAGTCCACGGCGACGACCACATATATGTTGTTGCCCGGAGCTCGGGATAGAGGTCCGACTATGTCGACGCCCCACTGATCAAAAGTCCATGCGGACGAGATGACGTTCATTTCTTGAGCCTGTTGATGAGTGATATTGTCATGGATTTGACAAGTTCTACACCTCTGAACTAGGTTGTTCGCATCTTGTTGCATCGACGGCCAAAAATACCCAGCTAGCTTGCACTTTCGAGCAAGCATCCTAGCTCCGCAATGATTTCCACAAGCTCCTCTGTGAATCTCTTCCAGAAGATAGGCACCCTCTTTTTTTGCTGCACATCTTAGCCATGGTTCTACAAAAGATTTCCGATAAATGATAGAATCAAAGAACGCATACCGTGCTGATTGAAGTCGGATTTTCCTTGCTTGTACCTTGTCGGATGGTAGAATTCCGTCCTTAAGGTAAAGGGCAATTTCATCCATCCATGTTGCATGTTGAGTGATCGGCTGTATTTCTGATTCCTTGTAGCTTCGATCGGTCAATAGCTTGACCAGAACTTTCTTGCTCGAGACGAAGTTTGAAGCGAGTTTAGATAATGCATCGGCTCTCTTATTCTGACTTCGGGGGACCTGCTCGATCTGGACCGACTTGAACTTTGGTAGGAGGCCTTGTACCACCGTTAAATAATTTTTCATGGTTTCTTCCTTGGCTTCATACTCCCCCTTGATATGATTTACCACCAACTGTGAGTCGCTGTAAACTAGTAGATTCTTGACTCCCAGCTTCAAAGCAAGTTTCAGACTTGTGATCATAGCTTCATATTCATCCTCGTTGTTGGTCGCTTTGAAGTCAAATCGAAGGGCGTAGGGGAATTCTTCACCTTTTGGGCTGATTAGAAGGAGTCCAACTCCTGCTCCCTCTTTGATTGATGCCCCATCGACTTGGAGAGTCCACTGTTCTTCTGTGTTTTGCTTCTCCTGCTCGAGTTGGATGGAAATTCCTTCGGCTAGAAAATCTGCCAAGGCCTAGGCCTTAACCGCAGTCCGAGGCACGAACTTGATATCGTACTCTGCCATCTCCACTACCTATTTTGCTAGTCAACCCGACGTGTCGGGCTTCGCTAAGATCTGCTTCAGTGGTTGGCCAGTGACCACCGTGATGGGATGGGCTTGGAAATAAGGCCTCAGTTTTCTGGAGGCATGTACCAAACATAATGCTAATTTCTCTGCTGGTGAGTATCAGATCTCGGGTCCATGTAACGCTTTACTAACAAAATAAATCGGCACTTGGCCGTGGACCCCTTCTCGAATCAGAATCGCACTCACTACTTCTTCACACACTGCCAAATAGACCAGCAACTTTTCTCCTTCCTGGGGTGAAGTGAGAATGGGTACACCGATAAGTATGCTTTCAAATCCTCGAAGGCCTTCTGACACTCTTCGTCCCAATGAAAAGGACTGGCTTTACGGAGAATCTTGAAAAACGGTAGAGCTCGCTGGGCGGATCTCGATAAAAACCTGTTGAGGGCGGCCATTCGACCAGTGAGCCTCTGTACTTCCTTTATATTCCGAGGTGCAGGCATGCTTTTTAAAGTGTCGATCTTATCCGGGGTTGCTCGAATCCCGTCTTTCGAAATCATGTATCCTAAAAACTTCCCCGACCTGACCCCAAAGGTGCACTTCTTTGGATTTAATCTCAACTTCGTTTCCCTCAAAACCTCAAATACTTCCCGAGCATCTACAAAGTACTGCTTCATAGATCGACTCTTGATGAGCAAGTCGTCTACGTACACTTTCATTCATCTACCGATCTGCTTGGCAAAAATATTGTTGACTGCTCTCTGATATGTAGCCCCAGCATTTTTCAACACGAATGGCATGGTTACAAAGCAGAAAGAGCCGAATTCCGTGATGAAGGCTGTCTTTTCAGCATCTCAAGGATCCATTAGTATCTGATGGTATCCCTTGTACGCATCTAAGAAACCAAACACTTCAAAGTCTATAGTAGAGTCTACTAACCTGTCGATCTTTGGCAACGGATATGAGTCCTTTGGACATGCTTTATTCAAGTCGGTGAAGTCCACGCACATACGCCAGCTGCTGTCCGGCTTCTTGACCAACACTGGGTTGGCTAGCCATTCAGGGTAGAGCACTTCCCTTACTATCTAGGCTGTTAACAGCTTCCGGACTTCCTTCTCTATAGCTTGGTTTCGTTCAGGTGCGAAACTCCTCTTTTCTGTCTGACTGGATTTCGGGCTTGATCTATTTCGAGCTTATGGATCTTTATATCTGTGGATAGTCCTGGCATATCGTCAGCATTTCATGTGAAAACATCTCTGAACTCGATTTGTAGCTCGATCAGTAACTGTTTTTCTTTAGTCGGGATCCAAATCCCGACCTGCACGCACTGATCTTTCTCGCCTTCCTACAGACGAACAACTTCAACGGGATCAACCGAGATCCAACTCTTCTCTTCCTCTTCCTCCGGAATCAGCTCTTCGATCAGGACTTGCTGCACAGCTATTTTCCCATCCATGACGATGGAGTTGCAGCTTCGAGCGGCTTCAATGCCTCCCCTTACTTCATGCGAGCCGTTCCTGGTAGGGAATTTCATGCTATTATGGACAATGGAGATGATAGCGCGCAGGTTGAAAAGAGCCGGTCGACCCAAAATGACATTGTATGCCGAAGGAGACTTAATTACCACGTAGTTCAATTCAAGGGTCCTTCCTCTTTCACCATCCCCGACTGTCGTTAGCAACTTTATCGATCCCATGGGATGGACCGCTTGTCCTGTGAATCCAAACAAATGAGATGCTAAAAGAGCCATGTACTTATCTTTCAGCTTCATCGCCTTAAAAGCCGAGTAGTACAAGATATTCACCGCGCTGCCATTGTCGATGCAGACTCTCGATACCCAAGCTCGGCTAATTACCGCCTCAATTACCAGCCCCTTACTGTGACTTTGAGAATTAGGTATATCATCTTTGGGTCCATACCCGACTTCTGTAGTAAATCTCAGCCTCTTCTTATCCCTCGAGCCGTCAGTTGGCTCATGGCTGGCTTGGCCCTTATCATTCTAGGGCTGGTTGTGAGTATTGCATGAGATTCTTGTGTTTCAACTTGGTCTTGTGTGTGCGAGTGATTGGTTTTATGCCAAGTGGGAGATTGTTGAAATAGTGTCCTAAACCCAATCGCGTTGGACCAAATCCGACCGGGTCGGATCATTTCTACTATTTCTTTATGTTTATACATATATTAAATGGCTTTTTGTTGTCATATATTTGTACTCTTAAAGAACCAATTGTGAATTGTTATATGATAACGTCCTTGGTATTAAACTGTGATAGAGAAACCATGATAGGCGATTATGGTTGATGAGATCTCTAATCACTTTAATAAAATTGATACTTAAATGTCTCTAGGATGATGTACTATTAAACAGGGCATTGATAGTATAAACAGACTAGTACGTATTAGATGACTTCTGTCTTTAAGGGCAGGGATAAATCTCGTCTATCGAAGTGTAGAGACACTTGGACTGTATGTGGACGTGTATTAGAGAATGCGTACGTTAGATTGACCCACTTCCATTAAGTGTCGCACTATGTGATGGTTGTGTAATTATCCTTTGGACCGGAGTCTACATCACGGTGTGGATTGTCATTCTTTAACACTATTGAGGTTTCCCCTAGCCACGGGGCGATCATGCGGTAGTGAAAATGTGTGATACTGAAGCATGCGGAGTATACATGTTTGGTCGTCTGGGAATCGCGTACTCTATCAGTAGGGGTGAATATCCGAAAGGGCCTTCTTATAAGGAATGTCTTACTCTCGTGAACCTTTGCAAAGTGGAAGTAAATGAGTTACTTCGAGAGAGCTTGATATCCAGATTATAAGATACGATCGTTAATGTATTGACACTCGAGATACGATCGTATGGATATTATTACAGCGATAGGATTGTAAGTTACACGGTAACTGTTTCACATGAAAGGTAGTAGTCATTGCATATGACTCTTCCGATGATTGGGGGTCACGATGTGTTGCTAGACGCTATCCCGTGATCATTAGGCATGAAGGGTATTTTCGTAATTTGCACTTTGTGTCTACGGCCAACATATTCGGAAGCCTATCGGGTCACACACATAAAAACATCTAGCCGGATTAAAATGTGGTTATAGTTGATAACCAAATAAGGAAAGTTTATCTTATACTACGGTGGTATTTATTTATTATGAATAAATATAATACAAGATATTAATCATATTGATTAATTATATATATATATATATATATATATATATATATATATATATATATATATATATATATATATTTGTGTGTGTGTATGTGTGGCCGAAAAATGTGTGTGTGTGACACACATAGATTTTGCCAAACTATTTGATCATGCTATTATAATTAAATATGCGTATATTTATGTATGCATGTGGCGCAAGTTTTGTGTATTTGGATACATTTGGATTGTGCAATTTAATTAATAAGATTATCATATATTAATATTAGATATTAATGACTATAGATTTGCACACATGTGTAAATTGATTTATGATAATAAGATAAATATAGTCAATATAAGATATTGACAATATATTGGAAATATTTAATATAGGATATTAAATAAAATGATATAAATCAATCAATTATATTTTTCTTATTTTATTGGAAAAAGGTTTTCTTCTCCTCCACTCTATTGGGGCGCCACCTTTGACTATAAATAGGAGGTGGGTGTCAAGCTCATTTATACACCACAATTCCAAGAGCTAATAGCTCTTGTGTAAAATAGTGAGCATCCTATAGAGAGTTGGAGAGGGGAAAAAGCCCGGTCTAGCAACCAGAGTTTTCCAATAGCAATCCATGATGGGATTCCGGCAGGCTGTTCGTGTGGACTAGCGGTAGAGGCCGAACACTTGGGCGGCTCTATGCAGAACTACTCTCCTTAGACGGTCAAAACGTCGATCTTTTAGATCAACCATGGTAACCACCGTCTACTAGCTTATTTGTTTGTTGCTTAAACGAAGTCTATCCTGGTTAAAAGGAAATAAAATTTTAAATTCTGCTGCGTTCCCGCGTAGATTTCCTAACAGTGGTATCGGAGCGAGCTTCGAGCTTAAGCAACAAGCATGTTATTTTGCGTTGTTAATTTTATCGTTCTAATCACGTAATTAAAAGATGAAATCTTTTTAGATGCGCAAAACGATACACGGGAAAAAAAAAAGGAGATCGGGTGGTGCTCTGCCGACTGGCGGCGGCACCACCACCGTCCAGCGGCAGCCTTATGGTTGTCGGCTGGCGGCTGCCTGGCGGGCCTCTTCCTTTTGTTTGATGGTTGTCGGCTGGCGGCTGCCTGGCGGGCCTCTTCCTTTTGTTTGGTGTATTTTATGTTTCAATATGGTTCATAGTTATGATTGGTAATTCCTTTTTTGTTTAGTTGTGTCATGTGGCATAACCAATGATTCAAATAGTTTGACCAATTGGTATGCCACGTGGCATTAAAATAATAATGACTTTTCAAACTTTGTTTAGAATAGCCCTAAGTCCTTTCCAAATATTTGATTTGAGAAAAAGGCCTAGGCCTAGGCCACTTTCAAAATTTTGATTTTAAAAAGTGGCCAGGCCTATTAACCAAAATATTTGCCTTTTCAAATATTGTTTGGAATAGGCCTAGGCCATTTTCAAAATATTTGATTTTGGAAAAAACGTAGGCCTAGGCCCTTTTCAAAATCTAAATTTTGAAAAGGGCCAAGGGAGAGATGCCTTTTGGTTTAGGAAACCATAGGCATCCCTTTTGATTATGAATCAAAAGGAAAGAAACAAAAGAGACCAAATTTTAATTTTGATTTATTTTTTGAATAGTTCTAATTAATTAAAATTAAAATTAAAATCGTTTAAAATTAATCGTTAATTTTATTTCGATTAAAATCATTTAATTAATTAAATGTTAATTAGTTAATTGATTGGATAAAATTATTAAATAGATTAAATGTTAATTGATTAATTAAGACGCAAGTAGTTAAATATTAATTTTATTTTTTTCATAAGATTTTATTGTATGGAATAGATATAGTAGATATAATATGATTATATGGACCCCGATTGATCATGGACTCGACCGATAGGATAGATGTGAATGATTTAATTTTTCTGTTGGTTTAAAAATTGTCCTAGGCCGTTATGAAGAACGTGACCTAGTTTATTTTCTGTATTTATCTCATTCCTGTTAGCTCCCCCTGTGTGCGGCGGGTGTATTTATTTTACTAGATAGAATTAAATGTAACAAGAATGGAGCAGAAGTTGGAGGCCAAAGAAAGAAGAATAAAGATCTCATTAGAGATGGAGCATTAAAGATCCTATTGGCGGTTGCAGCTACCCTTAGATTGTGACCCGCGGTTTCGTCAGTTGGTATTCGAAACCGCACCTAGGAAAAGTCCATGATCATACCGGTTACTTCACGCAATTATTTATTTTGTGCTTGATTTATTTTATATGATACGATAGATGCATGACTAGGCACGATCTAGATAAATATGCAAGATGTGTGTCTATATAGATAGAGATATTTGATGAGACCGTAATTACATTAATTAAGTGAATTAATTTAAAATTACTCCCACAACAAAAATCGAGTTATAATATGTCTCCTAATATTATAGTAACGGTGAAGAGCCCTTGTTCGGATCCAACTGATCGGCCTACATCGTGAGTTACCTACCTCGGGTATATCGTCATTATCGAGATATGATCGTTATGAGATCTCATGAATACTTGGGTTACGACTCGACTAAGAATCTTGCGATGATTGGCCCACGTCAGGACCGTCTGGTTTTAGAGACATGAGGTTGACTATCATATAGACGATATGAATTGTCAAAGAGTTGACAAGTCAAACCACTGGAAGTCGCGTTGGACGCGATTGGTAAGAAGTACCTACCCGTCGAAATTGACCTGGTCGATCAGCCCACGTCGGGGATCTAGTCAACTAGATAGGATTCCAGCCACTAAAGAATTTTTTAAGAATCTTGAAAGTCAATTGGAAGTAGTTGACTAGTGAGAGCAAAATCATAAATCAAAATACCATTTTTGATTTTGCGTGTATAAACAACAACACTCTTTTATTTTCATTTTTTGTTGTAGTTTTAGGAAACTTTATATTTATGTTTTATTCTCGATTAGTAGAACCAAATTATGACTGTTACCTTTTGAGAAACGTTCTCAAATATGGTTAAATAATTTTAATCATTTTGAAATAAGCAATGACACGAGCAATCCCGTTATAGTAGTTAGAGACAAGGAGACTACATATTTGGCATAAGGCCTATTTACAACTACTAAAATAAAAAGAAAATAAGAAGGAGGAGATATATATATATATATATATATATATATATATATATATATATATATATATATATATATATATATGCTATATGTATATATATATTGGTACCCTCGATTATGAGCTCTTGCAATTATGATGTACCAAAGAACTTGACACCCACTTCCTTTATATAGAGGAGGTGGCGCCCCTATGAACTGTGGAGGAGAAGAAAACATTTTCCCAATAAAATAAGGAAAATCAATTAGATTTTATTATAATTAATTTTGCCAATATCTCATATTGAATATAATTATCTTATTACCATAAATCTATTTTTCCAAAATCAATTAATATCTTATATTAATATTATGGTGATCTCATTAATTAAAGTGCACAATCCAAGTGTATCTTATACACATCAATGTGGCGCCCCAATAGTCAATAAATTGACTTCCGGAATATTCTTTAATTAATATAATTTGTATATAATTAATATCTTGCATTTTATTTAATCATAATAAATAAATACCACAATATTAATTTACCACTATAACCCTTATAGTCTAGAGATAAACTTTCCTAATTTGGTTATCAACTATAACTGCATTTTAATCCGACTCGATGTTCATATGTGTGTGACCCGATAGGCTTCCGAATATGTTGGTCGTAGACACAAAATGCAATTTACTAAAATGCCCTTTACGCCTAACGATCACAGGATAGCGTCTAGCAACACACCGTGACCCTCAATCATCGGAAGAGTCAAAAGCAATGACTACTACTTTTCATGTGAAGCAGTTACCGTGTAACTTACAATCATATCGCTGTAATAATATTCATACGATCGTATCTCGAGTGTCAATACATTAACGATCGTATCTTATAATCTGGATATCATGCTCTCTCGGGATTACACGTTTACTCCCACTTTGCAAAGATTATCGAGAGCTAGACATTCCTTATAAGAAGGCCATTTCGGATATTCGATCCTAATCATAGGATACGCGATTCCCAGACGACCAATCATGTATACTCCGCATGCTTCAGTATCATACCCATTCACTACCGCATGATCACCCCGTGGCTAGGGGAAATATCAAATGCGTCAAAGCATGACAATCCACATCGTGATGCTATGAAGAATCCGGTCTAATGGATAATTACAAAACCGCCATATAGTGTGACACTTAATGTAAGTGGGTCAGTCTAACGTACGCATTCTCTAATACACGTCCACGTACAATCCAACTGTCTCTACACTTCGATAGACGTGATCTATCCCTACCTTCTATAAGATATAAGACATCCAATACGTGCTAGTCTGGTTATACTATCAATGTCCCATTTGACAGTACATAGGACTAGAGACATTTAAGTACCAAACTTGTTATAGTGATTAGAGATCTCATCAACCATGATCATTATCATGGTTCTCTATCACAGTTTGATACTAAGGACGTTACTATATATGTACAACAAATAACATGAAGATAAACAATATATAATAACATAAGTGCTTTTATTAATCATAATAAAGTTATTACATGAACTAAATAGACTATAAATGACCCGACCCGGTCGGATCCGGTCCAACCCGATTGGGTTTAAGACACCTTTCCAACAATCTCCCACTTGGCCTAAAGGCAATCACCCATATGCCTAAGCCCGTGCAAGTGAACATGTTTCTCATGCTTTGCTTGAGACAATGCCTTGGTTAACGGATCAGCTATGTTATCATCCGTGTGGACCTTCTCTATCTTTACATCTCCTCTATCTACTATCTCTCTAATCAAGTGATAGCGCCGTAACACATGTTTGGACTTCTGATGAGACCTTGGTTCCTTTGACTGAGATATCGCTCCATTATTATCACAGTACAGAGGCACTGGACCTTCAATGGAGGGAACCACACCAAGTTCAGTAATGAACTTCTTCATCCAAACTGCTTTATTTGCTGCCTCCGAGGAGGCTATGTATTCGGCTTCCGTTGTAGAGTCTGCAGTAGTCTCCTGCTTGGAACTCTTCTAGCTCACTGCTCCACCATTAAGCGTGAAAACAAATCCAGATTGTGACTTAAAGTCATCATTGTCAATTTGGAAACTGGCATCTGTGTAACCTCGTAAAACTAAATCATCGTTCCCGAAAACCAGGAACATATCTCTAATACGTCTCATGTAATTGAGGATATTCTTGACAGCAATCCAGTGACCATCACCTGGATTGGACTGGTACCTACTAGTCATACTTAGAGGGTACGAGACATCTGGTCTAGTGCACAACATGGCATACATGATAGACCCGATTGCCGAAGCATAATGGATCTTACTCATTTATGCCCTTTCCTCCTCTGTCTTATGACTCATTCCCTTCGATAGGTAGACCCCATGTGACATGGGCAGCAATCCACTCTTGGACTGCTCCATGCTGAATCTCTTCAGCATCTTGTCTATATAGGTGGATTGCGACAGACCAAGCAACCTTTTAGATCTATCTCTATAGATCTTTAGTCCTAGAATATAGGCTGAATCACCCAAGTCCTTCATTGAGAAGTTCTTGGATAACCAATCTTTGACCGATTGTAACATAGGCACATCATTCCCTATGAGCAATATATCGTCTACATAAAGCACTAAGAACAAAATGGCACTCTCACTAACCTTCTTATAAACACAGGGCTCATCTTCGTTCTTGATGAAATTAAACTGTTTGATTATCTCATCAAAGCAAAGATTCCAACTCCGAGAAGCTTGCTTTAATCCATAAATGGATCTTTGCAGTTTACACACTATCCTGGCGTCATTGATTGTGAAACCCTCAGGTTGTGTCATATACACCTCCTCAGACAGGTTCCCGTTAAGGAAAGCTGTTTTCACATCCATCTGCCAGATTTCATAATCTTGGTATGCTACAATAGTGAGCAAAATTCTAATTGATTTTAACATGGAAACAGGTGAAAAGGTTTCATCATAGTCAACTCCTTGTCTTTGCTTATAACCTTTTGCCACTAGCCTATCCTTGTAGGTAGTCACGTTACCGTCCATGTCGGTTTTTCTCTTAAAGACCCATTTACACCCTATAGGAACTATTCCTTCAGGTGGATCAACTAAGTTCCAAACTTGGTTGTCTTTCATGGATTCCATTTCAGAATTCATGGCATCCAGCCATTTCTCTTTGTCATGCCTTAATAGCACTTCCTCATAAGTTCTAGGGTCCTCAACTTCCATGAGATACACGCCAGTGTACTTTTCGGGTTAACGGCGTTCCCTGGTGGATCTTCGAGCTGCTAGTGTGTCCACGGTAGAGGCTGATGTCACATCTGTGTGTGGTGAGTCCTCTACTTCCATCAACTGACAGTTATCCGTAAGTGGTTCTCGAATATCTTCAAGATCAATCTTACTCCCACTGACCCTATCCAGAATAAACTCTTTCTCTAGAAAGTGGCCAGTCCTGGTAACAAACAACTTTTGTTCCTCGGGATGGTAAAATTGGTATCCTCTAGTTTCTCTAGGATAACTCACAAACAGACATTTGTCAGATCTAGCTTCTAATTTGTCAGGCATCATCCGCTTCAAGTAAGTAGGACAACCCTAAGGTTTAAGATATGCTAGACTCGGTTTCCTCTTGTGCCATACCTCGTTTGGTGCGGATTCAACCGTCTTTGATGGAACTCGGTTCAGTGTATAAGATGTGGTTTCTAGAGCATACCACCAAAACGATTTTGGGAGAACTGCATAGCTCATCATGGATCGTACCATGTCTAACAAGGTGCGGTTCCTCCTTTCGAGATCGCCATTCATCCGATGTGTACCTAGAGGGTCCATTCGGTAGAATCCCATTCTCCTTCAAATAGTCTTGAAACTCTCCATCTAGGTATTCTCCACCTCGATCGGATCGAAGTGTTTTGATTTCTTTACCTAGTTGTTTCTATACTTCACTTCTGAATTCCTTGAACTTTTCGAAGGCTTCAGACTTATACTTCATTAAGTATATATAACCATAGCGAGAATGGTCATCAGTGAAAGTGATAAAATAAGTGTGTCCTCCTTTGGCTTGAATTGACATTGGGCCACACACATCAGTATGTATGAACTCAAGCAATTCATTGGATCTTATCCCTTTGCCACTGACGGACGTTTTCTAGTGCTATACAATCCTTACCGGCAGTGTACCGGGTCAAATCATAGTGCTAGTATGGTGAGTCAGAGTGTCGAATCCTCAGGGAAACGTGGTAATTCTTTTAAGTGTGGTTAAACACCAAAGAGCTGTTATTAACTCGATCTAAACCGCAATTTTATAACACAGATTACTACTATTCTACTTAACATAAAGTAAATGTGTAATTTAAAAGTTATTCTAATATAATATATATAGATATATAAATATATATAGATGTACATGGATTGTAAAATATATATATATATATATATATATATATATATATATATATATATATATATATATATATATATATATATATATATATATATATATACCAATATATAGTTTATAATAATAGACTAGACAGATAATTTTATAGAACTAGCCAAAGTTTATATAATTGATTTATACGATCTTTTTTCATAAACGGAATGTGCTCGATCTTTCCTTTTATATTAGGTCCAATTAAGTAAATGAAACGGTGCACTCCTGAGGTTAACAATTCCTCCTCACACGAAGCGTATGAAAAATTGTCATATGTCAAATTGTCATCGCTTTAATCTCCACAACCGCCCCATGCTAATCTCGGTTAGTCTCGAGCAGTACAGTACAAATCTACCCCGGATAAAAGAGGTTATTCCGTTTGTCGACGGCGGATGTTATTCAAAAGGCTCCGGTTGTCGGCGGATCGATTTAACTTTCCGGTGTTAGTTTCAATTAAACCGTTGATTTTAACATTATTACGATCTTGAGCACAAATTTAATAAGATTCATCTTTCCCAAGACAAATCGCCCCGGGTAGGAAATAGGATTCCGTTGTCACGCTTTTCGACGGGCCAATTTTACCCTCCGGTTTTTCTATCTTTTATCTCATATCCTAACTTCTCCGGGTCGGGTTCATCGTTATGTTATATGTTGCGATTCATCTTGGTTAATTACGTCAATCCGAATATTATCAATATGTTGCAAAATAGAAAAAGATTCAATTAACTCAATTTTAGTAAAATTTTACTTAGACAGGATTCCTTTACCAAAAAGATCGAAATAAAACGATTATATAACTTTGGCTAGTTATTAGATTTAGCCTAAAAACATTATAACGACTAAAAAGATAAAAACAAACATAACAAACATAAATACTTTAGAAATTTTACCCGATTACAAATGCTGAATCAGAGGTCGTATTCTTCCGGATATTACAACGACTTCAACAACACCGAACTTCCGATAATTTCTCGAGCATTACAACAATACTACGGTATTATTATTTTTGGCATAAGGCCTATTTACAACTACTAAAATAAAAAGAAAATAAGAAGGAGGAGATATATATATATATATATATATATATATATATATATATATATATATATATATATATATATATATATATATATATATATATATATATATATATATATATATATATATGCTATATGTATATATATATTGGTACCCTCGATTATGAGCTCTTGCAATTATGATGTACCAAAGAACTTGACACCCACTTCCTTTATATATAGGAGGTGGCGCCCTATATTTGTGGAGGAGAAAAAAAACATTTTCCCAATAAAATAAGGAAAATCAATTAGATTTTATTATAATTAATTTTGCCAATATCTCATATTGAATATAATTATCTTATTACCATAAATCTATTTTTCCAAAATCAATTAATATCTTATATTAATATTATGGTGATCTCATTAATTAAAGTGCACAATCCAAGTGTATCTTATACACATCAATGTGGCGCCCCAATAGTCAATAAATTGACTTCCGAATATTCTTTAATTAATATAATTTGTATATAATTAATATCTTGCATTTTATTTAATCATAATAAATAAATACCACAATATTAATTTACCACTATAACCCTTATAGTCTAGAGATTAACTTTCCTAATTTGGTTATCAACTATAACTGCATTTTAATCCGACTCGATGTTCATATGTGTGTGACCCGATAGGCTTCCGAATATGTTGGTCGTAGACACAAAATGCAATTTACTAAATTGCCCTTTACGCCTAACGATCACGGGATAGTGTCTAGCAACACACCGTGACCCCCAATCATCGGAAGAGTCAAAAGCAATGACTACTACCTTTCATGTGAAGCAGTTACCGTGTAACTTACAATCATATCGCTGTAATAATATTCATACGATCGTATCTCGAGTGTCAATACATTAACGATCGTATCTTATAATCTAGATATCATGCTCTCTCGGGATTACACGTTTACTCCCACTTTGCAAAGATTCTCGAGAGCTAGACATTCCTTATAAGAAGGCCATTTCGGATATTCGATCCTAATCATAGGATACGCGATTCCCAGACGACCAATCATGTATACTCCGCATGCTTCAGTATCATACCCATTCACTACCGCATGATCACCCCGTGGCTAGGGGAAATCTCAAATGCGTCAAAGCATGACAATCCACACCGTGATGCTATGAAGACTCCGGTCTAATGGATAATTACAAAACCGCCATATAGTGTGACACTTAATGTAAGTGGGTCAGTCTAACGTACGCATTCTCTAATACACGTCCACGTACAATCCAACTGTCTCTACACTTCGATAGACGTGATCTATCCCTACCTTCTATAAGATATAAGACATCCAATACGTGCTAGTCTGGTTATACTATCAATGTCCCATTTGACAGTACATAGGACTAGAGACATTTAAGTACCAAACTTGTTATAGTGATTAGAGATCTCATCAACCATGATCATTATCATGGTTCTCTATCACAGTTTGATACTAAGGACGTTACTGTATATGTACAACAAATAACATGAAGATAAACAATATATAATAACATAAGTGCTTTTATTAATCATAATAAAGTTATTACATGAACTATAGACTATAAATGACCCGACCCGGTCGGATCCGGTCCAACCCGATTGGGTTTAAGACACCTTTCCAACAATCTCCCACTTGGCCTAAAGGCAATCACCCATATGCCTAAGCCCGTGCAAGTGAACATGTTTCTCATGCTTTGCTTGAGACAATGCCTTAGTTAACGGATCGGCTATGTTACCATCCGTGTGGACCTTCTCTATCTTTACATCTCCTCTATCTACTATCTCTCAATCAAGTGATAGCGCCGTAACACATGTTTGGACTTACGATGAGACCTTGGTTCCTTTGATCGAGATATCGCTCCATTATTATCACGATGATGAGGCACTTTGGACCTTCAATGGAGGGAACCACACCAAGTTCGATGAATGAACTTCTTCATCCAAATCTGCTTTATTTGTCGCCTCCGAGGAGGCTATGTATTCGGCTTCCGTTGTAGAGTCTGCGGTAGTCTCCTGCTGGAACTCTTCTAGCTCACCGCTCCACCATTAAGCGTGAAAACAAATCCAGTTGTGACTTAAAGTCATCATTGTCAATTTGGAACCGGCATCTCAGTGTAACCTCGTAAAACTAAATCATCGCTCCCAAAAACCAGGAACATATCCCTAATACGTCCTCATGTGTACTGAGGATATTCTTGACAACAATCCAGGACCATCACCGGATTGGTGGTACCTACTAGTCATACTTAGAGGGTACGAGACATCTGGTCTAGTGCACAACATGGCATACATGATAGACCCGATTGTCGAAGCATAATGGATCTTACTCATTTATGCCCTTTCCTCCTCTGTCTTATGACTCATTCCCTTCGATAGGTAGACCCCATGTGACATGGGCAGCAATCCACTCTTGGACTGCTCCATGCTGAATCTCTTCAGCATCTTGTCTATATAGGTGGATTGCGACAGACCAAGCAACCTTTTAGATCTATCTCTATAGATCTTTAGTCCTAGAATATAGGCTGCATCACCCAAGTCCTTCATTGAGAAGTTCTTGGATAACCAATCTTTGACCGATTGTGACATAGGCACATCATTCCCTATGAGCAATATGTCGTCTACATAAAGCACTAAGAACAAAATGGCACTCTCACTAACCTTCTTATAAACACAGGGCTCATCTTCGTTCTTGATGAAATTAAACTGTTTGATTATCTCATCAAAGCAAAGATTCCAACTCCGAGAAGCTTGCTTTAATCCATAAATGGATCTTTACAGTTTACACACTATCCTGGCGTCATTGATTGTGAAACCCTCAGGTTGTGTCATATACACCTCCTCAGACAGGTTCCCGTTAAGGAAAGCTGTTTTCACATCCATCTGCCAGATTTCATAATCTTGGTATGCTACAATAGTGAGCAAAATTCTAATGGATTTTAACATGGAAACAGGTGAAAAGGTTTCATCATAGTCAACTCCTTGTCTTTGCTTATAACCTTTTGCCACTAGCCTAGCCTTGTAGGTAGTCACGTTACCGTCCATGTCGGTCTTTCTCTTAAAGACCCATTTACACCCTATAGGAACTATTCCTTCAGGTGGATCAACTAAGTTCCAAACTTGGTTGTCTTTCATGGATTCCATTTCAGAATTCATGGCATCCAGCCATTTCTCTTTGTCATGCCTTAATAGCACTTCCTCATAAGTTCTAGGGTCCTCAACTTCCATGAGATACACGCCAGTGTACTTTTCGGGTTAACGGCGTTCCCTGGTGGATCTTCGAGCTGCTAGTGTGTCCACGGTAGAGGCTGATGTCACATCTGTGTGTGGCGAGTCCTCTACTTCCATCAACTGACAGTTATCCGTAAGTGGTTCTCGAATATCTTCAAGATCAATCTTACTCCCACTGATCCTATCCAGAATAAACTCTTTCTCTAGAAAGTGGCCAGTCCTGGTAACAAACAACTTTTGTTCCTCGGGATGGTAAAATTGGTATCCTCTAGTTTCTCTAGGATAACCCACAAACAGACATTTGTCAGATCTAGCTTCTAATTTGTCAGGCATCATCCGCTTCAAGTAAGTAGGACAACCCTAAGGTTTAAGATATGCTAGACTCGGTTTCCTCTTGTGCCATACCTCGTTTGGTGCGGATTCAACCGTCTTTGATGGAACTCGGTTCAGTGTATAAGATGTGGTTTCTAGAGCATACCACCAAAACGATTTTGGGAGAACTGCATAGCTCATCATGGATCGTACCATGTCTAACAAGGTACGGTTCCTCCTTTCAGATACGCCATTCATCTGATGTGTACCTAGAGGGGTCCATTCAGGTAGAATCCCATTCTCCTTCAAATAGTCTTGAAACTCTCCATCTAGGTATTCTCCACCTCGATCGGATCGAAGTGTTTTGATTTCTTTACCTAGTTGTTTCTATACTTCACTTCTGAATTCCTTGAACTTTTCGAAGGCTTCAGACTTATACTTCATTAAGTATATATAACCATAGCGAGAATGGTCATCAGTGAAAGTGATAAAATAAGTGTGTCCTCCTTTGGCTTGAATTGACATTGGGCCACACACATCAGTATGTATGAACTCAAGCAATTCATTGGATCTTATCCCTTTGCCACTTGACGGACGTTTTCTAGTGCTATACAATCCTTACCGGCGATGTACCGGGTCAAATCATAGTGCTAGTGTGGTGAGTCGAGTGTCGAATCCTCGTGAAACGTGGTAATTCTTTTAAGTGTGGTTAAACACCAAAGAGTCATTATTAACTCGATCTAAACTGCAATTTTATAACACAGATTACTACTATTCTACTTAACATAAAGTAAATGTGTAATTTAAAAGTTATTCTAATATAATATATATAGATATATAAATATATATAGATGTACATGGATTGTAAAATATATATATATATATATATATATATATATATATATATATATATATAGATACCAATATATAGTTTATAATAATAGACTAGACAGATAATTTTATAGAACTAGCCAAAGTTTATATAATTGATTTATACGATCTTTTTCAGTAAACGGATTGTGCTCGATCTTTCCTTTTATATTAGGTCCAATTGAGTAAATGAAATGGTGCACTCCTGAGGTTAACAATTCCTCCTCACACGAGCGTATGAAATTGTCGCTTAAACATCAAATATTATTTAGATGTAATTGTACATGTAATACTTAATAAGTATAAATAAAATATTAGAATTATTTTTAATCGCAACTATTATGAAATCCTGGAATCGTAAACTTGGTCAGGTAGTTGACAAAATGGCTTATAAAGTTTAGGCTCAAGATGTTGGTTAATCGGAAAAAAAGAAATCAAAAAGAGAAAGAGGCAAGTCGATGCATTTACATCTTCATATTCTTGATCAAAAAAAATCTCGATTAATAGCATCCAACTATTTTTATTCCAACTATTTTTCGATTTTTCTTTTTTTTTTATAAGAACTAAAAGCGTGAGTGTGTGTAGAAAATCAAACTTACAAGCATTGCTTCATCAAGATTGATCGAGTACTACTCTTTCGATCGAAAATTACAAGTCCGGTTTCCTTAAACTTGTAATCATTCTTGAGATCTTATGATTCGACTTTTTCTTTTTCATTCTATGCCTTCATTCCCAAAGAATAGGACATTTCGAGATAATACCCTATTGGACTACTATCATCAGCAATCAGGAGCTTTTAAACCTCATAGTGATATAGGACATTTCGAGATAACACCCTACTGCACTCAAATCATTGGTAGCTACAACCAATATGTTCTTTTTATTTTTAAGTTGTCGATCAAAGATAAGGAAGATACCTGGTATTTGATTTGTGTAGATATGGTGCTTCGTTCTTAATTCTTTTATAGAATATTAACATATCCGAACTCATTGCCAAAATCGACTATCTTGCAAGTGTCATGAGGTAAGATCGAATATACTAATACTTATCTAATTTTTCCAATCTCAAAGATACACCAAAACTTAGCTTTTATGTCTTCATCTCTTTTCATAAGATGCATAAAAACTTACATGGAATTTTCAAGGAAATGTAGACCAAAATTAGCTAAAGGTCGGTTACATCTAGTTAATCATAATAGCAATTTCGGTGAGGTCTTGATCACTCTAATCAAAGTGAGGTAGAACAAAAATTAGAAATTTATTTAGGTAGGCTATTTGGCTATAGTTTATATTTTTGTGGTGCCAAAAATCGCCATCCCTAGTCCAATTCCAAACTCATAATTCATATTGAAAAGAAAATTATTCTAAAAATTTTACTTATAAATATCAACATACCTATATAATTTCATGAAAACAATATTTAACATTAATTACTCAATTATATAAACTTAAAATCTAGTTAAAATCTAAATTAGACATAAAATATAATTATAATATAGATTTTAACGAGATTTTAAGTAGACATAAAATATAATTATAATATATCTAATTTACTTTACTTAATTAAAAACTTATTCTTCCAAATTATATCATTTTTTTTTTCATATTTATATATTAACTACTTAATTTATCTAAAAAATTAAAACTGATAAGTAATAAAAAATTTGATAATTTTAATAATTTATAACTATTTTTTCGAAATTTTAATGAATTTTCTAACCTAACTCTACTCCCCACTTACGAAGTGGCATCGTCCCGATGTTCAATGAGTATTAAATAAGTAGGTTTGAAAATAAAATTAAAATTATCTATTATCATTATTATTCTGATTTCATTCTTAGCGTATACTAATATATTATTAAATAACAAACAAACTTAAAAAAACTTAAACATATATATTAAACAGGATAATAAAAACGATTACAATTAAAAAGACTTAACTAACTGAACTTAAAAACTACCAACTTAAACAAACTTAATCATAACTCTTAAAACTGAAAAACCATTTTAAATGGTTGACGAACATCCCGGTGTATCCACCGGCAATAATCCAACTCTACTATCTCTTGAAGGAAAAATTTCATCCGTCTCCAACTCACCAACTCCATTCATCCGAACGCACAGTCTTGAAATCATCCACGAAGAAGGCATAGGCTTCCCCACGCCCCTTTGTTATGGCAAACTCTAACACCGTCCTCTCCGATTAAAATTCCCAATCCACATACTCACCAAATGCCAAGGCGTACAACAAAAGCATTTCATTACCATTAAGGCTCTCAAAATCCCAAGTAGGATACACCACTGAGTTAATGAAATGTTTCCATGCCTTTAAATGTGGAAGTAAGGCATTTGTGGACAAATCGTGATTCGAATCAAAGAGTGGAAAAAGACACTGGAATGCCTCATGAGTTTTATTTAGATGATTATAGGCATTATTCAATCCCCACTTTATTTCAAAGTGTGGCGTCACAAAGTGAATTTCAAAAGTTGATTAATAATAGACGAAGAGAAGGGAACAGCCACTCCTCTTACTGTGATAATTTGAGTAATTTCAATCATGGATGTCGACATCAAGGCAGAATAAAATTCTCGAACAATCGAGATATTTACTCGTCCTCTTGGCGCACTCACAAACGTTTTACAACCGAATCCTCCATCGATCGAGTTTATCGAAATTCAAACTTTTCTCCAACAGGATTGGAGAATTAGCAAAACGAGGGTGTAAAGGCATATTATCGTTGGATGCTCGGGATTCTGGAGCTACAGCTTCCGGTGTGTTTGGTTCATATGAATTAACAGAGGGCGAGGAATGGTTTGACATTTTTAAAAACAGATGAAAACTTAAAACAGATGAAAGTAAAAAGATAGTAAAAAGATAGAAAGTGAAGGTGATGGCAAAGTTTGCTCATGGCTTCATTCCTTTTAATAGATAGTAAATAAACATACGTGGATGCATTAGACGAACTCGAGAATGAGTCACCCCTTTTCCCGGATCGGTCTGAGAGTAGGCCGGACCGGTCCGGCCTCAATATCCTTTCATCGAGTACAGAGGTAAAAGTCAATTTTGGTTTTGATTTTTTTACTTCCCTCACAAGTGTAACTAAGACGATACTTTAAATAAAATAAAATAAAAAACTACTATAAAACGAAACAATGAAAATGAAAAACAAACCAAAATCTAAATGAAAATGTCGAAAATAAAAACGTGCAGTAAAAATGTTTAAATATAGTAATAAAATTCAATCTTCTTCATAATCTTCCTCAGGATCAACATGAAAGCTCGAACTCGAAACCACCGAGAAGTCGGGCGGCTGAAATGTAGTCGTGTTCCTGACTGAACTATCAAGACCCATAGAACTCATGCCAAGTAGTGATATGCGCAAACTCAATGAATCCTCCCCAACTAGACATTGCAGTCTCTCGAATACACACTTCGAAAATACACCAGTATCACTCGATTGGCTTCCAAAAGGATATGACATTGGATGAATGCTCGAGGGTGGTGGAATAGGTGCACACCACTCTGGTAAGGTATACGGATTGGACTGACAAGGTGGATAGGCAGGATCATCAAAAGTAGGATCACGAAGCAACTGCTCGTTCCTCCTTAAACCTCTACGAATATCGTCACACCACTGCCTATTACTATCAGCAAACAAAGCCATGTTGGCTTGACCACGTGCAACGTCCGAAACTAAAGATTGAAACATGTCATAAGTGATAGTGTTGGAGAAAGGAGTTTGTTGAGGCTGACTAGAAAAAGATGGAAAAGAAGAAGATGTGGAAACCGGGTGGAGTGGTTGAGTTTGACGGCTTCTAATCAAAGAGCTAATTTTACCATCCGGAAGCCTAGTCAAACTTGGTCCAATCGAGGTGCATCTGCCAGAGCTAACTTGTCATTAGCAGAATGGTACTCCCGACCTCGACATAAATCCGAAATAAAACAAGGGAAGTCTGAGATGACTCCACAGTGCGGCAATGACAATGCTTTCGAAAACTCTTTTAAACATTACCTTTCCAACATCCACCTTTACATCATTTACCATCGCCCATGCGATACAAACATCTTCTTTTCCATAAGACGTATGTTTACTCGAAGGATAGAGATTATGGCTAATAAACCTTTTAATCGCCCTTAAACCTCTAAAACACTTCCCGTAGTTAAACCTATTTTCAACCCACACAAATGGTTGAATCAAAAGCATCTTTGAGCTCTCAAGGCGATCTGCTCAAATCTTGCAGATCATCTAAACTCCAAACTACCCTGTAATCTTCATTATCTGGAAAAACTTCAACTCCCAAAATCGCATTTATAACGGCAGGGTTAAAGGTAACATTTCTAGCTCTTAGGGGTAAAGCTTGCGACTCAGTAAGCTCATCCTGTGAAAATGTAGACAAAACCGAATAAAACTCAAATACTAAAGTCGTATTTATTTCCTTCTCTTTTGTCGCTAATTCTAACCACTGATGTCTCGTAAAAATATCCTTAACTTCATCACCTAAGTCATCAAAATCTAATCCTCTTTCAACCAAAACATCACACTTACTATAAATCCTTTGATACGCATTCTTAGCTTCTTGTGATGCTGTTTTATTGAAGCTTACGGCTTCTTCTTCAGGTGATAAAATTATCGTGCCTACTACCGGAGTTGCTATAGGAATGTTCGATTTCCGCTTCTTAGAGGCTTTTCTACTCGACTCAGCCATTCTACGATATTGGTAAAGCCAATCAACAACACAACAACAAAAAAACAACAAAAAAATAAAAATGTCACAACACACTCAAAAATCAAAACAGTTGAAATTAATCTAAAAAAATTATGAAAAATACGAAATTGATAACTAATTAAACTAAATAATACCTTATAATGAAGAAAACGTTGAAAAATAGGCCGGAAAAGTTGTAAAGTCGCCGGAATAAAAATGGAGCTTGTTTTCGATCCTTTTCGATTTTTTTAACTTTTGTGGAAGAGAAGAGATGAAAGGAGGAAGAAATCAAGTGGTGGTGTAGTGTGAGATGAAATTTTATGGAAGAATTGAAAAAAAAAATTGAGTAGTGGGGTTTTGGGGTGTGGGGCGGCGGCAAAAAATTAGGGAAGTAGAAGATGGAGAAGAAAAGGGGTCCCCGTTTTTTTATGCAAATAGACCCCGGATCGGTCCGGGTTAAAGGCCGGATCGGTCCGTGCACAAATTTTTTTTTTTTTTTATTTTTTTACTTTTTATGATTTTTGATTAAAAACTTATAAAAACTCTAATAAAACTTAATTAAGCTTGATTAAAATCTTAAAAATAATTTTATAACAATTTTTTAAAAATTTAATAAAATCTTTTTAAAACTTAATAAAAAACTTATAAAAATTTAATAAATTTATATTAATTCTTATAAAATATCTAAATTAAAACTAAAAAAAGCTGTTATAAAATTTTTATAAAACTCCTTAATTTTATAAAGATCCAATTTTTATTTTTTTTAAATTTTCAGAAGTTATGAGAAAATTTTATAAAATATTAATAAAACATAAGAAAAGACTCGAAACTTAAGGGGTTCCTGATTCTTCGATTTCTAAATCTTCCAGAGTTCTGATATAACGTTCAATCAACCTAACTCCTAAAAACGAAGCATTTGAATTATCTCTTGGAATTCCGTCGGGATTTTCAGATAACCACCTAATCGTTCCTTCCTAACAAATTTCAAACACTCATCCTGGGATTTGGTTGTGTTTTTCCCACAAATCAAAGATGTTCACTTTTTTCCACAGATTACGCATCTCATGTAAACTTTGCCCTTCTTTTATTGCATTCCTTGATGTTCCATTACAAACTTCTTTCAATCTAATCTCTCTCAACAATTTCTTGTTTTGCTCAAAAACTAAAGCTTCTATAGCAAACGCGACATCTTTATCAAGGCCTAATTTCAAAAGTAAAACAAAAACTCCTAATCTATCTAAAAAAGACATCCAGTTCTTTTACGTCTATTGGTAAAAGACGAAAAGAGTTTAAACATAAATAAAAACACGTAAAAGTAGAGTAAAGATAGATAGCACCTTGGTATTCGGTGATTTCGCTCGCTTTCGCTTTTCGGTTTTTCGCTTTTTCAATTTGTCGGGGATCAATCAAGAGCATTACTTCTTCTTTCAGGTGATTCCTTCTCCTCCACAAATAACTTTACTCTGTGGCCATTGGCTATAAAAGTCGATATTTCATCGCTTAGTTCAACAACTCATTTGAAAACTCATGTTTACTTTAAATGGACTCATCCCATCTTGATTTAAGCTTACCTGGAAACAACTTTAAACGTGAATTGTGCAAGAGCACTCGATCACCTACATGGAACTTACCTTTAAAGATTCTCTTATCATGGAAAGATTTCGTGTGTTCCTTTGTAGATTCGAGCATTTTCATAAGAATCGAGACGAAATTCTTCTAGTTCTCATTAATTGAAGCAATCTATGATCACCGGCGACCTTAGGATCGAAATTGTAAATCTAATAGCCTGTAAGGCTCGGTGTTCTAACTCAACCTGAGATGACAAGACTTACCAAAGACTAGCTTATAGGAGAACAACCAATTGGTGTTTTAAAAGTCGCTCAGACGCCCATAATGCATCATCTAATTTAATCGCCCAATTTTTACGATTTGAATCCACTTGCTTTCTCCACGATTCTTTTGATTTCTCTTTTGACACCTCTACTGTCCCACCGGTTTGCGGATGATAGTATGCGTCCTAACTTATCGCTTACACCATATTTTTCAACTATCTTAGTAAATGGTCTATTGCAAAGTGTGTGACCTCATCACTAATGATAGCCCTCGAATGCCATATCTGGTAAATATATTCTTTTTAAGGAATCGTATGACAACTTTGGTATCATTAGTGGGAAGAGCTTCAGCTTCTACCCATTTCGAGACATAATCTACCATTACAAGAATAAATCTTTTTACAAAAGATATAGGGAAAGGTCCAATGAAATCTATACCTCAAACATCAAATAACTCACATTCTAAAATAGGTTGCATAGGCATTTCATGTTTTTAGATATATTTCCCCATTTTTGACAAGACTCACAAGATTTAACATACTTATAAGCATCTCTATATAGTGTAGGCCAATAAAAACCATATTGTAAAACTTTAAAAACAGTTTTCCAACCTCCATGATGACCTCCTGCCTCACGATCATGACAAAATGATAAAACACTTAAAATTTCATTATCAGGCACACATTTTCTGATTATCCCATCCGAACATTTACGGAAAAGGTCTGGCTTCTTTTTCTGCTGCCAAGTCCAATGAGACGGAATATAATCACAGGTTAAGTAATTAATGATATCTCCAAACCAAGGTGACATTTCCTTACAAGGAATTCTATTCTTTAATAACTGCATGGTGGAAGGAGTATCTATTCTAAATAGTTGTTCATCAGGAAATGAATCTTTAATTTCATTTCCTATTTCTTCATCATTTTCCATTCTACTTAGATGATCTCACTACTACATTCTCACTTCCTTTTTTCTCTTTAATTTCAATATCGAATTCTTGAAGTAAGAGAATCCATCTAAGAAGACGAGGTTTAGCATCTTTCTTACTCAAGAAATACTTGATCTTTGTCGAATGGTCTCAGTATAAATTATTACCTTAGAACCAACAATATACGATCGAAACTTATCTAAGGCAAAAATCACACCAACAGCTTCTTTTACTCAGTAGTTGCATAATTTAGTTGAGCAATGTTTAATGTGTGAGATGCATAGTAAATAGCTTTGAGAATTTTGTTATATCTTTGACCTAAAACAGCTCTCTACAAATAAATCACTTGCATCACACATAATCTCAAACGGCAAACTCAGCTTTGGTGCTACTAAAAGCTCGTGCAATGAGTTAATCTCACTTTTAGGTCTCTGAAAGCTTCCATACATTTACCACAAAGTTAAAAGGTACTTCTTTTCAAGCAAATGACTTAGAGGCTTTGCTACTTTTCTGAAATCGGCAATGAATCTTCTATAAAATCCTGCAAGTCCCAGATATCCTCTTAGAGTTCTTAAATTGACTGGTGGAGGTAACTTTTCAATTACTTCGACTTTAGCTTTATCAACTTCAATACCTTCTTCAGAGATTCTATGACCTAAAACAATTCCTTCCGATACCATTAGATGACATTTTTCCCGCTTTATTACTAGATTGGTATCTTCACAAATAAGTAACACTCGTTCTAAGTGTAACAAACAAACATCAAATAAGTCTCCGTAAACACTAAAGTCATCCATAAAAATTTCTAAGAATTTCTCAACCATATCAAAGAAATATAGCCATCATACACCTTTGAAACGTAGGTGGTGCATTACATAAACCAAACGGCATTCTTTTATAAGCAAAAGTTCCATAAGGACAAGTGAAAGTAGTTTTTTCTCTATCTCCTACGCAATGAATATCTCAGAAATATCCTGAATAACCATCTAAGAAACAGTAATACTTATGTCCACTTAAAAGTTCTAACATCTGAACTATGAATGGAAGTGGATGATGATCTTTCTTAGTATGATCATTTAGTTTTCTAAAATCAATGCACATTCGATAACCTGTAATCTCTCTTGCCGGAATCCATTCATTCTTTTCATTCTCTTTCACTGTGAAACCTCCTTTATTTGGTACCACTTGAGTTGGACTTACCCATTCACTATCTGATATGGGAAAAATTATCCCCATTTCTAATAGCTTAATGACCTCTTTCTTAACAATTAACTGCAAATTTGGGTTGAGGCGGCATTGCGGTTGAATACAAGGTTTAGCATCTTCCTTCAGAATTATCTTATGAACGCAAATCTCAGGGCTAATACCTTGAATATCGGCAACTGTCCATTCAAAAGCTTTCTTAAGCTTTTTCAACATTCTAAGTAATTGATGTTCTTGTTGCTCAGTTAAAGATGATGAAATAATAACCGTAATAGATTATTAGTCTCAAGAAAAGCATACTTGATTTAAAGGTAACGGTTTCAATTCCAGTTCTTAGGTGGATCTTCCAGTGATGGTTTAAGAACTGGTCCTTCTAGTTCTAATTCCAAATACTTATGTCATGATGGTTTAAAAGTAAAACTTCCTTTATCTAGAGAAAGGATTATCTCTTTCATTTCGGTGTCTTTCTCATCTTCCTAATAGATAGACAGAGTTAAGCATTCTTCTAATCTGTCTTCAAAAGTTGGCAATCGAATATCATAGATGTAAATGAATATCTTCTATAAAAGAACATGATTCTGGTGATCTGTATGGATGGTTCATAGCTTTGAAAATATTGAAAGCAACTTCATCTTCATTGACTCTCAGAATTAACTCTCCTTTCTGGGCATCTATTAAAGTTCTTCCTGTAGCTAGAAATGGTCGACCTAAGATAAGTGGCGCTGAATATCCTTCTTCCATTTCCATAAATACAAAGTCTACTGGAAAATAGAACTTGTCTACTTTAACCAATATGTCCTCAATAATTCCTTTAGGGTATTTAATCGATCTATCTGCCATTTGCAGAGTCATTTCAGTCTTCGTAAGCTTTCCTATGCCTAGATTTCTATAATCCTCATAAGACATGAGATTTATACTAGCTCCAAGATCACATAAGACCTTCTTAAACAGAAATCCTCCAATTTCACATGGGATGGTAAAACTTCCAGGATCTTTCAGTTTATGTGGTAACTTATCTTTATAAAACTATGAAACATTCTTCATTTAGGCATATATTCTCATATTCCTCTAATTTTTTCTTGTTTGACAGAATATCTTTCTAAACTTTCCATAAGCGAGCATACTAATTAGAGCTTCGATAATGTGGATATTAACATGAATATGACGAAAAGTATCAAGGAAACGAGCATACTTGATCGCTTTAATCTTTTAATTTGATCTTTAGGTGGGTAAGGTAAAGATTCTAAATCTATAACCTTTGATCCCAAAGTCATTTTCTTTTTCCTTTCTCCTTAAACTTTTGAGTATTACTTGATCGCCAAGTATCATGATCTTGAGTATTTTCTTTTAAAACATTCCACTGAATCAATCTCTACTTGATTCCTTCATTCTTCTTGTTTTTCATCCTTGTTTTCATTATCTTCTATTCTAACATGTTCCTTGAATAAAGTCCTTAAATCTTTATCCATGGGATCTTTCAAAATCCTTGGGATTTTTACCCATTTTTCACCTTCATTCTCAGGTTCCAAACTTCTATTCCTTTTCAAGAAATTCTCTATAATTTCTTCTTCCTCATCAGTGAATTCAAGTTCATCTTTAGTTTCATCATTTTTTCCATCTAAATCATTTTCTACTTCATTATTTCCGAAGTTTTCTACTCCATTACTACCACAGAGTTTTCTACTTCTCGTAACTACAACATTTACCTCTCTTGGGTTTCTTTCAGTATTTCTTGGCAATCCTCCGGGAGGTCTACTGTTATTACGTTCACCTTCCCTACTCAAATGATCTTCCATATTCCTTAATGAGGCTTCTATCGTTCTCATTCTGGTATCATGTCCACTCATAGATGTTTTCATTGAACTCAAATCCTTAGAGACTGTACATATAGAAGTCATCATTGTTTCCATATTCTTAGCTTGAGTATATACTACACCCATCATATTTTCCATTAGTTTTTCCTATTTTTCAACTCCTTCTGTAGGTTGAGTTGAACTTTGAGTTACTGGTATACTTTGAGTGGTATGTTGAGGATAGGATCAAGGTAATGATTGTAAATTCGATTAGATGTATTTTCTTGATAAACTTGATTATTATTCATATTCCTATACTTGAATCGGATATGGCGGTTGTCCTTGCTTACTAGGGTTTTCGGACCATCGAAAGAAGGGTGATCTCTTCTAATAGCATTAAACGAGTTTGAATATGCATTGTTCAAATTCCTATGTCAAGAAGAAAACTCACCTCCTCTCTTGAATATCATGTTGGTTCTTCGATCCCTAATGGCATATTATCCTGATTTGAGTATTCAGTTGGTGTACTATTTTCTGAACTTTGGTTTTTGTTCGATTGTAGGCCATCAAATTTCCTACTCAAATTTTCTAAATGTGCTAGAACTTCCGTATTAGATGTACATTCTCCTGCAAAAGCTACTTTTCTGGTGCTAGAACCAGTTTCCCACATTCTGTTATTTTTGAAAATCTTTTCTATAGCATCGTAAACAATTTGAGATTCACTCATCATTAAAGAACCACCACATGCATGATCTACATCTGCACGTGAATCTTTTCTTAATTTACGACAAAAAAGTTGAATTTGCATATCTAAGGAATAACCATGGTCGGGACAGGCTCTTAACAATTTTTTAAATCTTTCCCGTGCATTCCCAAGCGCTTTCTTGGATCCTGTCTAAAGTTAGCAACCTCGACTTTTAATTCCAAATTTCGTCACTGGAGTGAAATATTGTTTCAGAAATCAGTTTGAATATCCTCCCAACTAGTAAGTGAATGACGTGGAAGAGACATAAACCAATCTCGGGCTCGTCCTTTTAAAGAAAAAGGAAACATAGTCATCCTCGTTAGTTCCTTATGAGCACCTTGACTTTTGGCTGTATTGCACAGTTCTTCAAAAGATAGAGATGATGATGTGGATCTTCATCATCCTCTCCTAGGAATTGGGCACTTGCGTCAATTAAACCAAAAAGATGAGATTTAATTTCGAAATTATTCACTCCTTCATTGGGTAAAAGTATGGGATTATTAGTCTGGTTTCTTCTCATGGTTTGATCACAGATAGGTCTCGGGTTTGGTGGGTTATTACGATTATTCTGGTTCCGATCTTGATTATTTTTATTATTATGATTTTGATTATTATTAGGGTTAACAGGGTTTTGTCCATGCCCAGGAGCATGATCTAGCCTCTGTTCATTTGTTTCATCACTAGTTTCAGCCATTTCTGTATTTTGATTAGAAGATGATTCCGTTGGAGATTTTCCAAGGAGTCCTAAGCTGGTTTGACCACGCTTACTCTCTATTCAGAATCGCCTTTCGTAGCGTTTATGTCAGGGCTTATAAGGAGTAAGTGAGGCTTTCTTTGCTTGGTCATCAACTAACGAAAATAGAAAAATGCTCGAGTTTTATAGAAGAAGAAAATTGGTACTAAAAGAAAGTAGATACCAACGAAAAATAAAATAGAAATGAGATAAGAAAAAGTGTTGATTTATCCTCGAGAATTTTGAGCTAATACAAGTAGTAACCATAGACACAAAGAAATAAATTAGCGACGTGGTCCCCGGCAACGGCGCCAGAAAGCTGACGGACGTTTTCTAGTGCTATACAATCCTTACCGGCAGTGTACCGGGTCAAATCATAGTGCTAGTGTGGTGAGTCAGAGTGTCGAATCCTCAGGGAAACGTGGTAATTCTTTTAAGTGTGGTTAAACACCAAAGAGTCATTATTAACTCGATCTAAACCGCAATTTTATAACACAGATTACTTACTATTCTACTTAACATAAAGTAAATGTGTAATTTAAAAGTTATTCTAATATAATATATATAGATATATAAATATATATAGATGTACATGGATTGTAAAATATATATATATATATATATAATATATATATATATATATATACCAATATATAGTTTATAATAATAGACTAGATGAGATAATTTTATAGAACTAGCCAAAGTTTATATAATTGATTTATACGATCTTTTTCAAGAAATGTAATGTGCTCGATCTTTCCTTTTATATTAGGTCCAATTGAGTAAATGAAATGGTACACTCCTGAGGTTAACAATTCCTCCTCACACGGCGTATGAAATTGTCATATGTCAAATTGTCATCGCTTTTAATCTCCACAACCGCCCATGCTAATCTCTCGGTTAGTCTCGAGCAGTACAGTACAAATCTACCCCGGATAAAAGAGGTTATTCCGTTTGTCGAGACGGCCGATGTTATTCAAAAGGCTCCGGTTGTCAGGCGGATCGATTTAACTTTCCGGTGTTAGTTTCAATTAAACCGTTGATTTTAACATTATTACGATCTTGAGCACAAATTTAATAAGATTCATCTTTCCCAAGACAAATCTGCCCCCGAGTAGGAAATAGTATTTCGTTGTCACGCTTTCGCACTGCCAATTTTACCCTCCGGTTTTTCTATCTTTTATCTCATATCCTAACTTCTCTGGTCAGTTCATCGTTAGGTTATATGTTGCGATTCATCTTGGTTAATTACGTCAATCCGAATATTATCAATATGTTGCAAAATACAAAAGGATTCAATTAACTCAATTTTAGTAAAATTTTACTTAGACAGCATTCCTTTACCAAAAAGATCGAAATAAAACGATTACATAACTTTGGCTAGTTATTAGATTTAGCCTAAAAACATTATAACGACTAAAAAGATAAAAACAAACATAACAAACGTAAATACTTTAGAAATTTTACCCGATTACAAATGCTTTCAATCGAGGTCGTATTCTTCCGGATATTACAACGACTTCAACAACACCGAACTTCCGATAATTTCTCGAGCATTACAACAATACTACGGTATTATTATTTTTGGCATAAGGCCTATTTACAACTACTAAAATAAAAAGAAAATAAGAAGGAGGAGATATATATATATATATATATATATATGCTATATGTATATATATATTGGTACCCTCGATCTGCTCTGCACTGATGCTCCTTATATAGAAATTTGGATGAAGGCCGGACCGGGCCGGGTCATAGCCGGACTGGGCCGGTGTAATCATCACATTCATCCCCCTTAATTATCCAATTTCCGGATAAAATTATATATTTTAGAATAAAACTTCTAAAATTCATATCTCGAGTTCTGGATCTCCAAACAACATGATTCAAGAGGCATCGGAAAGCTCTTGGAAAAATCTACAACTTTCATGAAGGACTCTTCTTCAGAAAATGTCGTTTTGATGAGCCATTCATTTATCGAAGATATTTCTCGATTACCACTAAATCGAATCGATTAGCCACTTGACCACTTCGATTGACCACTTAAGCTCATGACATTCTCTAAATCCTTTCAGAAATATGATTATACTTCAAAATGTCGATTCTCGGGGTCTTGGCTTATACATCTGCGATAAAATACCATAAATACCCACGTAAATCTGACACGACATTCCGATTTACTAAAATCGGTACAAAATGATAACTTTTCACTATTATTACTAAGTTTTACTACTAACTACTCTAAACTATAAAGATTAACATTTCATACTATTTATATCATAATTTCATATATTTTATATAGAATTCGTTGATAAAACATAATAACATAACGTATATTTAATCATATAAAAGTAGTATATCAGCCACTAAAAGGTGACTTTGTCATCTTGTCAAGTAAACAGGCTTCGCATGTATCAAACGATTCGTAATCGAATTGATCCAACATTCCATCTTTATGGAGTTCGGAAATGCGGTTCTTATTTATATGGCCAAGTCTACAATGCCATAAGTAGGATTCATTCAAGTCGTTTGTCTTGGCTTTCTTGTAATTTATATTAAGTACGTCAACATTCATATCTAATATGTAGAGACCATTGCTAAGTATGCCAGTACCATAAAATATTCCATCACGTGAAAAAGAACAACAAATATTCTCAAACGTAAATGAAAAACCATCAACATCTAATGCGGAAATGGAAATAATGCTCTTCGTAAGAGCAAGAACAAAATAACAGTTACTAAGTTCAAGTACTAGCCCACTGGGCAATGAAAGAAATAAACTCCTATGGCTAGTGCAGCAACACTTGCTCCATTCCCAACGCGTAGGTCCGCCTCTCCTTTCTTTAGATCTCTAGTTCTTCTTAGTGCCTGCATATTCATACAAATATGAGAACCACAACTAGTATCTAATACCCAGTGGTTAGACTTAGAAGAAGTAATGTTGATCTCAATCATAAATATACCTGAAGTCGAAGCATCAGAATGCTTCTTCTTGGTACTCAAGAAGCCTTTGCAGTTTCTCCTCCAATGTCCGGTCTCACCGCAATGGAAGCAAGCATCCTTGGATTTGTCTTTTGCTATCTTAGGCATTGGCTTAGGGGCAGCCTTCGCCTTCTTGGACTTTTTCTGGGCTTTTGCCTTGCCCTTGCTCAAGTGACCAAAGAACACTTGCTTTCCCTACCCCACGCTGTCGGCGCTTTCAACATGTTCAATAACTCCGCAAGGGAGAAATCTATCTTGTTCATGTGATAATTCATCACGAACTGTGAGAATGAATCAGGTAGAGATTGTAGAATCAAGTCAATACTCAATTCTTGCTCCAACTTATGGCCCGGCTTCCCAAGCCTCTCTATGTACCTGATCATCTTTAGCACGTGTCACCCTACAGCAGTCCCAGATGCCATCTTACAACTAAACAGGGCCTTCGAGACCTCGTACCTCTCAATGCGAGACTGAGAAGCATAGAGTTCCTTTAGGTGGACCATGATTGTATAGGCGTCCATAGACTCATGTTGTTTCTGCAGTTCAGGTGTCATAGAAGTAAGCATGATACATGTAGCATCAGTACTCTCAGAACAGTGCTTGTTATACTTCTCGATAGCATCCGCAGCCGAACCCTCAGGGGGCTCTTCCGGTAGGGCCTCGTCCAAGACATAGCCAATCTTCTCGTGCCTCAAAATGATTTTGAGGTTTCTTTCCCAATCGAGAAAATTAGTTTCGTCAAGCTTGTTGTCGATGATAAAACGAAGCTTCAATTTGTTTGACATTTTTCTACAACAATAAATAAAGATAGAATAAGTAAAAGCTCATGTATAAAAAAAACCCTAAATTTGCACTTAAAATTTTATAAGGTTTTACTCTCACTAGCCAACTATTCTCAATTGGCTTTCAAGAATTTAATTAATTCTTTAGTGGCTGGGATCCCATCTAGTTACCTCGATTCCCGGCGAGGCCGATCAACGAGATAATTTCGGCGGTAGGTACTCTACCAATCGCATCGTATCACGACTCCCGGTGGTGACTAGTCAACTATTTGACGTTTCACATCTCTATGTGATAGTCAACCCCTTGTCTCTAAAATCAGACAGTCCTGACAAGGGCCAATCACTGCAAGATTCTAGCTGAGTCGTAACCCAATATTCATGAGATCTCGTAACGATCATATCTCGATAATAATGATATATCCGTGGTAGGTCAACTCCCGACGAGGGCCGATCAGTTGGATCCGAACAAGGGCTCTTCACCGTCATTATAATATTGGGAGACAATTTTGGCTCGATTTTTGGTGTGGGAATAATTTTAAATTAATTCACTTAATTAATTTTGTTTAATTATGGTCTCATCTACTATGTGCATATTACTATAATATCATATAAAGTAAAACATACACAACATTCCGCGCACAAAATAACCGGTATGATCATGGACTTTTTCTAGGTGCGGTTTCGAATACAAACTGACGAAACCGCGGGTCACAAACTAAAGGTGTCTGCAACCGCCAATAGGATCTTTATTGTTGTACGCCAATGGGTTATTTATCTCTCTTTGGTCTTCATCTTCTTGCTCCATTCTTGTTACATGATAATCTATCTAATAAATAATTACACCCGCCGCACACAGAGGGGGCTAACGGGAATAGGATAAATGCAAAAAGTAAACTAAGTCACATTCTTCATAACGGCCTAGGACAATTTTTTTTCAAAAACCAACATAAAAAACATTCACATCTATCATATTGGTCGAGTCCATGATCAATCGGGGTCCATATAATCACATTATATCTACACATCTAATCCATACAATTTTATCTTATGAAAAAGATTAAATTCTAATTTTAACTACTTATGCGTCTTTATTTAATCACATCAAATAATTAAATAAAATTTAATTAATTATATGACTTAATCGAAAATAAAATTAACATTTAATTTTAAATCGATTTTAATTTCAATTTTATATAATTTGAACTATTCAAAATAAAATTAAAATTATAAAAGTCTACAATTTGTTTCCTTTCCTTTTGGTTCTTAACCAAAAGGGATGTCTTTGGTTTCATAAACCAAAAGGCATCTTCCAAAACCAAATTTGGTTTGGGCCTGGCCACTTTCCAAAATCAAAATTTTGGAAGTGGCCTAGGCGTAGGTCTTTTACAAATCAAATATTTCAAAAGGGCCTAGGCCTATTTCAAATCAAAATTTGGAAAGGCCAAATAGTTTTGGTTTAGGCCTGGCCACTTTCCAAAATCAAAATTTTGGAAGTGGCCTAGGCCTAGGCCTTTTACAAATCAAATATTTGAAAAAGGCCTAGGCCTATTCCAAATCAAAATTTGGAAAGGCCAATATGCCTTATGGTTTCCCAATGGCCCAAACTATTTGAACCATTGGTTGGCCATATGACACAACTAAACAAAGAGATATCTATGCACAATAAATATCACAAAACGAAAAAGGGTCGATATCCCCCATTGGAAGAGGACAGCCGATGAACAGCAGCCCTAAAGCCGCCGACACCGCAGAGGAGGGGGGTCGCCGCCAGTCGGCCGAGCCCTCCAATCAAACCCTAATTTTTTTTGTTTTAAACGTTTCGTGATTACAAATCTTGCATCTATCGATTAATTACTACGCAATTAAATTATGCTTATTGCTTAAGCTCGAAGTTTGGCTCCGATACCACTGTTAGGAAATCACTAGTTTAATGCAGTGGAATTTAAAATTTGATTTCCTTTTTCTAGATCATTCTTCGTTTAATGCAATAAACATGTTAAGTAGTTTGACGGTTATACCTTGATGATCTATAAGATCGTCGCTTTGACCGTCAACGGAGAGTAGTACAGTGCGCAAGCCGTCCACACATCCGGCCTCTATTGCTAATCCACACGAACTCCTCGCCGGAATCCTCCTTGGATTGCTATTGGAAAACTCCGGTTGCTAGACCGGCCTTTTTCTCCCTCACAAACTCACTATAGGTTGCTCTATATTTTACACAAGAACTATGAGCTCTTGCAATTGTGATGTACCAAAGAACTTGACACCCACGTCCTTTATATAGAGGAGGTGGCGCCCCTATGAAGTGTGGAGGAGAAGAAAACATTTTCCCGATAAAATAAGGAAAATCAATTAGATTGATTTATCTCTTTTATTATAATTAATTTTGTCAATATCTAATACTGAATATAATTATCTTATTACCATAAATCTATTTTTTCCAAAATCAATTAATATCTTATATTAATATTGTGGTAATCTCATTAATTTAAGTGCACAATCCAAGTTTATCTTATGCACATCAATGTGGCGCCCCAACAGTCAATAAATTGACTTCCGGAATATTCTTTAATTAATATAATTTGTATATAATTAATATCTTGCATTTTATTTATTCATAATAAATAAATACCACCATATTAATTTACCACTATAACCCTTATAGTCTAGAGATAAACTTTTCTTATTTGGTTATCAACTATAACCGCATTTTAATCTGACTCGATGTTCATATGTGTGTGAGCCGATAGTCTTCCGAATATGTTGGCCATAGACACAAGGCAATTTACTAAAATGCCCTTCACGCCTAACGATCACGGGATAGCGTCTAGCAACACACTGTGACCCCCATTCATCGGAAGAGCCAAGAGCAATGACTACTACCTTTCATGTGAAGCAGTTACCGTGTAACTTACAATCCTATCGCTGTAATAATATCCATATGATCGTATCTCGAGTGTCAATACATTAATGATCATATCTTATAATCTGGATATCATGCTCTCTCGGGATAACACGTCTACTCCCACTTTGAAAAGATTCTCGAGAGCTAGACATTTCTTATAAGAAGGCCATTTTGGATATTCGATCAAATCATAGGATACGTGATTCCCAGACGACCAATCATGTATACTCCGCATGCTTCAGTATCATACCCAATCACTACCACATGACATGATCACCCTATGGCTAGGGGAAATCTCAATAGCGTCAAAGCATGACAATCCACGCCGTGATGCCATGAAGACTCCGGTCTAAAGGATAATTACACAACCGCCACATAGTGTGACAGTTAATGTAAGTGGGTCAGTCTAACGTATGCATTCTCTAATACACGTCCACGCACAGTCCAAGTGTCTCTACACTTCGATAGACGAGATCTATCCATACCTTCTATAAGATAGAAGACATCCAATACGTGCTAGTCTGGTTATACTATCAATGTCCCATTTGACAGTACATAGGACTAGAGACATTTAAGTACCAAACTTGTTATAGTGATTAGAGATCTCATCAACCATAATCACTATCATGGTTCACAGTTTGATACTAGGGACGTTACTATATATGTACAACAAATAACAAGGAGATAAACAATATATAATAACATAAGTGCTTTTATTAATCATAATAAAGTTATTACATGAACTAAATAGACTGTAAATGACCCGACCCGGTCGGATCCGGTCCAACCCGATTGGGTTTAAGACACCTTTCCAACACTAAATAAATGTTATTATGTTCCGGTTCTTATGAAGAATGCAAATTCAGTTATTTGTTAGGATTTAGCAGACATATTAAATTGTAAGGAATAAATGTTATTCTGATAAGGTTGAAAGGTCACTGAATCTAACATACTAGATTGATGTCACTATATAGTTGATATAGGTGAAAAATCTCAACTAAATATTTGTATGGCTGTTATCCTTGATTTGTGGCTGTTCTAGGCACAGTCTCTATTGAAGGGAAGCGTGTACCAAACATCATTTTGATGATACTGTACCAAACATCATTATGAATCATGTGGGTTATACGTATCTTATCCAAAGAGTACTAAAATACCCTTTTAATAAAAGGTTATGGAACCTAGAAGATTGACTAGAGCCTAAACATATTGATGTTTGTTGGCTTATGACAATTCATACCATAAACAATTGTTTATCTCTCTCTTGGACTATTTTTAGAAATAGTTGAATGTACTTATGGAACTACAACAATTCGGAAAGCCTGAAAAGTTTGAGCTAGTACGAATATGAGATTGATGAGCTACTTAGGAATTAATCTTCAATTGGATTGAAGCAATTAATGCCTGAAGGGTGTTTCAGAAGACGTCTGAAATAGAATCAGATTCTCCCTTGAAGGATACCGTCTTTGGGATACGCAATTAGATTGTGTTCCCAAAATGGAAACAACACTTTATATGATGAAGGTGTGACGCAAGCCATGCGAAGCATCCCTTACCCGTTTTGGGATAGAGCCCTCATACTTAACCGAGTTCCGAAAATAAAGGTTGAATAAATTCCATATTAGATATGGTAGAAGATAATGTCGAATATATCTTGACCAATGATTTGAAGTTGTCATAGGCAAAGTCATAAAGTCTTGGAGCCTAGTACGACATATGCAACTTTGTGGAATGTCTTAGCTAGCACGCTGGATATTATTTACTTGTCCGTGGAGCAAAATGTTTGTCTCCAAACATGCTGCCTTCTAGAGGAAGTGTTTCTGCCAAAAGAAACAGTGGGAGTAAATTTAGATCTCAAAAGAGTTTGAGAACCACAAAGATACATTCAACCATTGGAACATGAGCAGACACCGCATAGCGATGAGGTGTGGAACACTGCTCAGTGCATACAAAAGTTCTGTAAGTCTGTGGAAAAATCTTAAGTCTGAAAGGGCTGCTGGTATGTTCATCTTGAAGAATGAATATCTCACGACTTATAAAGAAATGTTTGAAAGGCAAGATTGAGAGCTATGGCCAGGAGCCATAAAATCAGAATTAGATTCCATTAGTGACAACCAGGTTGTGAACCTAGTCTGTCTTACCTAGGGGAATATCCCTGAAAGGCTGACATGGATGGTAATATGATTACCATAAGGTTATAGTGACGGCTGAAGGGTACGGGGTGTAAACCTTGTAATTATCTTTATGCTGCCGGCTGAGCCCATTTCTATTCAGACGATGCTTGTTATAACTTGATATCATGGCTATATGATAGTGTTGAAGACGTTGGGCAAACAACTCAATGTTCATAGACGATAACATGATATGTGAGCCCACGAGATCCATTTATGGACTGAAACAAGTTTCTCTAGATGATTTCTTTGTTTGATAATCAAAGGAGTTTGATTTAGTCAAAAGAAGGATATGCCCCATGTGCAAGATGGATAGTGGGAGTGTGTTACGATTTTTGAGTTATATATATGTGATGCTAAAAGAGTTTAGCATAGATCACGACACGGGATACTGCTAGCCGGTATTCTCAAGATCTATCTATGTTAGGACGTTAGTCCTAAAGATGAGGTGAAAGATGATGGTTATGAAAGGTTTCCTTTGCTACAGTGATAGGAACCATCATAAAAGTAATGCCAGATGTTCATAGTCCATGAACCGTCATGAGCAAGTATGAAAGCAAATCTGATGAATGTCGAGAATATCCTTAAACAAGTTAAGGAAGAGTTCCTAGTTTATTGAAACTTGGAAATAAATAAATATAGTTATACAGACGTATATCCTGAGTCTTATGAAGGTGAGTGGGAGATACAATCTGGGTTTGCAGCCACTTTGATTAAGTGATACAGTTAGCTGGAAATGTTCTTAGCTATGGGTCACTGTAAATTCTACAACTAGGCCAAAACACAGTAGTGCCTTGGAGGCGCAGCGGGAGCAGTACATGATTCAAGAAGGTTCATTCATGAACCTTGTACGGTTCTTTCACCTTTTCTATATAGCTGATATAGTAAGTGGATTCATTGCTTGAAGCAAAGACCGGGGTCTCGTCAGAGATTCGTGTGTGTGTTGAGGCGGTTCCTTTGACTTGGTCATTTGGAACATGATATGAAGATAGTCTGAGTCCCCACGGATAGCGATCCATTTATGGCGAGGGCTGGTTGCGAGTATTGCATGAGATTCTTGTGTTTCAACTTGGTTTTGTGTGTGCGAGTGATTGGTTTTAGGCCAAGTGGGAGATTGTTGAAATAGTGTCCTAAACCCAATCGGGTTGGACCGGATCCAAACGGGTCGGATCATTTCTACTATTTCTTTATGTTTATATATATATTAAATGGCTTTTTGTTGTCATATATTTGTTCTCTTAAAGAACCAATTGTGAATTGTTATATTATAACGTCCTTGGTATTAAACTGTGATAGAAAAACCATGATAGGCGATTATGGTTGATGAGATCTCTAATCACTTTAATAAGTTTGATACTTAAATGTCTCTAGGCTGATGTACTATTAAACAGGGCATTGATAGTATAAACAGACTAGCACATATTAGATGTCTTCTATCTTTAAGGCGGCGGATAGATCTCGCTTCATCGAAGTGTAGAGACACTTGACCATGATGCGTGGACGTGTATTAGAGAATGCGTCGTTTAGGATCGACCCACTTACATTAAGTGTCGCACTATGTGACGGTTGTGTAATTATCCTTTGGACCGGAGTCTACATGCCACCACGGTGTGGATTGTCATGCTTTGACACTATTGAGGTTTCCCCTAGCCACGGGTCAATCATGCGGTAGTGATTGGGCGTGATACTGAAGCATGCGGAGTATACATGTTTGGTCGTCTGGGAATCGCGTACCCTATCAGTAGGGGTGAATATCCGGAAGGGCCTTCTTATAAGGAATGTCTTACTCTCGTGAATCTTTGCAAAGTGGAAGTAAATGAGTTACTTCGAGAGAGCTTGATATCTAGATTGTAAGATATGATCGTTAATGTATTGACACTCGAGATACGATCGTATGGATATTATTACAGCGATAGGATTGTAAGTTACACGGTACCTGTTTCACATGAAAGGTAATAGTCATTGCATTTGACTCTTCCGATGATTAGGGGTCACGGTGTGTTGCTAGACGCTATCATGTGATCGTTAGGCATGAAGGGCATTTTCGTAATTTGCACTTTGTATCTATGGACAACATATTCGGAAGCCTATCGGGTCACACATATAAAAACATCTAGCCGGATTAAAATGTGGTTATAGTTGATAACCAAATAAGGAAAGTTTATCTCATACTATAAAGGTTATAGTGGTAAATTAATATGGTGGTATTTATTTATTATGAATAAATATAATACAAGATATTAATTATATTGATTAATTAAATATATATATTATATATGTGGCCGAAAAATATGTGTGTGTGACACACGTAGATTTTGCCAAACTATTTGATCATGTTATTATAATTAAATATACGTATATTTATGTATGCAAGTGGCGCAAGTTTTGTGTATTTGGATACATTTGGATTATGCAATTTAATTAATAAGATTACCATATATTAATATTAGATATTAATGACTATAGATTTGCACACATGTGTAAATTGATTTATGGTAATAAGAAAAATATAGTCAACATAAGATATTGACAATATATTGGAAATATTGAATATAGGATATTAAATTAAATGAGATAAATCAATCAATTATATTTTTCTTATTTTATTGGGAAAATATTTTCTTCTCCTCCACTCTATTGGGGCGCCACCTTTGACTATAAATAAGAGGTGGGTGTCAAGATCTTTTGTACAAGACAATTCCAAGAGCTAATAGCTCTTGTGTAAATTAGAGAGCATCCTATAGAGAGTTGAAGAGAGGGGAAAAATGTCGGTCTAGCAACCAGAGTTTTCCAATAGCGATCCATGATGGGATTCCGGTGGGCTGTTCGTGTGGACTAGCGGTAGAGGCCGAACACTTGGGCGGCTCTATGCAGAACTACTCTCCTTAGACGGTCAAAGCATCGATCTTTTAGATCAACCAAGGTAACCACCGTCTACTAGCTTATTTGTTTATTGCTTAAACGAAGTCTATCCTGGTTAAAAGGAAATAAAATTTTAAATTCCGCTGCGTTCCCGCGTAGATTTCCTAACATGAACGAATCTAATGATGAATACTCAATACACTAATGCCTTAAGAACGTGTTTGTAGATTTTAAGATTTGCGGCTGAGTCTAAGAGCTTGTCTTAGATTGCCTACGTATCCAGTATTTGTCCAGGAATCAAGCCTTACGTAGTTCCTGGAACATGGTGTTTATAATGATAATACATTCCCTAACCCTTATAATAGGTCGGTGTAAGCTATTGTCATATTTAACCTTTATGGGCCTTGCCCCTTGCCCAAGTTATCATGCTGATAATGGGCCTTCGTAGCTGGTGCGGACTCTGTCCCTTACGCCGACTCAACCGACTTACGGTGGTGGAGTTGAGACCATCGTCCTACACTGCTTAAGAGTCGATCGTCGTAGCCCCGAATCCGGGCATCGACATGCACACCTTGATTCTTATTCATATCGTGGGGACCAACTGGAAGACGTCACGTGGAGGGGTGAAACCATGTATCGTCATTGGGAGATGATCTTTAAGCAACCAATTATTTGAAGGATTCAAGTCAGTATAAAATCTATAGATTTTTGTCTAGAAGGACAAAATTATCAAAAAATCGGGATAAAAGGAAACTGTAATTTAATAAGGACAAAAGTAACAATTATGAAGTAATAAATATGAAGTAACAAATGTGGAATAGAGTAAATATGAAGTAACAATTGTGAAACACAAAGTAACATTATCACGTGAAGTAACAATTGTGATTTTTGTCCTTTATAATCATGAAAATGTTATTTTTATCCTTCCAGACTCATTTATTAATTTTTTTTGTCCTTGTGGTCCCTTCCTCCTAAAATCTAAAGAAGATGCCTTATTGTGATTTGACTAATAAAGAGGAAATGGATTTATTTTTTACGACAATGAAGTGTGCTCAAAACTCAGAAGAAAATCTTGAGGAATTTGAGATTTAGTACAAAGGTTATAACTTTGAAGGAGCAGACATTGGAAAATCATGAGAAATATTTCGATTATATACCTCCTGAGAGAAGATGGGCACTGTAATATCCCAAAAATTCGAAAAGGGTATAATTGTAAAAGGGAAATTTAATCTTATTTTTCCTATTTTATGTGACGCCCCGTTCCCGGACCCAAGTCCTTATCCGGAAACGAACGCCCGGCATGTATAATATTAAATATAATCCAATATTATACATAAGCCTTACGTCATATATCATAAACACAATGCGGAAACGAAACAACTCGGGGAAATAAATTCCAAAGACCAACAAAAACAGATTCAATGTTGCACTAAAATCCAAAATGGAAATTGAAACGTCTTACATCAAATCCAAAACAAAAGAAGCCAAACGATCTAGTCTTACAACAAAGGCCACTAAACGAGCCAAACAAAAAAACAATATTCAATCTGAAATAACAACATAGTTTGTATCAAGCTTGAAATAAAAGAAAGTTTCCAAAAGAACAACTTCATATAAAACATCTTCGTATCAAGACCTCAAACATCTTCATCATATTCCTCGTCTCCATAAACCTGTTCATCTTCTCAATAAAACATTTAACGGGTAAATACATACGTACTTAGTAACGAGTAGAAGCTATTGAAATCATGCGTTTTATAAAGAAAGCAAGTAACCATCATCTTATTAATAAACCGTTTAAACATGATATTACATCTAACTATCACGTTATATTCATAGTATAACATGAGGTCCCTAGGGTTACTAGCTTAGCTTATCTATGTTACATCATGTTTGCGAGGGCACTACACTTAGTGAGATATGCACTAAGACAAAATTGCAACCCTATAGAGATAAATCTCTAGCGGTCCCGAGACAATCAATCACTTTAATCGGCTAGCACTAAGTCGTCCGGTGAATGACTATTTCGTTCGTGAGGTTGTCCGGCGGTATGATCACTACTTTAATCGGCTTTGTCTAGAATCCGGCAAAGACCATTACCACTTTATCTCGCCAACCAACACATTGCCGATGTTGTCTTGTGCCTATTCAAGCTCTCATGGTGCTTAATCTTTTATCTAGTCAATTACGTTTATTAAGCGATTAACTAGCCACCTAGTTTCATTCAGGACAAAAGCTCCCAACTCCCTCTTCCTAGACCCTTAGACTCAAGCTAGCAATTACACAGACAATGATGATCCCTAGTTCATCAAAGCACAAGGCCAATCCTAAGTTTCCGACGGTCCTAAGTTTCATCCATAAGAAGTCCACTTGGTGCAGAACTAAACGCATCAGAAACATATTCATGGCTTTGTAATGTTCATGAATATTTATTAAGGTTATTTAGATCATAATAGGAAGACCCCAAACCATACTCTAGTATACCACCACACTACCAACAAATTAATTAAACACTTAGCTATTCTATTTTTTTTTTTAAACCAAACTTTCGGACTAGTTAAATCGCTAAGGTAGAATTTATTAATATTATTATTATTATTATTATTTTATTTACTTGTTCTTTTTTTTCTCCTACCGGTTTGCACATCACCTGGAACGAAAACAAAAACATAAAAAAAAAAAAAAAAAAAAAAAGGAAAATAAACAAGGCTGCCCTTTTTTTCTTTAGGAGGCCATCGGCCTAAAGCTGCATTTGGTTTTTCCCCTTTTCTTTTCTTTAAACAATTGGTACCAACAGTACCAAAACAATATTTATTTTAATTAGAATACTAAAAAGCAAAAGCCAAAAGTGCATCCCTGTACTAAACTAGTAAACATATGCAGACGCTACACCAACGCCGAGGACAAATATGTATGAAAATGGAATAGATATCAGCAAACAGCAACATAAATAACAGCCACACTAATACAAAATAGAGAAAATCCCTTTACTTCACATTGATCATTATAAAACAGCAATCATTCAATACGAAAACCCCGTTACTTTAATTGCGAGCAACAAACGATCCAAAACACCAAAAGAACCTAGCTTTCGATTTAAGCTACAAATTGATCAAACCGAATTGATCAAACTACGATTCTTGAACATCAAAACAACCTAAACTCAAAACATCTAACTTATACTAAGATGAAATCTTACCTTCTCCAACCGGTTAATTGTCGGTATCAAAACGATCCTCTCCTTCTGTAGAATATTTTCCTCTTGATGCGTCTGTTGAAAAGAACAACGGATTAGCTTCGAATTGAGAAAGTCTCTTCTCCTCTTTTTTTCTCAAACTTGCGCCTCCTGCTTCTCAATTTTAGCGTGAAAGTGTTTTTTTTTTTTTTTTTTTTTGAATAATGGAATTTAATTCCCTATTAATCCCATTAAAACTTATTCCAATTAATTCCTTAATGAACAAATCCTTTAATTTCCTTTTTTTCTTTAATTCCAATAATTAAAATAAATCTAATATTCTGATTTCCGTTAAATGACTGAAATGCCCTTTTTCAAAAATCAGGATATTACATTCCTCCCTAAGAGGAGTTTCGTCCTCGAAACTTGAACGCACTGGAAGATCTATAAACTCGAAACTCAACCACATCACATCTTCCTCTTCCCATGTCGCTTCACTTGGTGAATGATTGCTCCATTGCACCAAGACCAAAGGAATCATCCTTCTCTTGACCATCTTCTCTTTCCTATCAAGAATCTTAACCGGCTTCTCAACATAGGATAGATTATCTTGAAGCAATTCCGGATCAAACTGAGATTCCACATCCGTAGAAGATAGACACTTCTTAAGCATGGATACATGGAAGACATTATGTACCCTAGACATCGATTCCGGTAACCGAAGTCTATATGCTAACTTTCCAATCCTTTCGATGATGTCAAAAGGCCCCACATATCTCGGACTCAGTTTCCCTTTCTGCCCAAACCTCTTAACACCCTTCATCGGAGAAGCTCGTAAATACACTCTGTCTCCCACTGCAAACTCCAACGGTCTTCTTCTGATATCGGCCCAACTCTTCTGTCGGTCTTGAGCGGCTTTAAGATTTTTCCGTATTAGCTCAACTTTCTCCTTGGCCTGCTTAACTAACTCCGGCCCTGTGAACTGCTTTTCTTCAACTTCATCCCAATAAAGTGGAGTCCGGAATTTCCTACCGTACAAGGCCTCAAAAGGTGGCATCCCTAAACTAGCATGATAACTGTTGTTATAAGCGAATTCTGCCACTGAGAGGAACTCATCCCATGATCCCCCTACTTCAAGAACGCAAGCTCTAAGCATGTCCTCGAGAGTCTGGATTGTCCTCTCGGATTGACCATTTGTCTGCGGGTGAAAGGCAGTACTCAAGTCCGTCTTTGTTCCGAAAGCCTTTTGCAACCCTTTCCAGAAGTGACTTATGAATCTGCTATCTCTGTCGGATATGATAGATAAAGGCACACCATGAAGTCTCACTATATTGTCCAAATACAGTTGAGTGAACTTCTTAATAGGCATGTCAACCTTACATGGCAAGAAATGGGCTGATTTCGTGAGTCTGTCAACAATCACCCAAATCATGTCATGGCCACTCTTCGTCGCTGTAAACTCCGTGATGAAGTCCATTGTGATGTTCTCCCATTTCCATTCCGGTACCTCCAAAGGCTTCAACAAACCTCCTGGCCTTCAGTGCTCTGCTTTAACTCTCTCGGCATGTATCCACTTTGCCACAAACTCTGCAATATCCAACTTCATGCCAGGCCACCAATACCTCTCTTTGAGATCTCTGTACATCTTGGTAGATCCTGGATGATCCGCAAAGGCAATCTTATGGGCTTCATCCATGACTTGCTGCCTTAGTCCATCAACATCAGGCACACACAAACGATTACCATACCAAAGATGTCCACTATTATCCAACTGATAACCCACTGTAGGTTTCTCTTGAGCTACGCGCTTCAAATCAACTAACACTGGGTCTTCATCTTGCTTTGCCCGGATATCATCTAACAACTCTGACCTTGCCATCAATGGCGCAAAACACTGAGCTTCACCTTCCCGTTAAACCACTTGAATCTGCAAACTGTCTAACTGATCGACCACTTCTTGCAAAGTAGTGATAGCATTAACCGGTCTCCGGCTAAGTGCATCCGCTACAACATTCGCTTTACCCGGATGGTATTGAATGTCCAAGTCATAGTCTTTCACAAATTCCAACCATCTTCTTTGCCTCATATTCAAATTCTCTTGAGTGAAAAAGAACTTAAGGCTCTTATGATCCGTGAATATTCTTGCCTTAACTCCATAAAGATAGTGTCTCCACTGTTTCAAAGCAAAAAAACCACTGCTGCCAACTCCAAGTCATGTGTAGGATAGTTCTTCTCATGAACTTTTAACTGCCTAGAGGCGTAAGCTATTACCTTTCATGCTTGCATCAGAACACATCCCAAACCTTGACTCAAGCATCATCAGTGATACACGCTATAGTTATCAAAGACCTCTGCGCAAAGCTAACACATGTGTCTGCGAGTCAACTTATCCTTCAACGCCTAAAAGCTTCCTCACACTCCTTTGTCCACTCAAACTTGATGTTTTTCTGAGTAAGTCTAGTGAGAGGAGTTGCTATCTTCGAGAAATCTTGTACAAACTTCCTGTAGTAGCCCGCTAAACCCAGAAAACTTCTTATCTCTGTCACTGTAGTAGGTCTAGGCCACTTAGAAACGGCTTCTATCTTCGCAGGATCAACTTGAATTCCATCTCCAGAAATTACATGGCCAAGAAAACTAACTTGTTTTAACCAAAATTCACACTTTGAAAACTTGGCATACAATTTCTTTTCCTTTAAAGTCTGCAAAACAATCCTCAGATGCTCCTCATGCTCCTTCTCATCCTTAGAGTATATCAAGATATCATCTATGAATACTACCACAAATTTATCAAGATAAGGCATGAAGACTCTTTGCATTAGATCCATAAACGCTGATGGAGCATTAGTGAGTCCAAAAGGCATGACAAGGAACTCATAATGTCCATACCTTGTACTAAATGCTGTCTTCGGTCTATCTCGCAACCTCGATCTTCAATCAGATAACTCGACCTAAGGTCAATCTTAGAAAACACCTTCTTTCCTTGCAAATCGTTAAACAAGTCATCAATCCTAGGCAAAGGATACTTATTCTTGATTGTCGTTATTCAAGGCTCTTTAGTCGATGCACATCCTCAAACTACCATCCTTCTTCTTCACAAACAAAACCGGTGCTCCCTGGCGGCGTGTACTTGGATGAATCACATTCCTTTCTAACATGTCCTTAAGTCGCACTTTTAACTCTTTTAATTCAAATTGGTGCCATCCTATAAGGTGCCTTGGTCAGTGGTGTCTTTGCTCCCGGATTAATCAGATCTCAAACTCTATATCCCCATCGCTGCATATTTCCCGGCAACTCATCTGGAAAACTTCAGGAAATCCTTAACTATAGGAGTTTCTTCTAACTTAGGAGTATGCTTCTCTGTGCCCATAGCATAAAGAACATACCTTCTTCACAACCCTTCCGCAAAGCCTTCATGGCTCTAACTGCTGATATTATCGGATGCCTCTTCTTACTTGGCTTATACACGTTACCCTGAAAGGTCTTATCTGACTTACCTGGAACTCTGAAGACCACATTCTTACCTCTACAATCCACATGAACAAAATTCTTGGATAGCCAATCCATCCCTGCAATTACATCAAAGTCTGTGAAGTCCAAAACTCACAAGTCTGATTTACACCTATAAGTCCCAACTCTAACGTCGACTTGAGGTAAAACTTGTGCAACTTTAGTAACTCTTCCCAAAGGTGTAGCGATACTTAGAGGTTTCTCCAACTCCTGAAGTGGTAGGTTCAACTTCCTAGCTATCTTAGAAGACACAAAAGTAACTGAGGCTCCAGTATCAAACAAGGCTGACACTGCTAAGCTATCTATGATTATGGTACCTAGCAAGTGGATCAATTTAAGTACAATAAATAACATCATATGCGTCCATATAATATTAAGTATTCATAATAAACACAAACACTTAAAATGTACTTGTAACAACAAGATCATCAGGCTCCTCTGGTTCCACATCAATAGCAAAGACACGAGTAGGTCTGCTAGAAGATCCACGGTTTGCATTCTGATTCCCTCTGTTATCTGCTGGATTCCGCTGAGATAAGTTCTTAGGACAGTTCCTGGAGCAGTGCCCCGTTTCTCCACAACTAAAACAACCGTTACCTCCAACTCTGTACTCTCCTGTATGCGCCTTATTGCATTTAGAACATACTGCAGGTGGACCACTTCTCTGATTAGCTGTCACTGGTGCTGCGGTCTTCTTAAATTTCTGCTGCGGTGCCCCACGATTATTACTCTGAAAATATCCAAACGGCCTCTTATTCCCAACTACAACAGTAGCTTTCTTCCTAAAAGTCTCAACCTCCAAAGCCTTGTTCATAAGCTCAGCCATATTCCTGGCTGTAAAACCCAACATACCTGACTGTATTTCATAAGCCAACCCATCCTTGTATAGTGCCATCTTTCTTTCTTCAACTCTCATCGCTTCGGGATAGAACCTCCCAACTCATTGAACTTGTTGGTGTCTTGAGATACCGTATATTGTAATCCTTGCTTGAGTTTTAAAACCGACCGCCTTGTCTGCTCATACTTTGTTGTTGGAAAATACTCGTTGTAGAACATAACCTTAAATCCTTCCCAATCAGTTACCTTTCCATTACTACTCTGAATGGCGTCGATCCAAGCTTCACCGCTTTCAAGAGAAAATCGACCGCCAATCAAGCCATCTCGGTTCAGGAACATGAATATTCCTGCAGCCTTTTCAAAACTTCTTAACCATTCTACGGCCTTTGAATGTTCCACATTCCCGAAGAAGTCCTGAACCCTGTTCCTTCTCAGTCTGGTGTACCAATCCACTGGTGGTGCTTGCTCCACTCATTGGTCTAATCAAGAAGCTTGAGGTTACACCGGAGGGTATCCATAGGGTATCTCTACCGGTGAGTTGTTGGTATGGGGTGGTGGATATGCTTGCTTTGAGTGGAAACCCTGAGTGACCAGATCCCATCTTGATGAAATCTAACTGTGTGGCTGAAATCTGCAGCTGTGGTCGAAATCTTTGTTGTAATGTAAATCTAGCAGTAAGCATAACTCAGTGCCACAAAGTATTAGCTCCGCTTCGGTGGTGGAGGAAGAAGCGTAGGTTGTGGTGTGTAGTCATAAACCGTGGCGGATAAAAAGTCGTCGCAGGTGGACGGCTATAGATCGGTTGTGATCATTGTGTTCTAATGGAGGAGGATATATACCGTAATATTGAGTCACATGTATCGTGGTATTTCCCCAACCACCGCACATACAACGGTGTATCATAGTCGAGCACGCAGCTGCTCGCTCAAACCGGGAACGCCCTGTTTGTTGAACACGCCCCATCAGTAGGCGACTCCGACCCGTAGTATTAGCATTCACCCGAAGCCACCGGGCCGACTAATCAGAGTCCTCTACCTCTGCCCTCTCCTGCGCGGTGGATCCCTTGAACTTCCTTCCTCATTATTATTAGCACCCGAACCTCTGCGTGTAGTCACCATTCTGTAGAACAAGAGAGAGAACTTAAAGATTACTAAGGCTCTAAACACTTATCTCAAGAAAGTCAAGTCCTAAGCAGCAAAGAAACATTGGCTCTGATACCAACTGTGACGCCCCGTTCCCGGACCCGAGTCCTTATCCGGAAACGAACGCCCGGCATGTATAATATTAAATATAATCCAATATTATACATAAGCCTTACGTCATATATCATAAACACAATGCGGAAACGAAGCGACTCGGGAAATAAATTCCAAAGACCAACAAAAGCAGATTCAATCTTTGCACTAAAATCCAAAATGGAAATTGAAACGTCTTACATCAAATCCAAAACAAAAGAAGCCAAACGATCTAGTCTTACAACAAAGGCCACTAAACGAGCCAAACAAAAAAACAATATTCAATCTGAAATAACAACATAGTTTGTATCAAGCTTGAAATAAAAGAAAGTTTCCAAAAGAACAACTTCATATAAAACATCTTCAGTATCAAGACCTCAAACATCTTCATCATATTCCTCGTCTCCATAAACTCTGTTTCATCTTCTCAATAAAACATTTAACGGGTAAATACATACGTACTTAGTAACGAGTAGAAGCTATTGAAATCATGCGTTTTATAAAGAAAGCAAGTAACCATCATCTTATTAATAAACCGTTTAAACATGATCTTACATCTAACTATCACGTTATATTCATAGTATAACATGAGGTCCCTAGGGTTACTAGCTTAGCTTATCTATGTTACATCATGTTTGCGAGGGCACTACACTTAGTGAGATATGCACTAAGACAAAAGTTGCAACCCTATAGAAATAAATCTCTAGCGGTCCCGAGACAATCAATCACTTTAATCGGCTAGCACTAAGTCATCCGGTGAATGACTATTTCGTTCGTGAGGTTGTCCGGCGGTATGATCACTACTTTAACTGGCTTTGTCTAGAATCCGGCAGTGACCATTACCACTTTATCTGGCCAACCAACACATTGCCGATGTTGTACTGTGCCTATTCAAGCTCTCATGGTGCTTAATCTTTTATCTAGTCAATTACGTTTATTAAGCGATTAACTAGCCACCTAGTTTCATTCAGGACAAAAGCTCCCTACTCCCTCTTCCTAGACCCTTAGACTCAAGCTAGCAATTACACACACAATGATGATCCCTAGTTCATCAAAGCACAAGGCCAATCCTAAGTTTCCGACGGTCCTAAGTTTCATCCATAAGAAGTCCACTTGGTGCAGAACTAAACGCATCAGAAACATATTCATGGCTTTGTAATGTTCATGAATGTTTATTAAGGTTGTTTAGATCATAATAGGAAGACCCCAAACCATACTCTAGTATACCACCACACTACCAACAAATTAATTAAACACTTAGCTATTCTATTTTTTTTTTTAAAACCAAACTTTCGGACTAGTTAAATCGCTAAGGTAGAATTTATTATTATTATTATTATTATTTTATTTACTTGTTCTTCTTTTTTTCTCCTACCGGTTTGCACATCACCTGGAACGAAAACAAAAACATAAAAAAAAAAAAAAAAAAATAAACAAGGCTGCCCTTTTTTTCTTTAGGAGGCCATCGGCCTAAAGCTGCATTTGGTTTTTCCCCTTTTCTTTTCTTTAAACAATTGGTACCAACAGTACCAAAACAATATTTATTTAAATTAGAATACTAAAAAGAAAAAGCCAAAAGTGCATCCCTGTACTAAACTAGTAAACAACTAAACATATGCAGACGCTACACCAACGCCGAAGACAAATATGTATGAAAATGGAATTGATATCAGCAAACAGCAACATAAATACCAGCCACACTAATACAAAATAAAGAAAATCTCTTTACTTCACATTGATCATTATAAAACAGCAATCATTCAATACGAAAACCCCGTTACCTTAATTGCGAGCAACAAACGATCCAAAACACCAAAAGAACCTAGCTTTCGATTTAACCTACAAATTGATCAAACCGAGTTGATCAAACTACGATTCTTGAACATCAAAACAACCTAAACTCAAAACATCTAACTTATACTAAGATGAAATCTTACCTTCTCCAACCGGTTAATTGTCGGTATCAAAACGATCCTCTCCTTCGTAGAATTTTTTCTCTCTTGATGCGTCATTCGTTGAAAGAACAACGGATTAGGCAATTGAGAAAGTCTCTTCTCCCCTTTTTTTCTCAAACTTGCGCCTCCTGCTTCTCAATTTTAGCGTGAAAGTGTTTTTTTTTTTTTTGAATAATGGAATTTAATTCCCTATTAATCCCATTAAAACTTATTCCAATTAATTCCTTAATTAACAAATCCTTTAATTTCCTTTTTTTCTTTAATTCCAATAATTAAAATAAATGTAATATTCTGATTTCCGTTAAATGACTGAAATGCCCTTTTTTCAAAAATCAGGATATTACATTTTATATTAGACCTAAAAAGGATTAATTAAAGAAAATAATTAATTTCTAATTAAGGGATTTTAATTAATGATTATAAAAAGGAGTTATTACCAAAATTACTCATTATTTTACACGGCAAACTTTCTGATAAAATTGGGAAGAGGTCGACGCATGCACAGAGAAATGGGAATAACGCAATCTTCAATCGCGATGCTTAACGGTTGATTTTCGGTGCAAATCATAGTAGAAGGAATTAATCACTGCGGGGAGATGGTCGTTTCTATACTAATTGTTTTTCCTTTCGGTAATATTTCTCATTTAGCCCTAATCTGGATTCGTTTTTGTTCTTGAGATAAACCTGCGATTTTATGGATTAGAATTGTTGCCTAATCGTAGTAATGATTAAATATCGTAGGTTATTCGTAGAGGAGTTTGATTCAAGAATTCAAGCTTTTTGCTTTCGTTTTCGCTTTCGAATCAATTTTGGATTGCTAAAAAGTAAGGGGGAGTTCTTCAATCGGTGTTTTGTTTGTTATTGTTGATTGATATGATAAACTGTTAATCCATCGTTTTAAGTAAGGGGTCAGATTTCATAAAGACGGGTTTTAAAATTAAATGGTTGAGAATGACAAGCACTACATGTGTTACTATACTTTTATACATATGTTACTACATGTTTGTCATTCTCAACCATTTTATATTAAAACATGTCATGTGCAACATTCAACCTTTTAAGTAATGGTGTGTTGTGGCGAATTATTATGTATCGGCCGGCGTGTTGACCGGATCTGCACTACTTTTATTTTGAAACAATTGTAGTAAGTAACATCAACATTATTATATTATTATCACTACTTTTATTTTGAAACAATTGTAGTAAGTAACATCAACATTATTATATTATTATTACTTTCATCGGATTGGCCCTGGATTAATTCCCAGGCATGTGCATGATGTCGGCTCCTCCAAGAAGGAAAAAAAATTGTATTGTTTTTTTTTTATAATCCGAAACGAAACAAAAAAAAATTTGTATCGGCAGGTTACTTTTATTTATAGTATTATATTATTATTATTATTATTATTATTATTATTATTATTATTATTATATATATATATATATATATATATATATATATATATATATATATATATATATATATATATATTTCTACTATATATATGTATTTACTGTAAGGAAAAGGAGTTATTCATATAATTGATTTAAGGGATATTATATACAGTAAGTAGCTGTATTTAATTTATATACTAAAAAGGTATGTATCACAAAGTACCATTTATGAGTAATGGTTATAGTAAATGCGTGGTATAATTTACGGTAAATGAGTATTATATTAATTTTGTGTTTTTAAGTGTATTTCACGATACAATGTGGTGTGTATGTCTTTTGAGACATTAATTGTAATGTGGTAAAGTCTAACTTCCGACTTTAGGTGCCTTAGCATCAATCACCACAACTGATACCCTCTGCGGGGAGAAGGTGGTAGCCCAGAATCCGGTTGTTTAGACCTTCCGGGGTCATTGGTTTAGTAGTCATTGATGTCCGTTACAACGTGCTAGGTAGTTAATCTAGATTGTCTAGGACTAGATGTCATTATGAAGCCTTTTTAAATGGAATGAACTTAGGTGGTTAGATTAACTACGTAATAAACATATGTGATGAGTCTAAAAGCTAAAACGTTGTAATTCTTGGTGAGACACATTTATGATTCGCAGCATGGAATAATTTCTTATACGTAACGGACAATATTCGGGTTTTGGGAAATGTTCTACACATAACCATCCATGCCATATGAGGTGCTGAACATGTCCGGTGCATACCCATCATTCGGGCATTGTGTCCTTGAATTACAATGTAACATAGATAGTTGCTCGTGAGGGTGCTAATAGACCTAGCAGAGGGGAGTGTATTTTAATGCAACATATGTGGTAGGTGTATAGATCAATATGTGTAACTGTTTCTTCTACCCCTTACAAAGTACGTTTGTACTTACCCCTTTTGTTTTATTGTCCCACCCCGAGAAGGTGGTTATCAGGACGATGTTGAGTATAGATGCGATGATGGAGTTGATGGAGCCGATGTTTGACCTCGAGATGATATGTTGATGTTGACACTTTTATTTATGCATTTTATTATTCGGTTTTGAGAGGTGGACTTAGTAATGATAGAATTACTCTCTCAAGTCTACATCATTTTTACACCCAACATAATCTTGTGGTTGTGATTTTTCAAAAAAAAAATTTATCTTTTTACAAGTGAAAAACATGTGGTGAGATGATGATGGTGTAAAAATGGTGTAGATTTGAGAGAGTAACTATATCACTCCCCATAGCTCAAAATATATATTGATATTTTTTTTTTATAAAATCCGGAAAAAAGGAAAAGTTGGGGAAAAAATGAGAAAAAAAGGAAAAGTTGGGTATGTTCTATAGCTCAAAATATATATTGATATTTTTTATAAAATCTAGAAGAAAAAAAAAGGAAAAGTTGGGGGAAAAATGGAAAAGTTGGGGGAAAAAATGAGAAAAAAGGAAAAGTTGGGTATGTTCTATAGCTCAAAATATATATTCATATTTTTTATAAAATCTGGAAGAAAAAAGAAAGAGGAAAAGTTGGGTAAAAATATTGAAGTTGCTGGGATTTGAACCTTAACAATCATAAACTAGACACTAATCCATTCTACCGTTATACAACATTGTAAAATTATTAGGCAAACGTTTAATATAACGAATTCTCTGCAATATTACTACTTGTCAAGTGTATATTTGTCATTTCGAAAATACGAGGGGGGCACGAGCCCCTCCTAAGCCCTCTGTAGCTCCGCCCCTGTTTGACGTGCAAGAAATGTTTCAACCCATCTTTTAGTCAAGCATGATCAATTTTTTTAATACGGTTTCTTGGGGCACAAACCCCCTAAATACGTTACTTCCGTTTGTTTCTTATATCTATTACTAGTGTGAGTTGGGCCTTGCACCAAAAAGGCGCTCGATAAGCACACTCTCAGATAAACATTCTTGAAAGTAAACATTAAAATATAAGACATAAAACTTGGTTTGGTAATACATTTTGGATATGATTTAACCACAGTATTGTTCTATTTTTCTCACAGATTTTAGAATATAACACATGCATACATGGTCTTAGTTTGGTAAAGCTTAAAAGTTGCTTACAACACAGTTTCTGCGTTTTGCGGTTTTGTGTTGGCTACAGTTTTGTGGTGTTTCTTACAGTCATCTTATGCAACTATCTGCTTTTGAAATTTAAAAAGAGCATCGCGAGGAACAAAAAACGGCATAGACCCTTTATTATTATAAAAATTATAAATACAATATATTCACTTTATAAATATAGGCGGCTTCAATTGACACCACAATTTTACTTTCGGCACCACATTAACTTTCGGTACGCTTTAAATTACTTTTGGCACTACAAGAATATTTTTAATATTTTTTTTACTACAACCACCACAAGGAAATTTCAGAAATGTTCTTTCGGAGAGTGATAGAGCTACTCCCTCAAATCTACATAATCAACATCGTCATCTCACCACATGTTTTTCACTTGTAAAAAAAATTAAAAGAAACTTGAAAAAATCACAACCACATGATTATGTTGAATTTAAAAATTATGTAGACTTGTGGTTGTGATTTGCTCAAGTTTTTTAAATCTATTTACAAGTTTAAAACATTTGGTGAGATGATGTCATTGTAAAAACGGTGTAGACTTCACGAAGTAACCCTATCACTCTCCATTTTGGAAACATTCATTTACAAAATTCTCTTTCCATTGGCAAAGCAATATTTATGGTGTTTTTCTAAATCTATCCTTATTTATTAAAAAATGAAAAAGTGAAAATAATATTGCATTAATTATAGTCAACATGTATTGTTGTCATTTTGATGTCAAAGACAAAGTATTAACTTCTCTATTTAATTTATATACGTTTTTAACAACTGCGACAATTAAATAAATTTATTTTAAAAAAAATACAATTAATATGTTGTGTTTTGATACTGCATTGACGTATATACCCTTCACTTTTTTTTTGAAGGGACCCTTCACTTTTTCACAAAAATGCTTATATTAACACTTTATTGATGCATTGGTATTCTAATATATGACAATTTTTTGTGTTCAGTTGGTGATTGCTTTTCATGATTTATTGATGCATTAGTATTCTAATATATTTTTCACACATTTCATAGCCTAATGACACATTCATGTGATGTGTTCAGGTGCTAAATCCGAGCCAACCAACAAAATTTCAATAATGAACAAGCAATAATAATATAATGGATGTAACAAATAGAATTGACAAGACAATAATATTATGAGTATTATTATTATTATATTTTAATAAATAATATAGTAGTCTAGTAGTCTTATGTATATGCAACAATGCAATTATTTCCATGGGCCTAAATAGCTAGCATTTACAGCCCATTTATGCGAAAAGAATTCGGGCATAGAAGGGCCGAAGGCAGACAGAATTGGATTGGAAGAGGGTACAGTCAATATAAAAAAAAGAGGGGAGAGCCAATAAAAAAAACACGCATGGCAAGCAAAGAAAGCGTTTAAATGGGACACACGTGTCAAGACGCTAATCCTTTCTTCTTCTAAGATAGGTAGAAGAGCTAAGTGGCTCTTCCTACAATTGGCCACGTGGCAGCCCCTGTGGCTGACACGTGGCACTTAAAAAAAAAAATCCTTCGGTAAAAACCGTGATTTCGGTTATCTCGTCATATATAAATCGATTTTTTTTCGACTCTCCGTTACTTAAATCGAACCAAAGTGTATATTTCGATACGCTTCATTTTTAGTGCCATCAACAGACAGTGCGGATTCAGTTTTACAATTCAATCAACCGAAAAATTTCCATTTCTCGATTCGATTTCGACACAACAATTGAATATACACAACAAAGTGTATATTTCGATACGGTTCATTTTTTTTCCCCTTCGGTAAAAACAGGGATTTCAGTTATCTCGTTATATATAAACCGATTTTTTTAATCCGACTCTCCGTTACATAAATCGAACCAAAGTGGTTCATTTTTTGTGCCTCCAACAGGCAATGTGGATTTAGTTTTCCATTTCAATCAACCGAAAATTTTTGATTTCTCGATTCGATTTCGACATAACAATTGAATATACACAACAAAGTGTATATTTCGATATCTGATTCATTTTTTTCCCTTCCGGTAAAAACCAAGATTTCGGTTATCTTATATCTATAAAGTGAAGAACTTTTACTTGTATTGAAGTAGCGTAAGCGCCTCTCTACTTGACACGCGTGGCCTAATTTTTTTTTTTTATCCATTCTACTATATAAAAAGACAAGGGAAGGCAAGGGAGTGAATTTTGTTGTGACATGTGGTGGTTGTTGATTGGCCTAGGGGAGTGGCTTTTGTTGTGCCATGTGTCGCTTGCTCATTGGCACACTTCTCCCTTGATTTTCCTCCTTCCCCCTCTTTCCTTTTGCTTTTCCCGTACTTCTATTATTTTTTTCCCCCATTTTCCCACCCCTTTTTTTTATAACATAATGTTTTTATGATCACAACATTTTTATGTCGTCACGTTTTCTTTTCTATTGTGTCTTCATTTGTATACAACATAGCCTGCGATTAGTATTTTATCAGGTTCTTTATTATTTCCTTTTTTTTTCCCCGCACTTGTCCTCTTATATGTTTAGTTAAGTAAAAAAAATACGTGCTTATGTTGCATAATCTTATATTTATTAGTACCTGTGGCGATATAATCATAGCGTTTGGGTAACATACGGTGTAGTATTTTCTTTTGTATGCAATTCTTGTTTTGTGTCACGGACTCCGCATTGTAGCGGTGACGATATTTTTTCCGCCCCTTTCTTATATAGTCCACGCTTTGTTCATTCTTTGTGCGATGTAACTTAAAAAATTCGTTGCGTTCACGTATGGTTGTACACAAATTATAAAACGTGCGCTACATATTTTATGACATTTTTCCCCTTACCTCTATTTTGTTCCGCGTTTCCCTTCTATACATTTTACAAAAAAAAAAATCTTGTGTTACGTGTTTTCCCGATGTCTTGCGCGCACGATAGTATGGTCGTACCGCTTACTTCATAGGCGGTGCAGTATTCTCCTTTCGGTGCGCTTCTTCTTTATGTCACAAACTCTTTTGCTATATTGTCTACGGTGTTTTTTCCCTATCTTTTTTACAGCCTCCATGCCTCATTTATGTTTCGTACGACGTGACTCAGAAAAATTGACGAATTTTAAAATGTATAGCATAAGGTCGAATTTTAAAATGTGTAGCGTAAGGTCGTTGACAAGTTTTAAAATATATAATATATGGTCTAACATATTTATATAATATATAGTTCATGGTTTAAACCAACATAAATTATTGTACAGTATAAGCTCCAACATATCTAAATAATATAAAATATCATATATTGTGGTCTTATATGTAGAATGGGAAAAAATGTTTGCACACACAATTTAATTTAGAAAAGGGAAAAGGTGTGTCAACTTTATTAAATACTGTGTTATATGGGTTAGATTAGTGGGGTGCTATTAGGAGGGGGGTAAAATAACGTACATTGAAACAAGTTAGTGTATTGAATATAGTCATTAATTCACTCACCCACCCCCATCGTTCCCACTTTTCCCACCACCCTTACCGGTGGTCGCTGCTACCTTCGGTGCCACCCTCCTGCTACCTAACCTTCTGGCCAAAATTCGGCTGATTGACACATCGCTGTTAATCGATCTTTGAGAAGCTCATGTGGCTCGGTGAAAATGAAGCCACGAAACCTAGATATGAAGACCTACTACCTGAAATCCAAATCATTTCGATTACTGTTGAACGCTCCACGTAAACCCTTCTTTGGACCGCTGGTATAAGAAAAAAGACCCTATTTCCATCTGCTCAACATTGCAGCTTTGGTGTAAGTATTTTTCTTTGGGTTTTCTCCCAAATTTGTTGTTTGCTTTTCCAGATTTAAATATTCGGTCTTTTGCTAATTTAAATTTCTGATTTCTCTTGTTTTTCCGATGTGCACGGTTTGAATTTCAGGTTTCATGCTCTGATAAAAAGTACCAACAAGAAGACGTTTCGTGTGATTGAGGTTTGTTCCTTAAATTGCTTCTTTCTGCATTTTTGTTCTGTTTTATTTAGGATAGATTAAATGGCATGTTCAACCAAACAATTATGTTTAGGTTTGCATTGTAATGAGATGTTAGTTAGGGTTTGTTAATACACCATTAATTTTTGTTACTTCTATTCCTTGATTGAGTATAGATAAGTTATATGTTATGGATCTGTTTCAGTGAATAGACATGAGGATCCTCAGTCGTTTGTGCATTTTTACTTCATGGTTTGTACTTTATTTCGGCTTTTTAGTGATTAAAGATTAATGAACAAGTGTATGACGAAGAATCTGAATATGTGTTTTCATTTGTTCATTGACAATGGCGAAATTAATGTGTTCTTCATTGCTTTTCTAAGGGGCCGTTTGTTAAATCTGAAGTCTGAAATCTGAAGTCAGTCAAGTCAAAATCAAATCTGAATCTGATAAGTATCTGAAATCTGAAATCTAAAACTGTTTGATAACTTAATCCATCTGAAATCTGAAATGTTTAATTTTGACATTTTGTTTTACAACTTTTTAATTAATTATATATATATATATATATATATATATATCTATGATGCATACGAAACATACATTTTTTTTTGGAAAAAAGAAACATACATATTTCTATACAAAAGTATATCATCTAAAATGTTAAACGTATACACATATATTCATATAGTAATTTTTTTCTTTTGAATAATTCATATAGTAAAATGGTATATAAATTATCACAACATTGTCAAGCATAACACCATTATGTTGCAATAAAAAAAACAAAAATAAATAACGTCACAGCATTATGTAATATAAAAAAAATAAAGTCACAGCATTATCCCTTTCAAAAAAAAAAAAAAAAAAAAGATAAAAGCATTATCAGGCATAACCATTTTTTTTTTAAGGAAATCATTTTGCACTTTCAAAACCGCCGCATTTCAGCGTTAAGCGAGGTTCCCACGTCTGAAAATTATGTATTGGAATTGAATGGCAATTCAGATCATCTTATTTTGTTAAGTGATATTCTAAAATGTTACCAAACACTCTAAAAATAACTACCACTTAATATATTAAGAATAAGTGCTGAATAAAATTAACAAACAGGCCCTAAATGAGAAGAAAATAAACTTTACTCATTGGTGTTTTCTTAGTTATTTCTATTATTTCATGTGGTCGTCTTTGTTATTTACAGCTTAGTTTTACAGTGTGTGTTTAAGAAGTTTACATATTCATCACCTTTCATTTGTGTCTTGAAGTAAAGATCTTTGTCTTTCATTATGACATGGCCACACGTAATAGTCGTGCTTAATAAGGATAATACACAATAACGAGCAAGTTTGACACTCATCGTTTAACAAATCTGGATTGTGATCATTATGACTACAGATTACTTTCTTCCACCTTATAAATAATACTGTTATACAGGTTAAAAGGTTAGTGCGTGGAATGCAAATGATGAGGTTAGTCCACCCAATGAACTTGGCACAAATGCCATGATATGTATTTAGGTGTGTAGCACTAAAGATGTTTCTTACTTTAGCTTACATGCGTGTTCCTTGCGTCAATGCCTTGCTGTCTGCCTTCCATGTATTGGAAATATGCTACCTCTGTTTTATTTAGTTCAATGTTCACATGTCTGCCACCGTTGTTTGGCCTTTGTATACTAACCAATCTATCAAGATATACTTACACATTTAGAGCTTCTTTCAGGCTGTCGGGAAAAAGTTGTTACATTCCTTTCCTTTCAGAACAAGAATCTTGCTTCAGGTATGTGTAGTTAGGGGCACTACTACAAACCATAATAGTTAGGGGATCTATGGCAAACCCCGTAGTTACGGGATCTACAGAAAATCCCACCTTTCATGTTCCCTTTAGTACTTACTATTAGTTTCCACGTTCACTCCACGCAATATTCATTGTTGGCGTTAGCACGCTATTTATGTAAGGGGTATCGTTGTCGCATAGTACTGTTGTAGGATCCGATTGTGTCTTGTCTTTGTACTTTATAGTTAGGTGGTCATAGCAATTGTGTTTAGTTATGTAGATAACTATACGGTCGTGTACTTTGGTTAACGTTTATCTAGGCTGCCTTAAAAACCAACCTACCAGTAAGCTTTCTGCCACACTTTCTTTTCGCCCACTATCCTGCATGCAAACTCATTAGTCGTTTGTATGTTATTGATATCGGGCAGATATACTAAGTTGGTGTGTGCATCTTCCACTTCATGTTTCCCATGACATCAAACCTTTGTTGTAGTGAGTCTTCGCCTTCTCGTACTTACAGACAACTAGCCATACTTAGATGGAGGAAAAAAACAGAGAAAAAATACCATTCCTGAGCCTTTACATTTACCACATACAAGCCATGCTGGTCGTTCACACCTTACCAAACCACCTGTTGTGACCAAACCTAAGAAATATCTTTCGCACATTACTATGCACAGAAAACTACACCTTCCAAACCTTCATACGATGCCTTCCACCCACGTTCTTAGCCCACCTAATGTTCAGGTCCTGCAACCAGATAAGGGAATTTGACCAAACGAACTTGCTCCACTTTGGCAGACTCTTTCAGTAGTATGCCGTGGACATGTTTGTCAAGCTAGAAACCCAAAGGCTTGACTATTTCAGATCTCAGCAGGATAATATTAGACATGAATTCCTGCAAGGTGTTGCCGATGCTTTAGCCATAGGCGAAACAACCTGTGATAAGGTAGGCCAGCGTGTTGTGCTCCATGCTACTTTCATAGGTGGTCCACGCCACATGAGAAAAAAATATTTGGATGCTATGTCTTTAGTGAGAAAATTCGGCAAGCCTGATATTTTCCTCACTATGACATGCAACCCTAATTGGCCTGAGATCAAAGAACATCTGAAATACGGTGAACTATCTCAGGATAGGCCTGCCATCGCCTGCAGAGACTTCAGGGCTAAGTTAGAAGAACTGAAGACCGAGTTGTTCAAGAAGAATCTATTTGGAAAATTTGCAGCATATATATATGTTGTTGAGTTCCAGAAAAGGGGTCTGCCCCATGTACATTTTCTCCTTATCCTTAAACATGAGTTTAAGGTGCACCGACCTGAAGAATTTGACACATTTGTGTCTGCTGAAATCCCAGATAAATTAAATATCCCCGCTTGCATAAGTTACTTCTCAAGCACATGCTCCATGGGCCTTGTGGTGTTCAAAATCCTACAAATGTGTGCATGAAAAAAAATCAAACATGCAAGGACTTCTACCCAAAACCTTTTTATCCAGAGACAAACATAACTGATGATGCATACCCAAACTACCGTAGGCGCGATAATGGCATTAAGGAGAAAGTTAGGGGTGTTTGGTTAGACAATCGATGGGTTGTACCGTACAACCCCTACCTACTTGCTAAATTTGATCGCCACTTGAGCGTTGAAATCATTTCCCACGATCAAGGCATCAAAATACATATACAAATACATATGTAAAGGCAGCGACCGTATTTTGCTCAACGTGTCCACTTGTGATCAGCAAATACAACCTGCTGATACTATAAACCATGTCAATGAGATAGACCAATACAGAAGTGGCCGCTGGATTACTGCACCAGAATCTTTATGGTGTATGTTTCGCTTCCCCCTTACTGAAATGAAACCTCATGTCATCCAAATGCACATTCATCTTGAAAACTATCAACCTGTCACTTTCAGGCAAAGGGAACTTCTTACCACTATCCTTGAGAACCCAACAAATAAGCGAACAATGCTTACTGAATTTTTTGCCATGAATAGGACTCATCATAACGCAAAAGCAAAAAACTGCCTGTATTCTGAATTTCCAGATCACTTTTTCTGGTTGCCAAACAAAAGAAAATGGAAGCTCCGCGCTCAGGGCAATTCAGTTGGTAGAACTGTCACAGTTCATCCCACTGAGGGCGAGCGCTACTTCATGCGCTTACTCCTGACCAAAATACGCTGCCCCACGTCATACACCGATCTTAGAACAGTCCATGGACACGTTTTCCCCACATATCACGAGGCTTTCTTAGAGCATGGCCTACTGGAACAAAACAATAGCCAAGAACAATGTATGTCTGAGGTTGCACTTTACAACATGCCTTCTGCTTTGCGAAAGCTTTTTGCAGACCTGCTGGTGTATTCTTGCCCCAGTGACCCTTCGGCATTGTGGTCAAGATTCGAACCCGACATGTCCGCTGACTTAAACTTCCATTCAAATACCCCAGACATTTAATAAGGAGAAAAGTGCTCAAGCATATTAACTCCTACTTAGTTGGCATGGGTAAGAGCCTTAGTCATTATAACATACACCAGGATTTGTTACCAGAAATGTCCATTGATTCAAATGACACCATAAAAGAACTTACACTCGAAAAGATTATTCCAATTTCGCCTTCAGACAAAGCTTCTCCAATCCTGAGCAAAAGAGTTCCTCCGACCGTATACTTGCAGCTGTCTACGAGAATAAACCGCAAGCTTTCTTTATCGATGGTCCAGGCGAGACTGGGAAAACCTTTCTTTACCGTGCTCTTTTAGCACATGTACGGTTAAAAGGTGACATAGCGCTCGCTACTGCCATATCAGGCATAGCTACTGCCCTTCTACCTGGTGGGCGAACGGCTCATTCTAGATTAAAAATACCAATTGACCTTGAGGATGCTACCTCATGCAGGATTAGCAAACAGTCCTCCTTAGCTTCACTCATTATAAATTCAAAGTTGATACTATGGGACGAAGCCCTAATGGCAAAAAAAACTGTCGTCGAAGCTCTAGATAGTTTGCTCAAGGACCTAATGGAATCTAATTTGATGTTCGGTGGAAAAGTGGTTGTCTTAGGAGGCGATTCCGCCAAACTTTGCCAGTTGTTGCTAAAGGCAGCAAAACAGAGACCATCAATACATCATTGATTAGGTCTCCACTGTGGCCAGGCCTTATACAACTTTACCTAACCACAAACATGCACGCATACCTAGATCCACAATTCACTAAATTCCTCCTATCTATAGGAGATAGTACTGAACAGGTCAAAGACATTGACATTGCCACACTACCTCCTCACATTTGCTACGCTCTTCCTTCTCTTCCCAACAGTTTGGAGGATTTTATTTCCCTTATCTACCCCAATCTTGAGGAAACAGTGGGACATAACCCCACATTTCTAAACAGAGCAATCTTGACAACCAAAAACACATTTGTTGATGAAATCAATGGAATCATCATAGACAAATTCCCAAGCCCCCATGTTGAGGCTTTGACGAAACCATTGACCCATCTGACCAAGCTCTATATGAGGATATGATAAATAGCCTGTCCCCAAACGGTTTGCCCCCACACAGACTTATTCTCAAACAATATGCACCAATTATTTTGCTAAGGAATATAGACCCAAGTGAAGGGCTTTGCAATGGCACACGCTTGGTTTGCAAAAATTTCTCTAAAAATGTCCTTCACGCTGAAATTGTAACTAGGGATTTTGCGGGTAAACAAGTGTTTATACCAAGAATACCCTTGCAACCAACGAAGGGAGAATTTTGCCCTGTCCCTTACAAGAGAACACAGTTTCCAGTACGGCTGTGTTTCGCGATGACAATAAACAAATCGCAAGGACAAACTCTAGATTTTGTTGGTGTATACCTTAAAGAGCATGTCTTCTCACATGGACAGCTGTATGTGGCGCTATCTCGCGCACGTACTTCTCTCTGACGTAAAAGTTTTCATCTGCAACAGTGCCTGTGCTTTAACAGCAGAAACATAAACATGCAATGTCGTTTACAAGGAAGTCTTGTGCCATTAATCAGCTTTCAACACATACATTCCTTCACCTTTGTACATACAAGCACCTACCCACTTAGCCACCTATCCTACTATACATTTCCCATTAACTACACGCTTTATTCTATGGTTTGTCTTCCACTTTTGCCTTACACACCGTCAGTCCTCTTCCATCAAACTGGATACTAGACTTCCACTTACCTCACTAACAAGTAACTGTAACCACTATTTTGAATCATATTAGCTGCGCACTGTCCACCCCTGGCAAACATTATGTTTCTTGCCACCCTCTTTTTTTGTTGTTTGAAAGCAATTACAAAATGCTCCACTTTGAAGGAAAAAACACAATACAAAATCTTTATGTACAAATTACAGAACATATTGCCATTGGGATTCTTACTGCTTTCCCACAGTTCCCATCTTCTTTTTGCTGTTGTTGACTGGTATATCTCGTGGCACATTATTTTTTGTCTAACTGTCATTACTACTATCTCTAAAACTTGTTACATCTATGCACCAGGTATAATGCATATGCAGCAGAAATAACCACTCTTGTGGAGAATCGAGCATACAGAAATCCAGCTTCCCTTTTCCATCCCCCGCGTGCTGTTGAGATACATCCACTAACCTTTGTTGTCTCAGCTATTGAAAATGTACTTAACTTCTACAATACATTTCCGTTTCCCAGTGCTTTTGACTCCACTTCTGCTGATACCCTTTACCCAATTCAGGTTAAGACAATCTAGACAGAAGGCACACTGACATACTTGCCTGGACAAGAGCACCTTTGGTTCGAGGCATGTGAAAAATGCTTGACAGAGTTAGATGTCGATAGTGACTGGAAGATTATGTGTTCGTACTGTAAAGAATATACTAGCGTCATTGTTTGGTACGACAATAAATTCCCATCTTTGAATTCCGCTTTTAGTTACTTACAGCCTTACATGTACTGCTGAAGTTACCACCACTTACTAACAAACACACATGTATCTTTCCAGCTCTAACGCATCTATTCTCTTGAACCATGAGCCTAGAACTGTTGAGGCAACGATCAAATCACCTGAAATTGACAAACTCATACCCTTCACAGGCAATGAACTCAGACTTGCTGCTGCTCAGGTATATCTTTCAAAATTACTTCAGCCTACATCTAAACAATACTATTTTACTAACTACACAACTCATGTGCCTACTGTACATCATTCAGAACAAACCATTGACAAAGCAAGTGGAAGCAGCCCTTGAAAAGAAACATGTTATATGTTTTCTTAACTACTATGAACGAAACCGTGGAGGAGTTATACACCGCCGTTATCCCTTGGTGAAAATCTACACTGAAGCTGAAGTGCATGAATACGAAGTCGCCCAACAAGCAAAAGCACTTGCTGAAGCTCACTCTGAAGATGTTGCAGCTACTGGAAACATTGGATCATCGTCATCTGCACATATGCCTCTACCTGAAAAACAGCTATTCACGCCAACCATGAAAGCGGTACTTACAAACATTGGTGGCCTACCTACAGCTACATCCACACCAATGACTGAGCAAGTTGGGTCCAAACGAATTCTAACCTTCGAAGAACCAACAGCTACTGAAGCACCAAACCTACCACCAAACCAAGTCTTTCATGCTTCGCCCCCAGCAGCAGTGACTCCCTCATCTCCTCAGCAGCAGCCTGATAATCCAGCAGAAACCACACCAACAAAGAAATCAAAGGGCCAAAAGAAGAAGGAATAACGCCTCTGCTCTACAAGCCTGCATGTAAACAAGTTTAGTAAATATCTATAAATAAAACATTGTACCCCTATGCAGTTAACAGTGACATATTACATCATTTAGAATCAGTCACTACTGAATCTTAATGCCTAATAATATGCCACTTCTTTTGTTTTGTACCTAACCACTCAGACTTTAGAGTAGGTCTTTTGCAGCCACCAAGGTTAACCATGTTCCATGGGTTAACAATTGTGCTATGTTTTTATCTTTTGGATGCTTCTTGGTTTGTAACAAAAAATAACTTAACCACTGTATGATATTCATGCCTGTTATGTCCTACCACCTTCCTTATACACCAAAACAAATATGCTATGTTATGTAGTCACTGCTTTACATGCATTAGGACACATGATCAATTTACATGTTGCAACCAAACTAATATAGCAATTCTGGAATGGGCATTAACCGTGTCTTGCACGGTCCTTGACACTAGTTTATATCTATAAAGAGTGAAGGGACTTTGCCCACATGAGACCACGTGGAAGTGGCACCTAAATATATATATATATATTTTTTATTTATTTTTTTCTTTATTAAATACAACAGGTTTTTTTTTTTTTATTTTCTTTTGATAAAAACCGGAGCTTCGGTTATCGTTATATATAAACCGAAGGAGACTTTAAATTTCAATCAACCAAAAATTTTTGATTTCTCGATTCGATTTCGACACAACAATTGAATATTATACACAACAAAGTGCATATTTACGATCTGATTCATTTTTAAGCACCTCCAATTGATGATCATGGATTCGATTTCAAATTTCAATCAACCGTAAATTTTCGATTTCGGCACAACAATTGAATAAAACCGTGTGGACACAACATTAAATATTTTTATTATTTTGAACAACATAACGTCAGTGGAACCGACGGCCATTTGCATTACGAACGTCACTAAAATTGACGTTGGAATACCAAATCATTTTTTATATTCTTCAGACCGTTTGACACGTGTTTTTTTTTAATTTTATTTTAAATACAACAGGTTTTTTTATTTTTATTTTTATCCTTTCGATAAAACCGGAATCTCGGTTATCGTTATATATAAACCGAATGAGGCTTTAAATTTAAATCAACCGAAAAATTTCGCTTTCTCGATTCGATTTCGATACAACAATTCAATATTATACACAATAAAGTGTATATCTCGATACAGTTCATTTTTAGTACCTCCAACTGACATTGCGGATTCAGTTTTAAATTTCAATCAACCGAAAATTTTCGATTTCGACACTACAATTGAATAAAACCGTGTGGACACCACATTAAATATTTTTATTATTTTGAACAACATAACGTCGGTGGAACCGACGACCATTTGCAGTACAAACGTCACAAAAATTGACGTTGGAATACCAAATCACTTTTTATATTCTTCAGACCGTTTGACACGTGTTTTTTTCTACCAAATGAATAAACACGAGATCAATGACGTATTCATTAATGATAAGAAAGAGAAATGTCGTATAGAAAATGAGTGAAACACATTTTCAAGTATATTAATGATTTGGAAGCTAAGGCGTCCCGGGAGATTTGACCGTGTAGTTATGATCCGCTTATTGTTTTTCTATAATGTTTCATTGCGTAAAGTCGAAGCTAAAGTTATCGACTTTATGACATTGTTCTCCGATACATCATATTGTAGTTTATTTTGTAGATGGAAACTACTGATAGGGCTGGAAGAGAGGTGATTCACAGTCTTCACGATTCTAAGAAAGAGCTACCTCTTGGAGAAAATGTGATATATTTCTTTTGCTCTCTTTGTCTTGTGCCTTGAATTTGTTACTGTTTAAGCTTACGCAATTTATTTCACGTTGGGGATCTATTCCTTGATATTATCGTTGGTAACGATTTATGTTGAGCCTGCCGTACCTTGCACGACTCACGTAAACTAGTAATAGATATAACTTAACACAAGTTAGTTTGTTTGCTTGCTTTTTTAGTTTTTTTGTTTTTTTGTTTTTTTGTTTTTTGAAGGAATTGTTTTTGGCTCCTGATATGGCCACGGCAATAAAATTATTGCCAGGGCTATCATTCAAGTCAAAACTGTAAAATGACAAATATACCCTTTAGTTCATCAACTTATTTCTTTCCATTCCCATATCTTGCCGTCGATCCCCACCTTCTTCCCCTACGCTACCATTTCCTCCCCCACTCTCTCCTCTGCTGCTACCACCCCTCTATTCAACAGCCCCATCAAGCCAGCTTCTCTCCAATTATAATAACCAAAACAAAAACCCCCCAAAAGCTAGGCGTTGAATTAATTTCATATCAGGAAGAAGAAAAAAAAGTCCCTCACCACCATAATCTCCATAATATCACACGATTCACAGTAGTTACCATACCCATCCATGTGAACAAAATTAAACCCAGCAAAATAAAATGTAAAATAGATGACTTCTAAAAAAAAATATTACTTTCAATCCCTAATTAATCAGCAACCCACAAGTTAGAATGATCAACAATCCAGTAACATTTGAGCAGTTTTTTGTTCTTTGAAAATTTTCGGACCATTCATGGCAGGAGGAATTTGAAGGTGAAAGACTGGAAAATAGACGAGGCACGGGAGAAAATTAAGAGAAGTGAGGTGGGTTATAGATGTTTGGTTGAAGGAGTAAAATGTTGTGATAAAAACAGTAATAATACTGTAGAAATGATCAAGGAAGATCAAAAACACCATAAAAGATTAAGAACAATACACAGAATTTGAAACAGAATTTTGGCGGGAAAAGATCATTTTCTCATTGAAGAAGAAGAAGATGAACCTTACATTCTGAGAATTAAACTCAATGTTTATTTTACTAACTTAACTTCTCTTGTACCGTTCTACATGTTTATATAGAGTGTACAATCACCTTATCTCTTAGTAACTAACTCCAACTAACTTCTAACTAACTAACTAGTGTTCACACAAGCAATGAACCTTCACTCTCTTGTGTCTCTTGTATCTTCAACACCCTCCCTCAAGCTGAAATGGATTATCCATGACAGCTTGCAATGAAGCTTCACTCTCTTGTGTCTCTTGTGGCTGATAGATGTTTTTGAGTGGAAATCTGGGCAGTAATCTTGTGAGAGTCTGTTTGTCCACTGGTTTTGTTAGTATATCTGCAAGATTGTCCTCTGTCCTCAATGGCATTGGTTTGAGTACTTTGGCTTGATATTTCTCTCTCACATAATGACAATCAATCTCTATATGTTTTGTACGTTCATGGAAAACTGGATTTTCCACTATGTACATTGCACTTTTGCTATCACAAAATAAAGGCACAACCTGAGGATGCAGGATTTGAAAGTCTGACAGAAGATACAATAGCCATTGAACTTCACAGGCTGTAACTGCCATGGCTCTGTATTCAGCTTCTGCTGAACTTCTACTCACAACTTCTTGCTTCTTGCATTTCCAGGATATTAAAGAATCTCCTAGGAAAACTGCAAAACCTGTGACTGATCTTCTAGTGATACTGCACCTGCCCCAATCTGAATCTGAGAATGCTTTTAAATCCAAGGATCCTGTTGCTGGAAACAAAATGCCTTGTCCTGGTGCTGCTTTAAGATACTTAAGAAGTTTGTGTGCTGCTGCAAGGTGATTCTCTGTAGGTTTATCCAAGAACTGGCTTAGTTGTTGTATGGCATATGCTATATCAGGCCTTGTGTTGCCTAAGTAAATAAGTTTGCCAATTAGACTCCTGTAATAAGTATTGTTTGCAAGAGGAGGTGAATCTGCTTTGTCTAATGTTATGGTGGGATCCATAGGAAGAGAAGATGGTTTGGCCCCTAGATACCCAAATTCTGTTAGGAGGTCTAAGCAATATTTCCTTTGATTCATAACTATGCCATGTTTAGACCTAGCAATCCCAAACCCTAGGAAGTACTTGAGCTCCCCTATGTCTTTGATTGTAAATGCTTGATGTAGTAAGGCCTTCAAATCCTTTATTGCTTGTAAATTAAGACTGCCTACTATGATGTCATCCACACAAACCAAGAGGGCTATAAAATATGCACTTGATCCTTTTGTAAACAGGCTGTGGTCATTCTTGGATTGAGTGTAACCTGCCTGGAGAAGAGTGTGTGTGAGTTTTGCATTCCACTGTCTACTTGCCTGTCTTAAGCCATATAAGGATTTGTTAAGCTTGCAAACCAGATTAGAACCTTGTACTAGACCAGGAGGTGGTTTCATATACACCTCATCATCCAAGTCCCCATGTAAGAAAGCTGTATTGACATCAAGTTGATGCAGATGCCACTGCTTGATAGCTGCTAAACTCATGAACAGTCTGATTGTTGACATTTTTGCAACAGGTGAAAATGTCTCAATAAAGTCAATTCTCTCAGTTTGTGTATAGCCTTTGGCTGCTAACCGTGCTTTGTATCTCTCAATGGTCCCATCAGACTTCCTTTTTATTTTGAATACCCACTTACAACCTATGGGAACCTTGCCTGGTGGTAAAGATACCAAGGACCATGTATTAGTGGCATGTAGAGCATCAAGTTCACTTTTCATTGCTTGCTTGCCATTCCAAGGATCATGCGACTTCTTTGTATGTGTTTGGCTCTTTGTCTGTATCTATGGATGTGGTAAAAGCTTTGTATCCTTCTGATATGTTGTTATATGATACTACATGTTGAATTAGGTGAGGAGTGGAGGTAGAATGAACAAAACTGTGTTGATAATCCTTCAAATAAGTAGGAGCAGCTCTTGTTCTGGAAGATCTTACATTGTTTTTATAGGTTTGTGTTGATGCAGGATTGATTAGTGTTGAGGAAGCCTCATTTTGGTCTGTGGTAGAATCTGCATTTTGATCAAAGGGATGCCCTCCCTCAATTATTTCCTCACAATAATCTGGACTAGTAGCAGTAGGTATTACCATTGTAGGATCTGTATTAGTTGCTGTTGCAAATGGGAACTCAAATTCATGGAAATTTACATCTCTGGATATCAGAAGTTGTCTGGTATCTATGTCAAGAACTATGTAGCCTTTTGTGTGTGTAGCATTGCCCAGGTAAACACACTTTTTGCTTCTTGGCTCAAACTTGCCCCTGCCCTGTACATTAGTACTCACAAAAGCTAAACAACCAAAAATCTTCAAGGATTTGTAGTTAGGTAATTTTGCATGAAAGACATAATATGGAGACTTATTGTTCAGTAAAGGTGTAGGGGTTATATTAATGAGATATCTGACATCTTTGTGGCGAAAGCCCCAATATATCATAGAGTACATGAGCATGAAACCTAAGTGCTCTTGCTGTGGCAATAAGATGTTGATGCTTTCTCTCTACCACCCCATTTTGTTGGGGGGTATGAACACAAAATGTCTTATGGATTATTCCTCTGTCACTATAATACTGAGTGAGTTGGAATTCAAGGCCATTATCAGACCTAATGGTCCTAATGTGCCTATTAAACTGAGTATGAACCCATTCACAAAAGTTTTTCAGGATTGATCTAGTGTCTGCTTTTGTTTTCATCAAGAATACCCATAGGTATCTACTAAAATCATCTACAACGGACAGAAAATAAAATTCACCATTATGTGTGCAATGCCTGTTTGGTCCCCAAATATCAACATGAATCAAATCAAACACGACTTTACTAATGAAACACTAGTTGGAAAAATCATTCTTTTCTGTTTAGCTAAAGGACAAACATGACATTCATTATGTAAAGGCAATACAATATCAGGTTCATCTGATTGTTTTACAACTTTTAATCTCTGAATTGATAAATGGCCTAGTCTATAATGCCATAACAAAGAATCACCATAGTTTGACAAAGTACAGAATGTCGAAAATAACAAAGAACATGTCTTGCTTTCAAAATATAGAGCCCTTTGATCAAACTAATTGAACCAATCATCCTCTGTGTTGTTATATCCTGTATCATACACCCATTAGTGTTAAAAGAAACAAAACAATTGCTACCTGCACTTAATTTCCTGACAGACAGCAAATTATATGAGAATGCAGGTACACAAAGTACATTTTTCAAAACAATGTCATCATTAATAATGACTTCACCAATATGTGTAACACCAGCCTTTGCTCCATTGGGAAGATTGACATTTAAATCATGTACAGGTATATAGTTAGACATTAAAGCAAGATTAGATGCTACATGATCAGTGGCACCAGAGTCCACAATCCAAGTATAGATATTACCTGTTGAGGAATCACTCTGGACTTGAACATTTGCTGTCATGACTATAGGAGGATGATTTTGAGGCAAAACAGGTTCTGAATCTTGTATCTTCACATGCCTTAACATATTCATGATGTGGTCATACTGAGATCTAGACATAGCATTTTCTTGTGAAACATCTGGTTCTGGAATGACTGGAAGACTCTCCAAAGAAGGTTCTGCATCTTGAAAATATGCTGGATCAAAACCAGACTCCATTCCCACATTGTTAGCCATAATAGTTCCCCTTCCTCTACCTCTTGAACCAGTGGGGAAACCATACTTTTTATAACATCTTTCCACTGTGTGACCTTCTTTACCACAATAACTGCATTGCATTTTTCTGCCACTCATCTGATAATTTCTCTGTATGCCCCTTCCTGTTCCTCTACCAACTAGTGCATTGACAGTCTGTCCCAAATATGGACCAGGCCTTTGAGAATCTTGTGCAGGCCTTTGGTAATTCTGGAAACTTGCATTAACATTCAAGGCCATATTCTCCCCAGTGGTTGAAGAATAGTCAATTTGTGTTTCATGTTGAATTTCCATAGAAAAGGCAGTTTCAACATCAGGAAGTGGCTTAGACATCAGAATTTGTGATTTCACATTACTATAGCTATCATTTAAGCCTTTCACAAACCTAATTACATAATCGGTTTCATTATAAACCTATAAACTCCTAAAGCATGACAAGTACAAGGGGGAATTGGTCGAATTACCAAGAACTGATCCCATAATGCCTTCAATTTTGTGAAATATTCAGTAACAGATAACGAACCTTGCTTTGTAGTAAAGATTTCTTCCTCAAGATTGGATAGCCTATAAACACTATCTGAACCAAACCTCTTATTCAGGTCATCCCAGACTTCTTTTGCTGTTTGCAACCAGAAAACACTTTGATAAATTGTAGGATCCACCGAATTTAGAATCCAGGTGATAACTAGATCGTTGCATTGACACCAGGCTTCAAAATTATCATCATTTTCTGCTGGTTTAGGTAATGATCCATCAACGAATTTAACCTTTCGGCGAATCCTTTTGATTTATTGATGTAATGATTATATCAGACCATGCCAATTGCTCTTTTCCATTGATGATAATTAGCGAGCCCTTCTTTAATAATTTTATCTAATTTATTGAACCGCTGCACCAACACCATAATTTGATATGTGGATTAATTGTTTAGTTGGACTAAGTATTCTCTGCCGGATGAATATAGTAAGGATCTCTAACACCTTGTGTAGCCATAATATTCCTCAAGAATCGAAGAATTTCGATCAAGATGAACGGAACATTAAGCAGTAATCTTGCTTTGGGTTTAGAAGTGGAGAAAACACCATCCACTTGGTTCCAATCGAAACTCTTTGTTTCGAAGATCTAGATCTTATGCCTTCCAATGCAGAATCGGGTCAATCCATGATTGATCCGACGATATTACATCTAACACCATCATAAAGTATTCTCTCCGATGAATATAGTAAGGATCTCTAACACCTTGTGTAGCCATAATATTCCTCAAGAATCAAGAATTTCAACCAAGAACGGAACGAAAAAATCAGAATTGAAAAATTCCAATCGAATCGAAAATCGTAAGCAATCAAGCTCGATACCATGATAAAACAAGAATAATAATGATCAAGAAAATGATCAAGGAAGATAAAAACACCATAAAAGATTAAGAACAATACACGAATTTGAAACGTAATTTTGGCGGGAAAAGATCATTTTCTCATTGAAGAAGAAGAAGATGAACCTTACATTCTGAGAATTAAACTCAATGTTTATTTTACTAACTTAACTTCTCTTGTATTGTTCTACATGTTTATATAGAGTGTACAATCACCTTATCTCTTAGTAACTAACTCCAACTAACTTCTAACTAACTAACTAGTGTTCACACAAGCAATGAACCTTCACTCTCTTGTGTCTCTTGTATCTTCAACATGTTCAGATTTTTTCTTCGATGCAGATCTATAAAATGTACAGAAGTTGTGTGGTGTGAATTTTTTTTGGGTAGAAGTAACAGGGGGAGTCGAATTGAAGGTGGGAAAGAGAGGTGGGTTGAGGCGTTTGCAAAGGGGAAGGAAATTGAGGAAAGACAGATTTTTTTTTCTTAGGAAGATGAAGAGAAGGGTATATTTGTCATTTTACAATTTTGACTTGAATGATAGCCCTGGTAATAATTTTATGGTTTTTTTTGATAAGGACTACTTATCAACTTAATAGATATTCAAGACGGACTAACAAATTATTTGATAATAAGAAAAAAATAATTTTTAATGGACTAATTTACCCTCAAATAGTATTTTTGTGGTTTCTAAAAAAAAAAAAAAATTCTTGTGTAACCACCACAAAGATGTGGTGTGGTTTGAATTATAAAGCCCCTGCCACTATTCTCGCAGGTTTGTTTGTTAATTTTTTTTGTTTGTTTTTTTTTATTGTGATGAAAAAGCTCATGTAACATTTTTTTCCGTTTCGTTTTTAACAAACTTTTTTTTTTTTCATAACAAAACAGACCCATTAAAGAGAGTTCACACATCTTAATGCATTTTTTTCGTTTTTAATTTTGTGTGATATCACTGCATATACATTTGATAATTCATCGACAATTGTCACTACACTTACAACATGAGTGATAATTTTCAAACAATTATCACTGCATCGATGTCACTGAAAATGCATTGACAACTGATTTGATTTATATAAATCGTAATTAAAGATGTAGTAACAGTACTATACCTAATTTGGTTTTCGTAAAGTTTAACTGAACATGTCCTGAAAACCTATAATTATCATTTTATCTTCATTTGTCACTGCGTATTCAACTTTCACTACATCTCCAATTGTGCCCGTCACTGCATGCTAAGATCCAAGCAACTTCAATATCACTACATCCATCGTCTCTGCAAGTTTATATCCTAGCAACTTCAACGGCACTACATCCATTGTATGTCACTGCATCCGTTGCGATTAACAAAATCCATCGTCGATGCATGTGTCTTTGAAGAACCACAAACAAGAATCAACTTATTGATTCTCAGCCCAACCTTGATTCTACATCAAAGGTTTTAGACTGTGAAGCAAACCGGGAAGGTTTCGCCAAGGACGATTGTGACAAGCGATCGGGTAATCGTGTTTGTGGTGGTAGCTGGTGAAGAGGCAATCCTACCTTCTAAGGACCAATGGTTCAAGCATTTGAAGAGCAGCAATTCTACCTGTTCTACAACTGTAGATCCTACCAATGTCAATGTCACTACATTCAATGTATGTCACTGTATATGTTGTGAATGTTGGAGGGATTTTGCATCATTAAACAAAAGAAAATTTATAAACCCTAACTACCATGCAAAACTAACTCCTAACCGGCCGAATACCGGGTAGTTGATAGTAGAGCGAAGTGAGTAAGGGGTCGATACACAGGGAATTGGGATGTTGAATCTAATTTCACTAATTCCTTTCAATTGTTACTTAGGAAAAACGAATAAACGAAAGAACAAATAAAATAAACGAAAGAGCAATTAAAATAAATCTAACCTACGAAATAAAATAACACAACCTAAACTAAACTAAAGATACATGGGATCAAACAATTGCACAAACCAAGTGATTTCAATCTAGTTCATCTCATGATTTTAATTCAAATTGTGGTTTCACCTTTACACGAGATACAAATTCCTAATTCCTTAGTGAATCTATTTCTCAAGCTATGAATCCCTAATTCCTTAGTGAATTCAATTATCGATCTCTCTCTTCCGAATGTAATGTAGAAACGATTTTTCATACAAAACTAAGGTGTATGAATTAACAAACCTAAGTAGCTTCCGCAGTTTTAAATTCATAAATTCAAGCAACCTAGATTTAATCTATCAACTTCCGTTTGTTTAGATAAAAGATCTATTCTTTCTACGGTGATCTAGCTTACGCAACTTCCGTATTTTGTAAACATATCAATAGTAAACCAATCTTCCGATATAAGTTCACATGGCATCATAAAACGAATAGAAAGAAACAATAAAAATCAAAGATCATGAAAACGAAAAAAAAAAGATTGAATAAATTAAAATAAATTAAACTCACATAGTTTGGTACACGATTGAATCCATGAATCGAAAACGGAAGAAAAAAACGACATCCTAATCTAACCCGGATCACCCGAGCACAAGGCTCGGGTGACCGGCCTTGGAGCTCCCAGAAAATAGTTTCTTGCGGCTGCTATGTGATGTATGAATAATTGGATTTAGGTTTTTAATACATGCATGTATTTATAGGTCAACTAAGGCGGATGTTCCTTTGCTTTTTGCGGCTGAAAATAATCCTAATTTAATTAGGATTTTGCATTATGTATGTCGGCTGAATAATTCTTTTTCCAAAAAGAATTTGCATGCGGCTGTAATTAAAAAGTGAGGCGGCTGTGCATGGCGGTGGCGGACGCTCGTTTACCACAATGGACGCTCGTCCAAGCACATGCTGAAGACTCTGTACATGTTTTTGCCTCCTGGACGCCAGTCTAAACTTCTAAAATTCATATCTTGAGTTGTAGACCTCCAAAAATTATGATCCGAATGTCATAAAAAAGCTCTCGGAAAACTCTACAACTTTCATTAAGGACTCTTCTTCAGAAAACGCCTTTTTGATTAGCCCGTCAGTATTACAGTCGTTTTGGGATTTTCCCAAGCTTTATTTCATCTTCATCCTCTTGTATCTCTTTCTTTCTTTCCACTTTAATCTTCAATCAAACATCATTTAGACCTCTTCCATTCCACATTTGTGCACCTAAAAGATGACAAAACCGAGCAAAACGTAAAACCATACAAAATAGATAATAAAACCACGATATTTACTCGATTTTGGATTTTAACTATTCAAAACGTCATTTGCTCAATTAATCGATTATAAGCTCGAATTCTACTGAAAAACATCCATATATGGGAATATTGATATAAAATATATCCTTATAAAACACTACAAATTGACCCTTAACAACTCCCCCACACTTATCTTTTGCTCGTCCCGAGCAAAACAAAACAAAGTCAAGCTCGAGACAAATAAACATCCATACAAATATGAAGTATATTCAATAACTTAGAAGTTCACCCGTGTAGTGTGTGCATAGCCATAATAAACTTCCACTAAGTTCCACAATTTGAAAGTTATTCAAACCAAAACTAGCCCGGTTTCCCATCTAAGTTAGAAATATTCAAAAATTATAACAGGCACTTTACAAAACATACATATCCCAAAAAGAAATAGTAGAGAATATCTAAAACATTTCTGATAGACTCAGAGGATAATCCCTACAGCATATCCTTCAGTTTATACTGGGTATAAGATTAACGATAACTAAGTCCTTACTTATTCATACTAATATATTTCAATATTTTTACTTTTTCACACTTTTCTAACACACATCGAATAAGCTTTTGCCTCATGCGAGAATAGGACATTTCAAGATAATCCCTACCTTACTCCAATCATAAGGCGACTATAAACCGACCATCGTGAGCTTTTTTGGTCATCATAGTGGAATAGGACATACGTGGTACACCCTACCTCACCCAAATCATAAACCACTTCCGACACACACAATTACAATTATGTTTACTTAGAGATTTACATTTGGCGGTGGAAAAGATTATTTTCTAGTAGCACGGACCACCGAGCATAACACCTCAAGTAAACAATTTATTACTATTGCAAAGACTTAATCACGTTTCACTTATCACATTCAAACTTACAGATATTCACAGTATGTCATACTTTAATCCTAGAATACAAACTACTAAACTTTTCAAGAATTGTACATAAGCAAAGAAACATGCTATAATCATAAAAAATCTCCAACTAAAATGGGGTAGGCTTTCAACATTTAGCTCATCATTTACTATGGCATGTGAAAAAGAGTGTCGGGTGAAACAACTAAAATTACTAAATATACAGAATATAGCAAAAATGATATAAGAACTCGAACAAAGATATGCAATGCTCACTCGGGACAAAACAAATTTTTTAAAATTAAGCACTTTTCATAGAAATATAACAGAAATTGAGCAAACGACTCATAGATACATATAAACCATCCTCTCCCCCACACTTAGATTGCAACTTGTCCTCAAGTTGTGCGAGAAATAATAAATTAGAGAACTTAGTTGATTGGATCTTTGGCAATTCCGGAAAAATCGGTAAAAACCAAAATTGTTTGCATAGCTCATGAGATCGGAGCATCACAGTAAACCAATTCATCGTGAAAGTGCACAATAGCTATCAAAAATATCCTGCAGACTTGATCGGTGCAAAAAGAGTCTACGGGAAAAAGAAAAGATTACATATATAAAGCACATGGAAAAGGAGATATAGAGATATTTCAAATTAAGCTCACATAAAGATGGAACATATACATGGAACATTACACAACAAGAGGCTAGGTGCAACTACATGAAAATATACTACAATGCAGCCTACATGATATGCAATCCTAAAAATAAAATAAATAAAAATAAATTCACAAAGCTCAGTGGAAAGGTGTTTTAGGACAACCCTACAAATGACTACGGCCTATCAGAAACTAAAAAAATGAGGTAGTATTACGAGCCGACCGACGATTAACTACACTCGGGAAAAATAAAAGAAAAATAGAAAAACAATGCAACTAGATGACATGCAACTAAATGATATGCATCTGAATGATATGCAAAAATAAAAGAAAATAAAAGAAAGAAAACTAGCCCACTCATTTGCAACATGACATGTATATAATAAACGCGTCTACCGATAATGACAAAGTACGATAAGCAACGATCTTGATCGTCATTACATGCGGTGTAGACGCTTTTTAAGACTTCGTCAAAGGTGATAGCATTATGGAAAACCAACGATTAGCTATACTAAATGAGATATAACTCATAAGGTTTCCATCGTAGCAACGGAAAACCGATAAATTACTACCCAAATGAGTTATAAAAATAACAAGGAAGCACATAAGTCTCAAAGCTCACAAGATTCATCATAACGATATGTAGCATACGGAAACCGACATTAGCTACTAATTAACAATAAGACCAGTTATAGCATACGAGAACCGACAGTAACTATAACTTGCATAGATGAATCATGTAAATAAAAAAAAATTAATCAATTATTCAACATGGATTCATAGATGGACAGGTGTAAACATGCAAGTTCAGATCATCTACGTTAAAACAATTAGCCACAAAAGCTCAAATTAAAGTATCCATATCAAATAAAGCATTAAAAATCAAATTGAGAAGAAATCTGGAACCTGGACTGCATTCCGGACGAACGTTCAAAGGAAATCTCAGCACTGGACGGGCATTCCACTTTTCAGACGCTCGTCTGCCTTGAAAACCGACCGGACCGGCGTTTAGAATTACAGACGCCCGTCTGGTTCTTTAAATCAGAGCAGGATTGAAAATTCTGGAACGGACGAGCGTCCTAAAACCCGGACGTGCGTTCACTTGCAACTTATGAACTGGACGGGCGTTCACTTACTTGAACGCTCGTCCATACAACGAATTTGCACAGACAATGCGGGAGACACGAAACCCTAAATCTCATAAGCACAACACAAAGACAGAGCACGCACAATGACCCACGAGATAAATTTTGGCACGAGGGTTAGACTAGGTAACAACTAAACACAAACTTCACGTAAAGCAGTTGAGTAAAAACTTTTGCACATTCTTAACCCTACGGTCATCGAAATACGGCAAAATAAAAACTCTCAATCTATTCGACGCTACTTTTATTGAAAACGAAAATAAACGTAACAAAATCGAGAAATTAACAAAACCAGATTCAACATGACACCGATTCCCCGGCAACGGCGCCACTTTTGTTGGAGGGATTTTGCATCATTAAACAAAAGAAAATTTATAAACCCTAACTACCATGCAAAACTAACTCCTAACCGGCCGAATACCGGGTAATTGATATAGAGCGAAGTGAGTAAGGGGTCTATCCACAGGGAATTAGGATGTTGAATCTAATTTCACTAATTCCTTTCAATTGTTACTTAGGAAAAACGAATAAACGAAAGAACAAATAAAATAAACGAAAGAGCAATTAAAATAAATCTAACCTACGAAATAAAATAACACAACCTAAACTAAACTAAAGATACATGGGATCAAACAGTGCACAAACCAAGTGATTTCAATCCTAGTTCATCTCATGATTTTAATTCAAATTGTGGTTTCACCTTTACACGAGATACAAATTCCTAATTCCTTAGTGAATCTATTTCTCAAGCTATGAATCCCTAATTCCTTAGTGAATTCAATTATCGATCTCTCCTCTTCCGAATGTCGAGAACGATTTTTCATACAAAACTAAGGTGTATGAATTAACAAACCTAAGTAGCTTCCGCAGTTTTAAATTCATAAATTCAAGCAACCTAGATTTAATCTATCAACTTCCGTTTGTTTAGATAAAAGATCTATTCTTTCTACGGTGATCTAGCTTACGCAACTTCCGTATTTTGTAAACATATCAATAGTAAACCAATCTTCCGATATAAGTTCACATGGCATCATAAAACGAATAGAAAGAAACAATAAAAATCAAAGATCATGAAAACGAAAAAAAAAAGATTGAATAAATTAAAATAAATTAAACTCACATAGTTTGGTACACGATTGAATCCATGAATCGAAAACGGAAGAAAAAAACGACATCCTAATCTAACCCGGATCACCCGAGCACAAGGCTCGGGTGACCGGCCTTGGAGCTCCCAGAAAATAGTTTCTTGCGGCTGCTATGTGATGTATGAATAATTGGATTTAGGTTTTTAATACATGCATGTATTTATAGGTCAACTAAGGCGGCTGTTCCTTTGCTTTTTGCGGCTGAAAATAATCCTAATTTAATTAGGATTTTGCATTATGTATGTCGGCTGAATAATTCTTTTTCCAAAAAGAATTTGCATGCGGCTGTAATTAAAAAGTGAGGCGGCTGTGCATGGCGGTGGCGGACGCTCGTTTACCACAATGGACGCTCGTCCAAGCACATGCTGAAGACTCTGTACATGTTTTTGCCTCCTGGACGCCAGTCTAAACTTCTAAAATTCTTATCTTGAGTTGTAAACCTCCAAAAATTATGATCCGAATGTCATAAAAAAGCTCTCGGAAAACTCTACAACTTTCATTAAGGACTCTTCTTCGAAAAACGCCTTTTGATTAGCCCGTCGTATTACGAGTCGTTTTGATTTTCCCAAGTTTTATTTCATCTTCATCCTCTTGTATCTCTTTCTTTCCACTTTAATCTTCAATCAAACATCATTTAGATCTCTTCCATTCCACATTTGTGCACCTAAAAGATGACAAAACCGAGCAAAACGTAAAACCATACAAAATAGATAATAAAACCACGATATTTACTCGATTTTGGATTTTAACTATTCAAAACGTTTCTTTCAATTAATCGATTATAAAGCTCAATTCTACTTAAAAACATCCATATATGAGGAATATTGATATAAAATATATCCTTATAAAACACTACAAATTGACCCTTAACAGTGAACTATTAAAAAAATCGAATTTCAGAAATTACGTCACAAAAATATTAAATTGATATCAAAATAAAGAAGTTAAAAAAACTTGAATTATGGTGAAAATATAATGATGATCGGAAATGTATATCAAAAGATATGGATATACAAAAAATTAAATATGAAACTTAATATTCCTTTCAAAAACAAAAAAAAAAAAAAATTTCTATTTTTCTTAAGATGTGCGTAAGCTTTTTGTTTATTTGTTTTTTTTTTCAGCCGTTAATTTTAAGGACAATTTGGTACATTTTCATTGCATTTGTCATTCTAAACAATATAAAATTAAAGTTGTCATATTTGTCAATTTGTATTGTATTTTTTTTTGGGTAAAATGTTAAAAAGGACAATTTAGGTGTAGTATTAGGGATTTAGTCCAGTGACATTGTTTTTATGTCATTAAGACAAAATATATTTGTCATGACCATTATACTTTGCTTGTTTTTATTTTTTATGATTCTAAAGCAGATAAGTTGCTTATTCCGTGAATTCGCAATCGCTTTTCCCGTTTTCACTCCATGCCTCCATGTTCATCTGCCACCGTTATTTTGTATCAAATGCAAACTCAATTTATCTTTGCTCTGTTAAAAAAATAAAAACAAGGGTATAATGGTCCATGGACAATATAATTTGTCCTAATGACATAAAAACAATGTCACCTGACTAAATCACTAATACTACACCTAAATTGTCCTTTTTAACATTTTACCCTTTTTTTTTTGTCCTTTTGGCCACTTCCCCCATAATTAGACCCGGCCAAATGGTGGAACCGGAACCGCCGGTTTTAAACAGTACCGGTTTGACGAACCGTCGGTTTGAAAAACCGGTGGTTTCCTGTTCAAAACCGCCGGTTTACCGGTTTACCTTTCGCGGTTTAGATCACTGATTCGAATCGCGGTCTTGCGTAGCCAGCTTTAAAATTTCATAAATTTTTTTTCTTTTCATTTTCACATAATACTTATTATTTTCACTATAATAACAAATTATTATTTTTTTCATTATAATTACTAAAGCGAGAGTAATATATTTTTTAAAATAGTTTTCTATTCGGTTTTAAAAATAATATTAATATTGTGTTATTTTATTTATATGTAAATAATGTTATTTTTAAAAAATTGTGTTCTTTTTTCAACATCAGCACCGTAATTTGGTTCTTACATATTTTTATATGTAATCGTGTTTGAATGAATAACATATAAAAAATCAAAGCGAACATAGTTCTTATTGTTTATTTTTTAGTCTTTTATAGTTTGTTGTAAAAGTTTTTATAGTAATTTTTATTATTATTTTCTTTAAAGTCTTTAATAGTTTTTTTTATAAATTGTTTGAGTCGGTTTTAAGTATACGTTGATTATAAATGTTGTTTTATTAAATATTAGGTGAGAAATATTGTGTTGTTTTTTTATATGTAAATTGTGTTATTTTTTCAACGCTTGTATGCAGTAATTCGGTTCTTTTACGTATTTTTATATGTAATCGTGTTTATGACAACACATATAAAAAATCAAAGCGAACGTAGTTCTTATTGTTTATTTTTTAGTATTTTATAGTTTGAATTTTTTTTACACTTGTAAGAAAATTAGTTGAATAAAATACAAAACCAAATTTACTTATAACTAAAACCGTATTGAAGTAACGATTAAATTAGAACAACTTCAAAAATCGGTATCGTAAAGTAAATTTGATTGTTGTTTTTAACAACTAAACAAATTTGATAATCAAAGAATTGAATAGAAGATGTAAGAATTGAGTAGAAGATTTAAGAATTGAGATGTAGAGATTGGTGTAGGAATTTTTGTATGAAATGGGTGGTATTTATAGAAATTTTTTGGAGGAGTTTGAAAAAAAAATAAAAAATTATATAGCCGTTGCCAGAAAATAGCCGTTGGACGGTTCCGGTTCCGGCCGGTTTCAAAAAATCCGGTTCCAACCGGCGGTTGCGGTTCCGGTTTCGGTTCCAAATATATTAAACCGACAACAAACCGACAAACAGGTGGTCCCCCAAACCGACGGTTTGACAAACCGGTGGTTGATCAAACCGCCGGTTCACAAACCGACGGTTCCGATTCCAACCGGCGGTTCCGGTTAACCGTGGCCAGGTCTACCCATAATTTTATTGCCGTGGCCATACCGGGAGCCATTGTTTTTTTCCTTTTAACAACTGTATTTTCCTTTTCTTCCTTCAAAAAAAAAAAACAACTGTATTTTCTATTTATTTAAAAAAAAAAAAAATTTCCCCTTAATACAATTTCCTGGACGGATAGATTTATTTTTCGACTAAGAAAAGAAGAACACTCTTCCTGGATCGAAAATGTCGCATTATTTTCCTGTTGCTGCCTGGGATCATTAAATACCCACCCCCGAAAACAAAGTTTATGAGAAAATTCAAAAGAGGAAATCTTTCTTTGCGAAAAATATCATGTCGGCATCGCGTAGAAGAACTCTGCTTAAGGTCATTGTACTCGGGGATAGCGGGTCAGTGTTGTTTTGGGTTTTTTTTTTTTTTTTTTTTTTACAAATTTTTTCTTGGACTTTTTCATATGCATAATTTGTCTACTCATATGGTTAATCAGGGTTGGTAAAACGTCGCTGATGAATCAGTATCCTTTTTCAGTAATTAACTTTATTTTTTATCCGAGCATCGATTGTGTTGCGGGTTTTCTACGTAGATTTTGGAGCTAGGTTTTAATTTTTCTTATATTTTTGTCTTATGTCTCTCATCGGTTGATTGAATGTGAATTGACTTGGAAATTTGCAAGTTTTTAATGTTCTTTGATGATACATTCTGGATTTCATGAAGTTTGAATTAACAGCTATAAAGATATGTCCATAAGAAATTCAGCCAGCAATATAAAGCCACAATTGGGGCTGATTTTGTCACAAAGGAACTCCAAATTGATGACCGGCTCGTTACCTTACAAGTGAATCTGATTCTCTCTCTTTCTTTGAAATGTTTTATTTTTGGTTTGCTTGTTTTCTGCTTCAATAATATGGGTTGATATATTTTTTTTTTTTGGGGAAGATTTGGGACACTGCTGGACAGGAGAGATTTCAGAGTCTCGGTGTTGCCTTTTACAGAGGGGCTGATTGTTGTGTTTTAGTATATGATGTCAATGTGATGAAATCCTTTGATACCCTTGACAATTGGCATGAGGAATTTCTCAAACAGGTTAGTTTGTCCAGGCAATGCATTATCGTATGAAATCAATTTACAGAATTATTCCAAGATTTTGATCTTCTATAGTTTGTTGAGACAGTGGTTACAGGTTTTGTACTCAATAATGCTTATTTGCTGATATCCAATAGATAATGGTTTGGTAGTACTTATTGGCATGAGCCATTGGCAATTTTTCTTGTGTAGCATTCTTTTGAAATTGTAGTTATTTGTCATATACAGTAATAATTGATGGATATGTACTTTTAAGAACTCGTCTTATAATATAACCATGTCTTTGATCTTCCAATATCGGCCTTTATTTTTGCTGTTCTAATTGTGTACCAAGGGGAGCTGTTCTTTACCAAAATGAAGGACTCCACGTGAATGCCCTTTGGCAATTGATACAAATGTCAGCTTCTTACTTTTTTTTATCTAGGGTATAATCAAATGGTTATTTCACCTTTCAAGTGTCATACAAAGGGACCAGGTCATATTATAGACATACTTGTAAAAGCACGCGCCATGGCGTGAGGCGGGACTATGACGCCTTAACATAGTCTATGGCGCTGAAAATGTCGGGGATACCTATGGCGGCGCCATGGCGAGCAAGGTGCGCAAGGCGTGAGGCATGGCGCGCCCCTGTTATTTTTTTGAAAAAAAATGAATTTGAAGGGTAAAAACGTCAAACCAGTTATAATAACATAAAACCTAGTCAACCCATCCCTATTCTCTTCATTCCCTCACATTCCCGCTGCCTCCTCCAGTCCTCCTAAGATATGGGACCTTCCATGGAGTAAAAAAAAAAAAAAACAAAAAAAAACAGCCTAATAATTAAAAAAAGCTTACTACGTCACCTTCTTCTCATAATAACCGGCGGGAAGAACTTGGTAATAAAGCTATTGCAGCTTCAACCTTCTCCCGTTGTTTTTTTTTAATTTTTATTTTTTTTAATTCGTTTTTTACACATGATTGTGTTAAATAGTTTATTCTTTATGTGATTATGGAGTTGAAAAACATGTTTATAATATTTTTTGAATGAAACAATGAACGAAAATCAAAGTAATGATGTAAGTAATTTGATTTTGAAATAATGGAATTGAATGATTGTCAAAGTAGTGATCTTTGTTTGTTTGATTGTCTAAAACTTTAAGTAGTGATCTTTGTTTGTTAGTACTTAGTAGTTTGTAGTTATTACTTATCAGATAAGTAGTTGAATTTTCATCTTTTGCTTTGATGTTTGTACAAGTAAGTGAATTAACAAGTAGTATACTACTATACTAGTATGTTCTTAATTCTTAATTTCTTGTGTTATGTAATTGTAAATTTGTAATGAATAATGATGCAAGTGAAGTGACTAAGTGTTAATGTGTTATAGAATGTAGAGTTATAGTGTTAATGTTATTGCGCGCCTTGCATGCCGGGCGCCGCCATGGTGCCATGGCGTCCGGACGCCCATACCACGCCTCACCTCCGCCTTACGCTTTAACAAGTATGATTATAGATCGAAGTAATCTTTCTTGTAGATAAATGTTACAATGGTTTTGGGATCTGTTTTGATTAAAGAGATTGCTTTTGAACACTTGCATGAAGAAAAGATTGTATTTTTATTTTCTTATCATTGAACTGTTTGATTTTCTGTCTATTCCTACTCGTAGGGTTAAAAAGTTCCATACTGGTTGACCTTCGTCTTTACATTTTGTCATTGTCACGGTTGTACAAATAAAATAACTGTAGCTCCCAAATCAACATGCATTAGATGATCAGCAATTTCTACTGTATGCAGGCAAACCCGCCCGACCCAAAGACATTTCCTTTTATACTGCTTGGAAACAAGATTGATATTGACGGCGGAAATAGCAGAGTGGTAAGTTTTAGTTGAATATTACATTGACATTTTTGGGTTCTTTGTTTTTTAATAGTAGAGTATTCAATGCAGGTTTCTGAAAAGAAAGCAAAGGAATGGTGTGCATCAAAGGGAAATATACCATACTTTGAGACATCAGCAAAAGAGGATATCAATATCGATCCTGCTTTCTTGTCTATCGCCAGAACAGCTCTAACAAATGATCACGAGCAAGATATGTGAGTTAAATTGCCACTCTTTATTGAATCTATCTTCCTTTCTTCCTCAGTTATATTTGTGTAAGTGATTTTACTACATTCTCATCATCTTGTTCTTTTTATGTTTGGTATTGTGACTTGGCCAACATTTACTTTAAATAAGTGCAAATTGGTGGAACAAGGTGGTCTTATATTAAAATTATGAGCAAAAAGACTCTACCCCTTTATATTCTATATCAACGTCTGCTTTTCTTTTCCCTTTTTGGTTAGAAGCTTAAATGGTTGGAGCACATAAGTGCAAATGTGGATAATGTCTTCTGGTTTTCCATTTACTTTTTGGGTGATCGGTGAAAATTCGATTAATTTTGCTCCCATTGAATATTCTTGAACTTCTATTAGTTCTTGTTACGTGAAATTTTCTATCATTTTATCACTCAGAGGTAGGGATCCTATAGTTGGAGCCTCAGCGGGAATAAGGCTTGCGCTTTGTTGTAGTTGTACCCATTATAAATGGCGCTGTGTTCACCGTCTTATTTCATGAATACGGGTTTTTCTTGCTTGTCTCAAGTTGATTATGACAAAATTTGACCACATTGCGTGATGAAATATGTAGAAGCATTACTCGGTCACATTTGATCAAAATTTTAATCTGGTGTATTTGCATTTGTTTTCTGAAAGCCCCTTCAGCTCAAAGATGTTACCTAAACTTATAAACCTAAGGACCTTTCTCTATAATGCTGCGCAGTTACCCTGATTTATGCATTTTAGGCTATTTGTCATAGTTTCCCTAGTTGAATTCGTTTGATTTTTGCTGGGGCATGAGGAAGGTAACTAGATGTTTATAGGTTAGTAGATTTTGATTAAGAAATTCAGGTGGTTTGGTTTTACCGTGAATCTCGGACTGTCATCTCAAATGGTTAATTATTGCCAAATGTCAAGGCTACACGGGTACGGATACACGGGTGAGTAATGCGGATATACCGGAACAAGATTAGCGGATGCAGTACTTTCGAACTAATATATAGTATATACTTGTGTGAAGGGGATCCACATGGATATTTAACAGGGATAAAGAGGTAACTAGATGTTTATAGGTTAGTAGATTTTGATTAAGAAATTCAGGTGGTTTGGTTTTACCGTGAATCTCGGACTGTCATCTCAAATGGTTAATTATTGCCAAATGTCAAGGCTACACGGGTACGGATACACGGGTGAGTAATGCGGATATACCGGAACAAGATTAGCGGATGCAGTACTTTCGAACTAATATATAGTATATACTTGTGTGAAGGGGATCCACATGGATATTGAACAGGGATAAAGACACTTCGGCTCCGTTTGTTTTCGTTAGAGTTTTTTTCGGAGTTTTTTTATATCACTTTACCCATCATATCTTACAATTCTCTCACCAATCATTTCTTCAACTACAAATAAAAAAATATTAAATTATCTCTCATCATTTCACTTTATAACCTTTTTTACCATTATTTTATTTATTATACTACTTTATTTCACCAATCAAATCATAATCTACACAAATTTCAAAAAAACATCTTAATTTTCTAATCATTACTTCAATCACTTTATCTAAAACAACCCCAAAAAAAAACTCCAACCCAAAACACACGGAGCCTTCTGGTCCCTTTTGTTTCACGATTTTTGCACTTCTATCCCAAATGTTTATCTTGGCACTTTTATCTGTCATTTGTGCATTTTTATTACAATTTTACTCCAAAGTGTCACGTGTCACACAACCGGCATTGGAGATATGACATGCTTCAACCTATAAAACTTGACACGTGGCAAAAATGGATTGAAAAAGTTTATAAGAAATGTATAGATGACGGGTAAAAGTGTCAAGATGAAACTTTGGGGATAGAAGTGAAAAAATTGTGAAACAAAAGGGTCCTAAAGTGTCTTTACTCCATATATATATATATATATATATATATATATATATATATATATATATATATATATATATCAATTATAAGGACCAATCTGTTTGTAACAATACTATAAGTCCCAAACTTTAAAAATTATTTAAACACATAAAATCAACCATTTTTTATGGGTTTTTTTTTCTCCATTTCCTGTTTTTTCTCTTCATTTTGGGCAACTTTTCTCTAATTTTTCAATGGATTTTCTTCAATTTTCAGTATGTTATCTTCATTTCACATATCTAAGTTATGGATATGCATATCGGGTTCTGTATCCAAGCTCCAACTATAGTAAAATTGCAAATTCGACCCTAGACATGTATCCTAAGCATCCGGTGTATGCCCATGCCAGATACATATCGGATAAGAGATACCATTCCAAACATGAGCATCCATGCATTGTAGATTATTGCTAGACATTCATTGAATATAGGCAAGTGTCTTCCAAATTTGGCTCTCAACCACTCACTCTTATAGAGTGATTGGACAAAGGGAAATGTCTGGACCGATAGCTTTTAGCTGCTGAAGTATGTCTATTGTTGAGAATGTTCCTGCCCCCAGCAGCAGAAGACTTAGGAACAACTTTTCTGTCCTCCGTAGAAATCTGTTGGAAATGTTCTTCACTGATTACGGCATTTATGCTGGGGTGATATTGCATAGGTACTTGATATTCTGAATGTTTTGCATGTTAGAGTAATAGGTTACACTGTAATTCATGCAACTTTATGATCTGTTGTTTATGTCTTTCTTTTTTAGTGGTCAGTAGGTCCATAATATAGATCACTTTTCTCCATTGCGTTTTATCATATTCATACTCTCCACAACAAGCCATATCCTTTCTGTCCAATTGTCGCCTTCCATGTCTTCTTTTGCTCATTGTTTTGCACGTATGACACGTGTCCCCTCGTTTGTCTCGCAATGTAACTTGACAATGATGGAAAACAGTGTAATTTCTTTTCTCATATCCATATTGATTTAACCATGGAAAATGAAGAAAAAACGAAAGCTGGAAGATTGTTTTGTACTGCTACATGCATTTAAACATCTCTGGATTGTTTCATTCATTGATATGCTTCTAAAATGTAGTCCTTAGCGTGTTGGGTTCTTGATGCTTTCAATGGAAAGACAATGTTCTAAAACTCGCTAGGCGAAGTCGGTACGCCACAGGGGCGCCTAGGGCCTGGGGCGCCTAGGCGATTTTAGGGTTTTAAGGGGGTTTTAGGGTTTTAAGGGGGGTTTTAGGGTTTTTACGGGGGGTTTAGGGTTTTAAGGGGGGTTTTAGGGTTTTTACGGGGGGGTTTTGGGTTTTTACGAGGGGGGTTTAGGGTTATAAGGAGGGTTTTAGGGTTTTATGCATCTTTCTTGTCTAAACACTTGGGAAAACTTGATGTTCGCCCAGATGGAACCCTAATAGCCTAGAAGGGCCTTAGAGCGCCTAGAAGGTCCTAGGAGCGCCTAGGAGGGTCCAGGAGCGCCCAGAAAATCGCCCAGCACACTTGAGCGCCCAGATAAATCGCCTAGAGCCAAGTCGAGGACGCCCGGGGGTCGTCCAAGGCCTAGGCGGCGCCTAGGCGATCGCCCAGGGCGATTTTTAGAACACTATGGAAAGATAGAGTTAGAGTTGATTACATGATCTGACGTTTACATGATCTGACGTTTACTGGTAAAGGCTCTTCATGTGGAGGTGAAAGTTGTATATAATGTTGGCCACCATCTGGGCTCATTTTTTAGGCAGGGGATAATGGGTTGGTGTATGACAAACTTAGAGAAGGCATGTTATGATACCGGTAGTGATACTGCCATAACATAGTGCCGATCATGGGTTATGGTGGGACCCATTGATTAAATAATGGTCCTAATGGGGGTCCCAATGATTGATATGGGTCTCCCTCGTTGATCAATGAGTGTTTACTAGTCACTTTCTCGATTATATTTTAAATTTGAAGTTCATGAACCAATGGATTGTTTCAACTCGTAAACCCTGTCTATAATCCTAGGAATCTACAGCTTCACTACACTTTTTAAAAGGCACTAGGTTTAAGTTATATGTGACATTTTGAGCAAGACAAATGAAACTGCATATAACAGCAATAAAATGTGTGAAATATCAATATGACAATTGTGAACCTATAGGAAGTGGGATTCTTGGATAAACAAACTTGCCCCATCATTCACGTTCACAATACACACTCTTGTCACTGTATTTTTTTATTTTATTTATTGTCAATTAATCAGTTATTCCCCAGACATAAAGGTATAAAAGGGGAAAATATCTCTTCTGTCAAGGCTAGGTCCTCATCATAATTTTGAGAAGTATAATATAGAAATACAACAAGACATACGCTTCGAAACATATAAAACCATACATGTATTAGATTAAATAAAAGTCTAAATTCAAGGAAACAATGTTGATCAGGGACAAGGTGTGCAAGCCACCATAATATGTCAGGCAGCGGTGTTCTTTTTGTTAGGCTAAAAAACATACTTGATGAGAGATTCTTTCATAGGAAGCAACTCTGGGAACTCATTTTTCGACTTGGTTGCATCCATTTCATTATTGCTTCGAGCTGCAACGATAACCTTAGCTTGTTCTTCCAGAGTAAAGTTAGTGTTGAAAGATGGTCTTCTATTAGTGATAATCTATGTATTAATCTAGTGCTAATTATGTATGGATTAGCTGTTTTTCTGTCCTAGTAAGGCTAATGAACAGAAAACTGTTTTTCCTGTTCATTAGCCGTTAGAAGACTTTTCTGGATTAGTTTATAGCCGTTGGAGGCTTTTCTATAAAGTGTAATCAACACTTATCCTACCCGATAAGGAGTTTTATCAATAAGAAAGTTTCTCTTCTTCTTTTTCTCTCTTCTTTCTCTACTTCTACATGGTATCAGAGACTGTTCTTACAAAAACTCTGTAAATCTCTTTTTCAAAATGGCTCTGAGCATTCTTCGAGGTTAACTCAAGGAAGAAGCCACAAATCCTTCTTCCCGGACCACTTTGAACCTCTATAATGTCATTCTCCACTCCTAAACTCAATGGTGATAACTATCTCCAGTGGTCTAGATCCATCAGACTCCTTATCACAGGGAGAGACAAGGAAGAATTCCTTACTGGAGAGAGCAAAGCACCAGAAAAAGGTCAACCTAACTACAAGAAGTGGAGGGTTGACAACAGCCAAGTCATGGCAATTCTTCTGGGGTCTATGACCACTGATACTGCTGAGAACTTCATTCTTATGGACACTGCTGAGGAGATATGGAATGGAGCTGCTGATCTTTATTCAAAAAATGAAAATATCTCTGCCGTCTATGAGATTGAAGCTAAGGTACAAGATATGAAGCAAGGTGATCTTAGTGTCACCATGTTCTACAACTCTCTGTCTAAGTCTTGGCAACAGCTTGACAGTTTGGAAAATATTTCCTGGCAGTCTACTGATGATGCAAAGACTTATATGTCTTTGAAAAATCAAAGAAGAATCTTCAAGTTCCTAATGGGACTTAACTCCAATCTTGATGATGTGAGGGGGAGGATATTAAGTAAAAACCCCTCCCCTCTGTCAAAGAGGTTTTTTTGAGTTTAAACATGAGAGAGTAGGAGGAAACTCATGCTTTGAGTAATACTACTCCTCCTACATCTCTCGGAAAACGATGTCTTTTTTACTAAGAGTGTATCCCAATCACAGTCCACTCAAAATCGAAACAAAAGAACATAAGGCACATGCTGTGAGCCTTTGTAAAAGGACAGGCCATACAAGAGACTTCTTTGGAAAATCCATGGCAAGCCTCCTAATTGAAACCTAAAATTATGAAAATTACGCCAAATTTGCTACCTTTGAGGAACTGAAAGTCTCGAGAATGAGTTCAGTAAAGAGCAAATTGAGGCTCTAAAAAGGCTTCTATCTGCTCAAACTTCTCAGACTGCTGCTCCTCAAGGAGTTGCAACTATGGCTAATGCAGGTGTGTGCCTTAATACCTATACCAGTAATCATGTGATTAGAAATATATGGCTTGTTGATTCAGGGGCCTCCAGTCATATGACTGGAAACCCTGAACTCTTTATAAAAATCACCAAGTGTGTTTCTCCTCATACTATAAAGATTGCTGATGGGACTTCTTCCCAGGTTTCTGGTACTGGGGATGTTATAATCAATGAAAAGATAACTCTTAAGAATGTACTTTATGTTCCTAACTTGCAATGCAATCTTTTATCTGTAAGCAAACTTGTAAAAGACTCAAAGTGTACTGTCTTGTTTCAATCTAATGGCTGTAAGTTTCAGGACTTATGCTCCAAGATGGAGATTGGCGATCTTTGAAGCTTACTCTGACCGCTTTGTATTCAAGACTCACTTCACTCGACAAGTTTTTGATGATATTCCTGTGAGGCCTAGCCGCTTATAACAAGTCTGCTTTCTACTTGTAATCAGTTATGTTATTACATTATAGGTTAGGACATCCTAATTTTGCTTATATGAAGAATTTGTATCCTGATCTTTTTAATGGAAAAGCTATTTCTGATCTTTCTTGTGAAGTATGTCAACTTGCTAAACATACCAGATCTGTTTTTCCCAGTGGAGGTTATTCTCCATCCAGACCTTTTTCCTTGATACACAGTGACATCTGGGGTCCTTCTAAGAAAGCTACAACATCTGGAAAAAGATGGTTTGTAAGCTTTATAGATGACCATAGTAGAGTCACTTGGCTCTTTCTTTTAAAGGAAAAATCGAAGTTGGTGAAATTTTTCGAATTTCTATACCATGGTCGAACTCGCTTTGAATCTAAGATTCAAATCATCAAACCGATAATGGCACGAATATTTTGAGAAGTCACTTGCTAAGTTCCTAATCGAACAAGGCATTGTTCATTTGAGCACTTGTGTTGATACCCCAACAAAAAACGGTGGCGAGAAAGAAAAATAGACATCTGTTAGATGTGGCAAGAAGTATAATGTTCACTATGCATGTACCAAAGTATTTATGGGGTGATGCAATTCTAACAACAACTCTACTTGATCAACAGGATGCCTCGAGGTCCTAAAATTCGAAACTCCGATTGGAATTCTTAAAGATCACTACCCTAAGTCTCATCATTTTGGTAGTCTTCTTATGAAGGTGTTTGGAAGTACTTGTTTTGTACATATCCATGCCCAACACAGAGGAAAACTTGATCTAGATCATGAAATGTATTTTTGTGGGTTACTCCACTAAAAAGGGTACAAATGCTACTGTCCCACTACTAAGAAAGTATACACCACTATGGATGTTACTTTCTCTGAAAATATGCCCTATTACAGTGCATCAACTCAAGGGGAAGGTTTTGATGAATATCACAACTCATGGAACATAGGTGTTCCTAGAGAGGCTGATAATAGTGTGACTATTCCTGAAACTCAAGGAACTTCCAATGAGGAATCAGAAAATGATGGTGTCCCTCCTCCTGGTCCCACAAATGAACCTAGTGTCATTGTGTACACCCAAAAGAGGAAGGCAGTTCATCAAAATCCTGAAGTTACTGACACAGATCTTAATGACCAAGGGTCATCACATGAAAATAATGATTCAGAAGAATCCTCAGAAACTGATGACTCTGAGGGTTCCAATGAAATGGTAGGTGAACTTGATGAGAGGCCTATTGCCCAAAGAAAAGGGGTTAGGAAGTGCACCACTGATCATCCCTTGTATGACTCTGATCATCCCTTGTATAACCCCTTGTATAAAAGAAAAGGGGTTAGGAAGTTGTCACCTGTTTTTTATGGTTTCACTACCAGCTTGGATAAAATTAGCATTCCTAAGAATGTTTACCATGCTATGCAAGTCCCTGAATGGAAAGCCGCACTAAATGAAGAAATGCATGCTCTCATTAAGAACAAGACTTGGAAGATCACTCCTTGCCCAAAGGTAAACATCCAGTGGGATGTAAGTGGATCTTCACCATCAAATACAATCTTGATGGAACTCTAAATAGGTATAAGGCAAGGCTAGTGGCCAAAGGTTTCACTCAATCCTATGGGATTGACTATCATGAGACCTTTGCCCTGTAGCCAAGCTAAATACAATCGAAATTCTCATGAGTATTGCAGCTAACCTTGATTGGCCACTCACCCAACTGGATGTTAAAAATGCCTTCCTATGGGAGAAATCCAAGAGGAAGTGTATATGCATCTCCTCCTGGATTTGAAAGCCTAGGGAGAAAGGAACTGTCTGCAAATTAGAAAAGTCACTCTATGGACTCAAACAAATTCCCAAGGGCCTGGTTTGGGAGGTTTACAACCTTTATGAAAAGGAATGGCTTTAATCAATGCCACTCTGATCATACTTTATTTACAAAGTTCAGATCAGGGAAAACTACTGTGTTAGTAGTTTATGTTGATGACATCATTCTAACAGGAAATGATGATACTGAAATCAGAAACATTAAAGATATGTTGGCTTCTGAGTTTGAAATAAAAGACTTGGGAAATCTAAAGTATTTCCTTGGAATGGAAATTGCCAGAAATTCTGATGGAATCTCCATGTCCCAAAGAAAATACACCCTAGATCTCTTAAAAGAAACTGGGATGCTAGGGTGTAAGCCTGCTGAAACACCTGTTGAACCTGGCCTAAAGCTAGGGAATGAGTCTGATAGCCCTCTGGTGGACAAAGGGAGATATCAAAGGCTGATAGGGAGACTTATCTATTTATCTCATACCAGGCCTGATATCTGTTTTGCTGTAGGTTTGGTGAGCCAATTCATGCATCAACCTCTGAAAAGACACATGCAAGTTGTTGAAAGAATTCTAAGGTTTTTAAAGAAAAATCCTGGACAGGGCCTTCTCTTCAAGAAGGGTGTGTCAAGGGAGGTAAAGATCTACACTGATGCTGACTATGCAGGGGATAAAACCAATGGAAGATCAACTATAGGGTACTGCACCTATGTTTGGGGTAATCTCACCACATGGAGGAGCAAAAAGCAACATGTGGTCTCAAGGAGTAGTGCTGAATCAGAATTAAGGGCATTGGCACTTGGTGTTTGTGAAGGCATCTGGGTAAAAAGGGTACTTAATGAGCTAGGGTTCAAAAATTCTGAACCTACTCAACTCCTTTGTGACAATACTACGCTTACTAAGTATTGCCGAGAATCCTACTCATCATTATAAAACAAAGCATGTTGAAGTGGATAGGCATTTCTTAAGGGAAAAAGTTGACAATGGAGATATAACCCTTGTTCATGTGAAGACTCAAGAACAAGTTGCTGATGTTTTGACCAAGCCTGTTTCAACTCAAGTCTTTAACCATCTTCACTCCAAGTTTGGATGCATCAACATCTACAACCAAACTTGAGGGGGAGTGTTGAAAGATGGTCTTCTATTAGTGATAATCTATGTATTAATCTAGTGCTAATTATGTATGGATTAGCTGTTTTTCTGTCCTAGTAAGGCTAATGAACAGAAAACTGTTTTTCCTGTTCATTAGCCGTTAGAAGACTTTTCTGGATTAGTTTATAGCCGTTGGAGGCTTTTCTATAAAGTGTAATCAACACTTATCCTACCCGATAAGGAGTTTTATCAATAAGAAAGTTTCTCTTCTTCTTTTTCTCTCTTCTTTCTCTACTTCTACAGTTAGCCCATTTGAACTTTGGGTCAATGTAGTCCCTGTACATCTCCAGTATCTCATTGTGACTAATAACACCAGGGTTTGTGAAATTCCATATTCCAGTTAGGTTCCTTTTAACCATCTCAATTGAAATTGGTAAAAGCTCATCCAACACTGTCATGCTGTTTGGAGTGTTGACAACTTTGTCATAACATGCAATTTTCGTAATGAAGTTACGTGGGTTCTGCAGGTCCGACGATATTGGCATTCGGACTCTGAGGGTGCATACGTTGTCATAGTCTTTCAGAAGTTCTTCCACCATTGCCTTGGTTTTGGAATAGAAAGAACCATGGAAATTAGGTGTATCCTCCCCCTTAAATCCAATGCCTGATCCAATGGGGTATGCAGAATCATACTCAAACATGCAGCCAGTGGCAAAGTTCATCATGAGAAGACCGTGCTCCTTGCATAAATGTGCCAAGGTTAAAGTACCAACAACATAAGTTCGGATGGTCTCTGGTTTGTGTGACTCACACCAATCCACATTAGGCCTTCCAGTCACCCCAGCAGCATTGAGGACATGGGTTGGCTGAACATTCTGTATGTCAGCTAGTACCTGTGATCTATCCTGAAGCCGCCCTTTTCCATACTCGTATGGAATGCCTTGTTTTTCACAAATCTTTCCTAGTAGACCTCCAATCCACCCTGTTCTTCCATAGACCAGGAACTTAAAAGTAGGCTTCCGTTTAGGTTGAGTACTCTTTACTGATTGCACCACCATTCCATTAGCTGAGGAATTGTGCAGAACATAATCGCCATCCGAGCTAGTTCTAGCAGTCCCAGGGATCATCAACATTCTTGGGTGAGGAACCAAAGCCCCAGATACATCCCCCCACCAGTCAGGATTCTTGACATACCATTCCATGGTTTTCCTCAGACCTTCCTCCCATGAAGTGCGTTCGGACTAACCTAAGTTGTTGAGCTTCTGATGATTCAGAAAGTACCTTTGATCATTAAAAGGCCTGTTCTCCACAAATTTGATCACAGAATCAGGCTCTAAAGAGAAAAGCTTGCCATATATCCTTGGCAACATCAAGTACTCTTCTTTCCTTATCAGTTCCTATATTGTAGACATGGCCAACTTCACCTTTCTGTAGGATGATTTCAAATGCTTCTGCGACATCCTCACAATAAAGGTAACTCCTTACATTACCCCACCATCACCATGAATTGAAAGAGGCAGGCCTTTCACTGCTAAGAGAATGAACTTTGGGATTAACTTTTCAGGGAACTGGTTCGGCCCATACACGTTGTTTCCTCGTATTGTTATCACTGGCAAACCATACGAGCGCCCATATGCCATCACAAGCATCTCAGCACCCGCTTTACTGGCAGAATAGGGATTGGTAGGAAGAAGCTGAGAAGCTTCATGGTTTCCAACAACAGCATCTTCATCAATTTCACCATGAACTTCATCTGTGCTGACATGAATAAATCTCTTGATCTGGCCTGTGACCTTACAGGCCTCAAGAAGTACATGAGTGCCATAAATATTGTTCTTAGTGAACTTAAAGCTGTTCCCAAATGAATTGTCCACATGAGTCTGGGCTGCAAAGTGCATAATCGTATCTATTGACTCCGTGACAAGGATGAAATTGGCAAGATCAGCACTAGCAATGTCTCCCTTGATGAACTTGAATCTTGAAGATGACCGAGATGGATCAAGATTCTTCAGATTCGAACAATAATCAAGCTTGTCAAGAACAATATCTTGTACTCCGGGTAGTTACGTACGAGACGATTGGCAACATGAGATGCAATAAAGCCAGCAGCACCAGTAATGAGAATGTTCTTGGGTTGGTATGCTGCCATATTGAATCTCTATTCAAAACGGGATTCTTGCCGATAATCGAAGATTCAGTCCGGAGACTAAATGGAAAGCTGATTATCTTTTTTTAAAATGAAAGAATGCCAGGGAGAAGGAGAGGGTGTCGAAGATGGGCGTCAAATTCTGCATATTTATAAGCACCCTCACCTTACTCTTGTCACTGTATAGTTTTATTACTCTTTCAACAATCAGCCTCATGAAAAAGATTAAAAAAAAAAAAAAACGCTTTCTGATCCATATCAATCAATGGGTCCCGCCTTGATCAGTAGTCTACAAATGTCTAGGGATATAATGTAGTGGTAATATCATTTTTCTTTCGTTAAAAATTGCCCTCTTTTGCCTGACTAATAATTGGTAGAGTCTGATTTTCTTGTTTTTTTACTTTTTCATCTCTGGCTTATGATATTATTTCCTTTTTTTTTTCCCCCTTTCTTATAGCTATTTCCAAAGCATTCCGGAGGCAGTATCAGAATCAGACCAACACGGTGGCTGTCCATGTTAATGAGGAAACATTCCGGAGGCAGAGTGTACTTGAAACAGACGGGCCAACGTGGTGGCTCTTTGAATCATGGAGAAAATCAGTTTTTTGAGTTTCTCCTTCAACTTATTTCATCATTTCTTTTGTTGTTGCTAATTTTGTACCCCCCCATGTACTGATACATCATAGTTGCACTTGAGTTTTTGTACCCATGTACTGATACATCATAGTTGTACTTGAGTTTTTGTACCCTCTGCTAAAAAAAATTGCAGTCTTAACATAATTAGATTTATTGAACAGATTCCATGTCGAGAAATTGTATGGTACGACGGTTGTAACATCGTTATACCATTTGGCATGAATCAATGTCATGTATTTGTAATACTGTTTTCGAGTTGTGAAAACTGAAATAATGATTCGTGGTTGTATACTTTGTTTCTCTTTCTTGTTAAACATTATTAGAGAGAAACTGTATGCCTTTAAATGCCTTTTCTGAAAAATTTATTTCGATGAATTTTCGTGTGTTTTCGATTTTACTTGAGCCTCTGACATCGACAATGATCGAAAGTATAATACTGCAATGTTTGAAAAGGTAGCAAATTTCTCAACGATTTTTTTTTTAAAAGCATACAATTCAAGTTTCCATATTATGGCCGTATCAGTTTTATAATCAAGTTCAGGGTACTTGAACTAGGACGATAGGGCCCATTTTGATGATGTGCGACATTATCACAAAAGAAATGTTTTTATCACAAAATTGTGTCATGAAAGCGACAATGTATTTTTACACAATTGATAATGATGTAGGACCCATTAAAAATGATGCAAGTCTATCATAATTGATGTGCAAAGTTGTGTTGTGGTCTGCTACTTCTCAATTGAATTCTTCACTCAGTTGAATTATTCAAGTCAGCTGATATAATCACATCTGAATACTCTCAGCTAATATTCTGAATTCTGAGTGTGTGTACATCCTCTTGCATCCAACACTTTTTTATCCATACTATATATTGTAACACTCCCCTCGAGTTGAGAGTGGTGAATGAATCAATTTGCACATCCTACTTGCATCCCACACTCCTTTATCCACTTGAACTTGGTTGGAAAATTTCAGAAATGGCCAGCTTATCCAGCAAATAGCAAAATATAGGTGTATCCAAAGCCTTTGTGAGGATATCGGGAAGTTATTCCTTGGTATGAATGGGCATGAGTTTGATCAAGCCTAATTTATTTGTCTCTGACAACATGACTGTCAATCTTATTCTTGGGTTCTTTTCATGAAAAACAGGGTTGTGAGCAATGTGAAGAGCACTGGCGTTGTCACATAATAGAACATCAGGAAGCTGAACTAGAATCTTTAAAATCTTGCAAAATTTAATAAGCCACTGAATTCCACATGTTGCTTGGCCATTGCCCTGTATTCATCTTCAGAAGAGCTTCTGCCAATAGTCATTTTTTCTTTGCTTTCCAAGTGATGGGAGCATCTCCTAAAAACATCATATATTCTGAAATAGACCTCCTGATCTCAACACATCCTGCCTAGTCATTGTCAGTGAATCCTTTCAAGATGAGGTTGTTTTTAGCTGGGAAGAAAATTCGTTGTCCGTTATTGACGTTTAAGTATCTCAATAGCCTATGGGCTGCTTTCACGTGGTTTTTAGTTGGGTTATCTAGAAACCAACTCAGCTGTTGAACTACAAAAGCAATGTAAGGTCTAGTAAAAGTGAGGTAAATCAGTTTACCAACCAACGATTTGTATCCAGTATTGTCATCTAATAAAGGTGAATCCCAATATTGCAATGCTTGTTTAGAATCCATTGGAGTTTTAGCACATTTAGCACCGAAAACTCGTACTCTTGCAAATGGTTCAAAGTATATTTCCTTTGTGAAATGGAGATGACATTAGGTGTTCTAGCAACTTCAATTCCTAATAAGTATCTGTGTTTACCAATATTACTGATAGTAAACTGCCCATGGAGATGGTCTCTGGCTTGTTGAATCTGATTCTGATCAGGACTGGCTACAATAATATCATATACATAAACCAAATAAGGCAATGAAGGTATTGTCTGATCATTGGGTAAACAAGTTGTGATCATGCTTAGAGTAAACAAAACCCTGACTTTGAAAAGACTCTGTCAGCTTGCGATTCCATTGTCTGCTAGTTTGTTTCAACCCATATAATGACTTGATTAATCTGCAAACCTGATTTGGTTTGTCCGACTTAAACCCATGAGGAAGCTGCATGTAGACTTCTTCATGCAAATCCACATGTAAAGATAGTGTTAACATTCATATGATTAAGATGCCAATTGGCTGTTGCAGCTGCCAATAGTGTTCTGACTGTTGTGATCTTCACAAATGAAGAAAAAGTTTCTTGATATTCATTGCTATAGGTCTGAATGTATTCCTTTGTTACTAATCTCTCCTTATACACCCACTTGCATCCAATATGCTTCTTTTCAGGTGACAAAGTAACTGTTTCCCATGTGTTGGTATCTGTAATTAGTGCTGTTGATGAGCCGAGCCGAGCCGAGCCGTGTATTGGTGGTTTGCGCTCGAGCTTGTTTAGATCACGAGCTCGTTCGTTTGTTAAACAAACAAAATAATATGTTCAAGCTTGGCTCGTTTAAAAGACAAAATGTTCAAGCTCATGTTCGAGATCAGATCGTGAAACATATTGTTGTCTTCCAACTCGAGTTTGGCTCGAGTTCGGTTCATTAAAGTATAAACATAAAGTGCAAATGCAAAAATAACAAGTTATAGATTAATATTACATACATCACACAACAAAAAATATTATAAAAATATATAAATATTATATAATAAATCTATAATCTCTATTAGATGAATGAATAACTTATCCTCTTTTTAGTTATTGTTACTATAAATTGATGTATTTATATAAGCACGTTCCCGAACATAATCAAACTTTCGTGAACCAAGCTCGTGTTCGTTCGTTAAGCAATTGAGCCTACCATTGTGTTCGAGCTCGGATCGTTAAGATAAACAAACAAATGATCATAAACACTAACGATCCGAACACGAGTTTGTTCACGAACGGCTCTGTCGTTTAATAGCACTGTCTGTAATGCCTCAATTTCCTTCTGCATTTCTTCCTTCCATTCATCATGTTTAATTGCTTGATTTTAAGTATTGGGCTCAGTGGCTGTATCAATGGCACCAACATAATTCTCATATTCAGCTGTGAGTCTACCCAGACTCATAACTTGTTCTACCAGATGGAGGGTCTGCACAATATTAGCACCTCATTGATAAAAGTTTGTTGTCTTCCAGGTCCTTGTAGACCTCTCACCGAATCTGTTAGTGCAGTGCTGATCACCGTGGATCGATCCTCTCACTGACTCCTCGGCCCGAATCTACTCCTCTGCTGGATTCCTAAGCTGAACTACCCAGCTGATTCTCTAAGCTTGTGAAGATAGACAATGGTAGTAGCATATCAGTGGTGCACTGAGCTTTGCCTATAACTTGCTTGAATAAATGAAAGTAAGTTTCATGGAATTGAGTATTACGAGCAAAAAATATATATCTTTGTTGGTGATGTCCAAAATAATAGCCCCCCTTAGAGGTGTTTGAATTTCGAAGATACACACACGTCCATGCATCTGTTATCAAATTTTGTATAGAATTATTGAAGAGTGCATGAAAAGACCAAACAAAAAAAATCAAACACAAAATAATCAGGTTTAGTGCCATATAACATTTCATAAGGAGTTCTTTCTGTTGGAAATAAAATTTATGTTTTGATGAGAATTCATCATATTTATTCAAAGTATTATCTTAACCCCATTGACGAAGTGCTGAAGCTAGCTGTTATAGTGAAAGGCTAAAAGATGTCTAGAACTGAATGTATAGGATTTACTAGAGTCTGATAATTGTATAGGTTACATCAGACAAGCACTGTAATAATCATAGTTTCGTGAAACTGAAAACTGGAAGTCATTTAGAAAACTGGAAATCGTCCAGATAAACAAACTGATAAACTGACTCAGACTACACCAATATGGGCCCAAGAAGATAAGTTCATTTGAGGACACAAACTCGGTTGGCTTATCTAGAAGATTGAAGAACTGAGGGTTCAAACTCAGTTGATGAAGAACTGAGGGTCACAGACTCAGTTATAGAAAATTGAAGAACTGAGGGTTCAAACTCAGTTTACATGTCGAGACTGTAAAGTTAGAATTCACGGAAGTTTGTGGTGACCTGAACTGACTTTATGGATCTTGTATGAGGACCTAAGAGTCATAAGGACAATGAACTCTTAGATAATTTGTTTGAAAAATGTGTACTCTGATTAAGTCAATAATAATCAGATGAAAAGCTGGGGTACTGATATTTAAAGAAGAGTAAAATCTCAGTTAATGCTCCAAGTCAGTCAAGAAACTGACAACTGACAAACTCGGTATAAAACTGATCAGGAAACTCAGTTTTATAGGTCAGTCATCCACCAAACTGATAGTACAGTCGAACGTTGTAAAGGAAGCAATGTTATTGGATGAAATACTGACACATCAGAACGGTCATAAATTATAGCCGTTACAAGATAGCCGTTGATACAATTCAGATTGAAAGTAAATGAACGTTGAACCATACACTATAAATAGATGACTTTGCACCAAGGATAAAAACACCGAAATAATAAGAATACTATCTAGATCAACAAGCATTTTTGTGTGCACTAGTCTCGTTCATTTGAATTGCTATCATCTCTGTGCTAACAAGATCATATCTAGAAATCTTCCAAGTGTTCAAGCTACACAGGATTTATCAAGAATCATACACTTAGAAAAACCACAAACAAGAATCAATTTATTGATTCTCAACCCAACTTTCATTCTTAATCAAAGGTTCAGACTGTGAAGCAAACCGGGAAGGTTTTGCCAAGGATGATTGTCACAAAGAATCGGGTAGACTTGTGTTTGTGGTGGTAGGCGGTGAGAGGCCTACGTAACCCTTCAAGGACCGTGTTCAAGCAATTGAAGAGCGACAATTCTACCTGTTCTACAACTGTTTAGATAGTGAAGCTAGGATTAGCCAAGGACTATTGTTTAGGACTTTTGTAACAGCTCACCTCAAGAAGTTCTAGTGGAATTTTCCTCCTACACCACAGGGAAAGAGAGGGCTGACATGATTACACCACCTGGAACCTCTATAACTCTTGTTTCATTAACTTTACGCATTTACTTTACACATTTATTTATTACTGCACTCATATTGTTTACACAACATACTGAGAACTGATTGTTACACAACTCACAGCTCACAAACTGACATTCACCAGAATTCAGTTTATCACACTCAGCTTTCGCATAGAATAACAAGATCAAGTAAAAGGCTACAATTCTATCCATTGCGCCGGTTGACTCGATTTTGCTTAAGTCGGTTTGACTTAAACTCACTTCGATCGACTTAACTCCACACAAGTTATAACTGAACCTTAATCTGTTTAAAATCCAGTTTTTAGGGACAAGTTTATTCACCCCCCCTCTAAACTTGTGTTAGCCTTTCCAAGGGACCAACAATTGGTATTGGAGCAGCGTTTTCTGTTCTGACTTAGAGCAAGTAACTAGTAATCAGTTATTCCGATACCAACAACTGGTATCAGAGCAGTGTTTCTTTAACAAGCCATTGTTAAAAACTCATTTGCTATAAATCTCCTCTAGTTGTTCTTATTAGAAAGCTCAGTTTCTAGTTTTTGTATAATCAGTTTTCACTCACTCACAATGGATAACAATCAGTATGCATGACAGATGCTTATGTGCAACATGGATAGGTTTGACGAATACAAACGTCGTATGCAGGTTTTTCTAGCTGCTACTCATGACGAGATGATGGACATGCTCACTGATGGACCAATTTAGATCACTCACATGCAAACTGTTGGTGAAGATCAAGTTCGAGTTCCAAAGCCCAAGGCTGAATGGACTAGTGATGATCACAAGCGAAACAATCTCAACAATGTTGCTATGGACTTTATCCACAGAACTCTTGACAGCAACATGTACTTGAAGGTGAAAGACTACACAACTTCTAAGGAAATGTGGGACAAACTTTAGTTAGTTTGTGAAGGAACTGACTCAATCAAGGAGAACAAAATCTCAGTTGCAAAGCAGAAGTTTGAGAATTTTAAGATGAAATTTAGAGAAACCATTGACCAAATGGAGACAAGATTCAGTGCTGTCATGGATGAATTAGATCTACTCAAGATTGAATACACAAAGAAAGTAATCAATACAAGAATCTTGAAGGCCTTGCCAATGTGTTGGAAGATGAAGGTCACTGCTATGGAAGAATCTAGAAGACTTGATCTAGAAGACTCCTTCAAAATCTTCTCAGATTTAAAAGCTTATGAATTCAGTGAAGATTTTACAAGCACAACTGCAATAATCAAAGCTCTGGAAGAACCAAAGACCACAACACTTGCAGCAGCATCAAATGACTCTCAAGAAACATCCACAAATAATCTTCAATAGTTGGATGAAATGGAGGAACAAATGGCACTCATGATGAGTCGAATTAGAAGGATGAAGAATGGTCATCCTGTAACTCAGAAGTTTATCTAGAAGACTCCTGAAAAGAGAAATGATGATGAGTATCTTTGTTTCAACTGCAAGAAACCTGGACATTATAAAGCTAAATGCCTAGAACTGAATGCAAAGAAGACTCAGCAAAGAAGAACTGACAGAAGAGCATGAGTCTGACTACGAAGCTGGTACAGAAAGATTATCTGATGACACAACTTTAATGGCACACATGGAAGATTCCAATGAGGTATGTGAATCAAATTCTAAATACAGCTCAGCTCAGATTTCCATGCAAAATGCATGTTCTTCAACAGCCGATTCCAATCAAAAGAACTCAGAATTAGAAGAAACTCTTGACGAATTGATGAGTCAGCTTGTCACCATACAAGCTGGTTATGAATCAGTCAAAGCTGAGAAAGAAGCTCTAATTCTAGAAGTTAAAAGATTGAATGATGAACTGAACACGTTAAGACTAAGCAGAACTGATAAATGAAAGAAACAATGTCGGTTTCTCGCATCGAGCCAATAAAGAATCGAATCTTTTGCTCAATCTAGTTCAAAGAATCGGATTCAAATCGTGCAAGCCATATGGAGATAGAATCGGCTTAGGATTTGATACACAAGAAACTTTGAAGGGAGGAACGAGTAAGGTAACTGAACGTAATACCAAAATTGGTGTTAAGTTTGTAGCTGAACAATGTCCTCAAACTAAGAAGCATGCTGAACCAGTGAAACAAGTTCAACGTGAATCGATCGATCTCGCCGATTTTCAAAAGTCAATTTAAAACAACAACGGGGTCAACAAAAGGGTAAACCAATTGTACATCATGAAAATCGAAAAGGTAGATCAAGCTACTAAATCTACTAAAGTGATCAGGCCAAGAACCAAAAACTTGACCAAAGTAAATCCAAAAATCAATTATTCAAAGATTCACAAAGTCAGGGGGAAAGCCAGATTATTTCCAACTGATGATGACTGGAATTTCTCTGAAACTACTATTAAAATTGATAAAAGCAATCATTTCGCATGAAAACTTATCACAAGTTTCACCAAAAAGTCAATGAGAGAATCACTTCACTTCTCACCGAAACCTCGCATCAAGGTCAAAGGACCTCAGTACAAAAGAAATGATGGTTATTATTCAAGTGTTAATAATAGAAAACATCATGGAAATCAGTTTCAGTCAAAAGATCTGAGAGATCATATAAATAAGACACAGTCCAAGCATATATACTATGGGAGTGTGGCTTACATATATGAAAACAAGTGCAACAATATCCGAAGAATACCTAAAGGATATATTCCCAAGGTTGTACTGACAACTGACACCCATGGACCCAAACAGAGTTGGGTACCTAAAAATGTTTAACATATTTTGCAGGATATATGGTACTTTGACAGTGGTTGCTCAAGACACATGACAAAGAGCAAAGACTGTCTAAGTAACTTTATTGCCAAGGATGGACCAAAGGTTAACTTTGGAAGTAAAGACAAACCTGGATTCACCAAAGGTTATGGTACCTTGATCAGAAATGGACTTACAATCAAGAAAGTATCTTATGTAGAAGGATTGCATTATAATCTACTCAGCACCAGTCAATTCTGTGATATGGGATACAAAGTTACTTTTGATAAAGATTTTTTGCATTGTCGTCAGTGAAACAACATTTCAAGTTGTTTTAGCCGGAAGAAGAAAAGAGAATATGTATGTTGTAGATTGGACTACAACTGTTGCAGAAACTTGTTTACTTATGCATACTAAATCAGAAATCAGCTGGTTATGGCACAAGAAACTGAGTCATCTAAACTTTGATGACATCAACAACCTTATCAAGAAACAGTTAGTCATTGGACTACCAGAAATCTCATACATGAAGGATAACTTATGTGATGCTTGTCAGCAAGGAAAGCAAACAAAAGCTAGTTTCAAGACTAAATCTCAGCATTCAACAACCAGAGTCCTGGAGCTACTATATATGGACTTATTTGGACATATTACACCAATCAGTATTAGTGGAAAGAAGTATAGATTGGTGGTGGTAGATGATTTTTCAAGATACACTTGGGTTATCTTCTTCACCAAGAAAAGTGAAACCAAGCAAAGACTTACAGAACTACTCAAAAGGCTTCAAAATCAGAAAAGTCTATCAGTTGTGAAGATAAGATCAGATAAATGAACTGAATTCCTCAACAAAGTGATTATTGAATATTGTGAAGAAAATGGTGTTTTACATCAACTTGCCGCCACAACAACACCTCAACAGAATGGTGCAGCTGAGAGAAGAAATAGAACACTCAAAGAAGCAGGAAGGACTATGATCTGTGAAGCAAAACTTCCTGAACGATATTGGGCAGAAGCAGTCAACACAGCTTGCTATACACAGAACATAGCTCTCATGAATAAAAGACATGAGAAGACTCCTTACGAAATTTAGAATGGAAGAAAGCCAAATGTTTCATACTTTCATGCTTTTGGAAGCAAGTGTTTCATAAATAATAATGGAAAAGATCAACTTCATGTTTTTCAGCCCAAAGCTGATGAAGGATTTTTTCTGGGATATTCAAGTGTCATCAAAGCATTTAGAGTACTAAATAAAAGGACACTCAAGCATGAGGAATCAATACATGTGGTATTTGATGAACCAAATTTTCCTGGTGAAATAATCGAAGATGCACTGAAACCGGTTTCTCTGTCTCGCTACGATCTTGCCAGAATCGATTTTGTTGACATTGGAAGACTAAGGATTTGAAATCTTGAGATCAAGATCGAGTCTCGGCCTCCAACTACTCAACAACCTACACCTGAACAACATGATTCTGACTCAGTTGAAGAAAATCAAGAACCAGTTCATGAAGAACCAGTTGAACAAAATGTAGATCCCTTGATGCAAGCCCCAGTACATCAATGGATGAGGGATCACCCTGAAGAACAAGTAATTGGTGATACTCAAGCTGGTGTTTGAACAAGACATCAACTAGATGCAATGATTGCATGCTTTCTATCTCAATATAAACCTAAAGAGATAGAAGAAGCATTAAAAGATCCAGATTGGATATTAGCTATGCAAGAAGAACTGAATGAATTCGAAAGAAATCAAGTATGAGAATTAGTAGAGACCAGTTCATGTGAATATCATTGGAACCAAATGGGTATTCAGAAACAAACTTGATGAAGATGGGAATATCATCAGAAACAAAGCTAGACTTGTAGCTAAAGGATATTCTCAAGCAGAAGGCATAGACTTTGATGAAACTTATGCACTAGTTGCATGATTGGAAGCAATCAGACTATTTCTTGCCTTTGCAGCTCATAAAAAGTTCAAAGTGTACCAGATGGACGTTAAAAGCGCATTTTTGAATGAGATACTTGAAGAAGAAGTTTATGTTCAACAACCACCTGGATTTGAGATCAAAGATCAAGCTGACCAAGTTTTCAGACTAAGGAAAGCTCTATATGGACTTAAACAAGCACCAAGAGCTTGGTATGAAACTCTATCTCAGTTTCTAGTGGATAATGGATTTATCAAAGGAACTATCGACTTATTCAGAATGAAAAATGAAGAAAGTACTCTCCTTGTTCAAATCTATGTTGATGATATTATCTTTGGATCTGAAAATGAACAACTCTGTGAGAAGTTTGCAAGTTTAATGAAGAGCAAATTTCAAATGAGCATGATGGGAGAATTAAATTATTTTCTTGGATTACAAGTTAAACAATTAAAAGATGGAATTTTCATTCACCAAACCAAATATACAAGAGAACTTATCAAAAAATTTGGTATGGAAAAATCAGCTGGAATTTCTACACCAATTGGGACCAACATCAGGCTAGATGAAGTCAAAGAGGGCAAAGATGTTGATCAAACACTTTACAAAAGAATGATTGGAAGCTTACTTTACCTTACAGCAAGTAGGCCAGATATATCTTTTACCGTTGGTGTATGTGCAAGATTTCAGTCGAAACCAAAGGAAAGCCATCTCAAAGTTGTGAAAAGGACCTTGAAGTATTTGAAAGATACAGATGGAGTCGGAATATGGTATTCAAGAGAAGGAGAATTCAAACTGATATCCTATTCGGACTCAGATATATGCAGATGCAAAGTGATGTAAAAAAGCACCTCGAGCACATATCGGTTGCTAGGAAATAGACTTGTGTCATGGTTTATCAAAAAGCAAAATTCTATTTCAACTTCAACAACTGAAGCTGAGTATATAGCAGCTGGAAGTTGTTGTACTCAAGTTTTATGGATCAGACAGCAATTAAGAGATTATAGGATAGAAGAAGGAACAATTCCCATAATGTGTGATAACACAAGTGCAATTGCAATAACTGACAATCCAGTTTTGCACTCAAGGACAAAACATATTGATGTGCGACATCATTTTATAAGAGATCATGCAGAGAAAAAGGACATTACCGTTCTTTATGTACCTACTGAAGATCAGTTGGCTGACATCTTTACAAAGCCACTGGACAAAGAAAGATTTGCCAAACTAAGAACTGAGTTGGGTATAATAAGGGTCAGCTAAGTCAGGTTAAGCCAGAAATTTGTCAAGGAGATTGATCTTTGTTCTGCTGGGTGCGCTCACTTAACAGATCAGTCATTGACATCAACAATTTCAAACTGACTAACTGAAACTGAAGTATTAACTGATATTTAAGCATCAGTTTTTATCAGTCAACTTAAGTCAAAGGTTGATAAGATAAAACCGACAGCGGTTATATCGCATTTAATTTCCGCAGTTTATGTCAGAATATGTTGCGTGTACACCCTTTACCGTCGAACAAGACACGATCGTTACAAAAACCATCATGGAATTTGAAAAGTTGTACCAATCAACCACCAGTACATTACCCCTATTTATCCAACCTCCATTCATATTTCCTCAAAAACAAAAATCAGATTTTTCTCTCTCAAAATTCCATCTTTTTCATACTAAACCCAGAAATGGCCACCTCAAAGAAATCTCAAGAAGAAAGATTGATCACAGATTTAGATGTGTATGCATTTGAAATTTATGAAGCTATGTGCAACAACACTCTACTTGCAAGTTATATCTACGAGAAGATCCAGAAACAACCAGGATTAAGAAGCATTCTGGAGGTCACTTTCAACGAAAAACGTGATGTGGAAGGGATTTTGCAGTTCTGGGAGAATATGCGTATGGTAAGAGACTCCCTCATCACTAAGGTTCGTGGAGATCGAATCATTGTCAATGAACGAGTCATGAAGTCACTATTTTTTTTCACAAATCCACTTGTGACATCAATAGACCTGGCTTGTCTACCATTGAAAATAGACGCCTTTCTTAGGCAGATTTCCTTATCTAAGGAACCAACAGCAGTTGGTATAAATATTGATAAACTCAAGCCAGAATTTGGACTCCTCAGCAGATGGCTCAGCAGACATGTCATTGGAAAATCCAAAGGAATCAATATATTATCTGATGACAGTGCTTATCTGATGAACATAATCTGGGACGAACTAGAATTCAATTGGGCCGGTTATGTCGTCAATCAGATAAAGAAACAACATTTAGCTGAATTGGAAAGTGTGCAGAAAGCTCAAGCTGAAGGACAAATAACTATTGGCAAATTCCGACTGAAGAAATCACTCAGTGGAGTCATTCAATACTATTTGGAGAAACTCAAGGCAGGGAAGAAAGCAAGACAAATTGCAGCTGCAACTACTGATACAAAGTAAATTGCCGCAGTTACAAGTTCAAGAAGAACAACTTCCCAACCTGAAGCAAGGAAGAAAACTGTGTCTCAGCAGGAAGCTGAACAAAAAGGAGTCAAGCGGAAAGCTAACTCAGCAAAGGAAAAATTAGTTGTCAAATGTTTGTACCCAGGTACTTCGAGTCAGCAAGCACCAACTAAGAGGGAACTACAACAACTGACAGCTTGAAACTACATGGAAAGATATTCTTGCTGATGATACTGCTTCTCAGTTACAACAATCTCAGCACCAATTAGATCAGTAACCAGCCCCAGTTTTTGATGATGATGAAGATGAAGCTCAAACCAGAAGACTCTCGTGATGCTATCTTACAAACTGAAGAAAAGTTACTCTTGGAGAAACTTGAAATTAGAGACCTATATACTCTATTTCCTATGACAGAGTTTCTTGCAAATTGCTTCAGTAGATTCAATGAAGTAGCCCAACGAAGAGAATCAGCCACATCATCTACACCCAAGGATATTTTAAAGAACAATGATGATGATGAAGATGATAATTCAAGGAAAGAAGCTGATATGACTACAGATTTGCAGCCAGATACTCAACCTCAACTCCAAGCTACGCAAATTGTAACTCAGCAAGAAGAATTACCAGTTGGAAATCAGACAACTGACAATCAGCAAGCAACTAATGGACTTGATAATCAGTAACTTATGGTAATTGAAGAAATCACTCAGTCTAAAGTCCAAACAGAAGACACATATGATCCTTCTGATATTTTGACAAAGGAGGAATTGGGCAAAGTTCATGAGAACTTGAAGATTGTGCTCAGACAAAAGGATGCATACAATGGCCTTCTGTCAAACATCTCTGGATATCTAGATTATAGACAAAGAATAGATATCTCAGTTCACGCAAGATTAGAGATGATTCACAAGTCAAATTCAAGTTCTGCCTCAGAAATTTTGACACTCAAGGAGAAACTTAAAGTCTCAACCGCAGTAGATAGGGAAACACATGCTCAAGCTCACTGGCATTTAAATCAGCACATCTACGGTTAGAGAATCAGCTCAAAGAAGTACTTGCTTCTCAACCGATCAAAAGGCAACCCATGCTTTGGTAGATCAATTGTATGATGCCAAAAAGGGGGAAGCTGAAGAAGAAAAGCTGAGGCTAGTCAAAGAAAAGAAGCAACTTGAAGACGAATTGGAGAAATATAAATCAGCAACAGATCCAAGGTTTTTAAAGACAGAATTAACTGATGCGCAGCTCATTGAGAAATACAGTCAACCTAAAGAAAGGAGAGCTACTCTAACACAGGATCTGTGGTTGAAGTTTGTCAAAGATCACAATCCTATCAAAGCCATGTACAGGGACAAGACTACTGAATAATCCTTGAACTACTTCTTATCTAACGTATATCACAATCAAAAGATGGCACACTATAAGAAGATCAAGAGGATTGAAGACAAACTGAAGATATGAGACAAAGTTGAACAAAGGAAAGCTAATATAGCAGAGTTTGAAAATTACTACAAGAATGAATCACCTTTATCAAAGTTAGCTTTGTGGAGAAAATGGAAAGAAGAAAGTCTAGTGGACTATAATAAGACTTTTACTAAGGAAGACTTTAAGCTAGAGTATGATTATCGTCTTCATGACAAAGAAATGAAGTTTATCTCAGTTACACAAAAAGCACAGAAAAGAGCTCAACCTCTAGTTAAACTTACTTGAACAAAGTGTAACTATTCCAGTTTTTGCATATTTTAATTCCAAGAGTAATATTATACGTCCCCGTGCAATGCACGAGTTATTGCCTAGTATATCTATACTATATATATATAGAGGAAGGGTTTTAACCCAATTACCCGTTAATTGACCCGGAAAAATCACTAGAAAACCCGTTTTCCATACCCGAAAACCCGCAAAAAAATAAAAGAAAAATATTATTAAAAAACGGATCATGGAATAGTGGGGAGTTAGAATGGAAGTTGTGGTAATAGTGGGTTGTGCAAAAAACAATTCTTTACACCCCACGTTTGGGAATATGGTTAACAAAAGAAGTGAAAAAAAATACATATATAAAATAAATCTACTAGCTACTGAAAAAAAAAAACAATTCTTTACACCCCACGTTTGGGAATATGGTTAACAAAAGAAGTGAAACTGAAAAAAAAATATAATTTCCTGACAACCCACGTTTGGGGATATGGTGGCGGAATTTAAGCTAACAAGATAAAAACAAAATATACATACATCTATAAAATAAATCTACCAACCATTAAAAAAAATTCTTTACAACCCACGTTTGGGATTATGGTTACAAAAAGAAAAACAACAAAAAAAAATTAATTTAACACAACCAAAAACTAACCCTTCACACGTTCACCTCCTCCACTTTTGCTTTCACGTTTCCACCTCCACCACTTCTCCTCATATATACCTCCCTTTACCATATGCCATTTACCCTCACCTTCCATTTCTTATCAACATTCAACAGCATCCGTTTCTTCACTTCTTCAACAAAGAAGTAAAACACCAAAGATCGGTTTCTTCAACAAAGATCGGTTTCTTCTACAAAGATATAAACACCATTTCACTAAATCATTCCTACCTCTACAGTCATATAATTTTATGTATATACTCCTTTATGAATATGCATATAAGAATAACCTAACTGTGTAAGGTTTTTTTCCCAGAAACTTAATTTATATAAAATACATTTACTCATTGTTTACATGACATCCTAATCAGTGTGTCTTCTCACCTATTTTGCAGATTGTTTGTGCTTTAGACGGTTTCACAGTTTCACCACGTTTTATATTAACTCATTCAACAGCAGTAAATACACCAGGTACACAAAATCATTCCTACCTCTACAGTCATATACTTATATGTATACTCCTTTATGAATATGCATGTATGAATAACCGAATCGTAATGTTTTTTTTCCCCCAAACTTAATTTATATACAATTCATGTACTCATTCTTAATACATTCTAATAGCAGCAACCATACTTAAGTAAGAGCATGACATTACATAACACACACTCCAATTTCACTTACATAACCCACCCCATCAACACCAACACTAACTACATGATGAGAAATCACAAGTTTTAAAGCCCGTATAATTCAGTGGGAGGCATTTTACCTGATAAAACCCGGGAGTGATTCACCGGTTCGTAAACACTGACCCACTGAAAACAACATCACCATTGTTACAAGCCTTCACTTCAATCTTCACTGCATTATCACTGCATTTGGTGTACAATTCAGTTAATTTGGAAATCCCACATACCCTCAATAACAGAAAACTTCCCAAAACGATCAGGCACAATCACAATTTTCATAATCAACATTAACACATTATACCTCACACATAACCACAGCACAGACTCTACACAATTCTACTTATTACACATTAGTATCCATTACATTATTTATAAGTAGCAACCCTTTGGAACATTTTATCTGTTAACACAATGTTAAATACACTGACTTACCACTTTCATACAACAACATATTTACATAATGTACATATACATTCTGTTTCACAACCCCTTTGCTACATCATTAACATTGACTTAACATAACACAATCTTTGACTGAGTACATCAGCAACACTTTTTCACCCAAATTTTAAAATCACACAGTTCACCATTTCACAAAATTTTTACAATTTGGTGTTTCATTTTCACATAACACGTACATTAAGAGTTACAGAGACATTCATATTTACAGAGATAACAATATTTACTGAGATACATTCAAACTATTAATCGGGCATTTCGAGAGACATTCAAAGTTATAGCTTAACCCATGAATCAAGCATTATTTGTCAATTAATTCAAATATTCTTACATTAAAGTTATTCCTTGCAAAATAGCCACTCCATTTAATGCCAAATATTCATACAATCAATTCTATTTTCAAGAATAACTTACTTCAAATGTGTACGGTGTAATGAGAATGTTTTTAGATTAAATAAATATGTCATTCAACGTGAAATATTCTTACATTAAATTACACTTTGAAAAAAAAGTCAATTTCAAATATGTCAAAAGATAATAATCCTCTAAAACTATTTTAAATTAATTATATTGATCATAAATAAATTCAAATATGTTAAGAAAAAATCATTCTATACAAATTAGAGTCCTCCATTGATACAAAATATTCAGAAATTAAATTAAATTTTGAAAATAACTAAATTCAAATATGCCAATTAATACAAGTTATTCTTAAATTAGGTCATCCGCTACACATAAGCCACCTTATTTAATGTTGTGGTGGGTATGGTAGGTAGGAAGCGTATTTGAATAAGGTGGGGTGGTGGGTAAGGTGGGGTATGATGAGGTTGTGGGTAGGGTATGGTAGGGTGGTGGGGAAGGTAGGGTAGGGTAGGGTGGTGGGTAAGGTAAGGGTGGTGGTGGGTAGGGTAGGGTAAGGGTGGTAGTGGGTAAGGTATGGTAGGGTAGGTAAGGTGAAGTGATGGGAAATTTAGTGTTGCTAGGGTAGGGTATGGTAGGGTAGAGTAGGGTAGGTTGGGGTAGTGGGTAAGGTAAGGTAGGGTGGTATGGTGGGTAAGATAGGGTAGAGTGGAATGTTGGGTAGAGTAGGGAAGGGTAAGGTAAGGTGAAGTGGTTGGTAGTGTAGGGTTGGTAGGGTAGGGTAGGGTAGAGTATGGTGGGATAGGTTGGGGTAGTAGGTAAGGTAAGGTAGGGTGGTAGGTAAGGTAAGGTAGGGTGGTGTTGTGGGTAAGATAGGGTAGAGTGGAATGGTGCATAGGGTGGGGTAAGGTTGGGGTGGCGGGTAAGGTAGGGTGGTATGATGGGTAAGGTAGGGTAGGGTAAGGTATGGGTGGGTGATATATAGTGGAGTAGAGTAGGTAACGGGTAAGGTAGGTATGATGTCGATGGTCAGATATAGTGATATTAGGTAGGGTATGATAGGGTGGTGGGTAGGGTATGGTAGCGGTGGGTAGGGTTAGGTGAGAAAAGAGGTATGGTGCAATGGGGTATGGCGTAGGGCTACCCCACCCCTTCGTCTATATCCTACCTTATGAACCATACCATGCCCTACTCCAGCCAACCTTAATTCACTACCCTGCTCTATTCATCACTCAATGTGTCATCTTTTGTATAATTTATTTCATTTCAATTTTGCATATTCCAAACACAGTAAGAGAATTAATTTATTCTATTACATTCCATTTCGTTCCTTTTATTTTATTCTCATTCAATTTCATTCCTGCGTAACAAACATGCCAATAAAATCTTCTTTTCATCCTTCAAAAAAATTATTCTTTTAAAATATATGTTCTCCCGTGCAATGCTAAAAGCAGAAATATAACGACAATTATTGACATCAGTATAATTTTTGGACATTTTGTGTTGTCTGTTTTTTATTCTATCTAACGCCGGAAATGAATACTAATCTTATATAAAATAATTTTAATAGCCAGCATTACAATAAGTTTGAAGGGTCTTTGTTTTGTAGTACACGTTATGCATATTAATTGAATGTAATCACATTATTATACGTCCCCGTGCAATGCACGAGTTATTGCCTAGTATATATATATATATATTTAGGAGAGGAAGTAAAATCAATTGCGACCCAAACCTGAAAAATACCTGATTGACCCGCTCCAAATCCGATTCATTTAAAAAAACAAATATTTTTAAAATATAGCATTAATTACTATTTCAAATACTTACTCATATTACTCTTGGAATCAAAAATTATTATTCAAATTCAAAATTTTATTTCCTTTTATTTCATATTCCAAAAATATTGCATTAAATTCATGATTATTATTCAGAATTCAAAATTCAAAATTTAAAATTCAAAATCTTATTTACGAGATTCCGGAAATCTATATATCTATATCTATATAATAATAAAAAATTGCAAAAAATTCTCCTAAAATCCTCTCGGTCTTCAAACTTTCAAATTTTAAAATCACATTCCTCAAATTCGGCCCTCAAAATCAGCCGTCACCACCACATTTCCTCTTCATCTCTATATTTCCACATTTCCTCTTCATCTCTATATTTTTTTCTACAACACTATCCTTATCTATGTTTAATTTGTTTTGATATAGGTTTTTTTATTTATTTATTTTTCTTTTTACAGGATATTGGTCTTTTCTGTTTCTTCTCCGACCGCTCTCTCCGTCATGCTTGCTTACAACCGCCACCACCTTCTAGGTAAAATAGTTCTTTTGTCAAAATTTGTAGCATCTTTCATATAAATTTTCTATTTTATTTATTTCAATAAAATTGCCATTTTTTTTAATACACTATTTCAATTTATTCTACATTTTTTTTTTTGAGAAGACAAAGGATATTTATTTCACCAAATCGAGAGAGCAAGCAATGATTACATTCGCAGGCGGCGTAGAGCCCCATTGTTTAAGTCCTACCAAAGAAAGACCTTCCTTTGCCAAGAGGTGAGCCGGAGTATTTCCTTCTCTCTTGACAAAAGAGAAAATGCATTTAGAACAAACAGGGAGCATAACTTTACAATCATCAATGATACTTCCCAAGTGAGATAAATCCAACTCATCCGATGTTAACTTGTGGTATATTGTCAGAGAGTCTCCTTCAAAGAGGACACTGAATAACCCCCATGTTAAAGCAAAAACGATAGCTTGGTGAATCGCGAGAACCTCACCTATCGCTACCTCATACCTTCCATCTAACTTCATTGAAAAACTGTGTAGAATGTCACCATGATGGTTACGCAAAATACCTCCAATAGCTATCGTATCTCCTCTAGTGGCAGCGTCGACATTAAACTTTACCATTGGGTCTTGTGGAGGTTCCCAACTCCTCTTAAGATTTTGCTGGGTAGGGATGGAAACAGGTCCCGCTTGGGCTTCTAAATAAGCTTTAGCTTCGGACTCAAGCGAGCCAACACCAAATCGTGGCGGGTTGGTTGCTTCCGTACACTAATTTGTATCGACTTTTCCATATCCACCATAAAACACAAATAATTCTTGCCATTTGCTTCACCACTTTCTTTGTCAACCAACAACTCGAAGAAGTCTTGCATTGACTCAGAATTGAGGGATGTACAATAATGTCTCTTTGGGAGCTCGCTCCACACCAATCTTGCCGTGATGCAATCAAAAAAACAGTGCTTCATTGTTTCTTTCTCTCTATTGCAGGCCAAGCACATACCGTCGCCGATACCCCTTGAGCGAAGGCCCATCGCAGTAGGTAGAGCGTTAGTTAGGAGTTTCCAACAAAAATGTATGATTCTTGGCTTTACTTGTAATTTCCACAAGGATATCCAAAATTTCTTATATGGCTGAGAGGTAGTTGCGAGTGAACGTTCAAATTTCTTGTGTCTTTAATTTTAGAGCAAGGTGATACCCTCGATTTTACCGAGTAAATGCCATTGTTCGTATAGTGCCATATCAACTTATCATCAATATTTCGAGGGACAAGGGCATTGATAGAATGCTATCGACCTTCATGTAGCCAAACATTTCTTTGATCAAAGTGTGTTTCCACCGCCTAGTATAAGTATTAATTAAGTCGCTTACCTTCTCTCGCAACATTGAATCGTCTTTTGGGTGGGCTTTGAAGGTAGGAAGGAGTGGCAACCATTGGTCTTTTGTTATGCTCACTGTGTTTCCATTGCCTATCCGCCATCTTAGTCCTTTAAAAAGTAGGTCCCTTCCATGAAGAATACCCCGCCAGATCGATGGACGGAGGCATTATATAAGGCAACTCCAAAGTCCTTTGTTGCAAAATATTTCGCCTTAAGAACTCGGGATGATAGTGTTTCTGGGTCGGATAGAACGCGCCAAGCTTGCTTTGCTAAAAGAGCGGCATTGAAACATTCAAGATCTCTAAAGCCTAGCCCCCCCTCTATCTTCGGTTTACAACACTTGTTCCAAGACTTCCAATGTATTTTCCGGTCACCGTCTGTGTTGCTCCAGAAGAACTTTTTCGTCAAGCTTAACAATTCAGATATGATCTTCTTAGGAAGGATAAAACACTGCATTATGTATTGGGGGAGTGCTTGCACTACCGCCTTTATGAGAACTTCTTTTCCTGCTGAGGAGAGATACTTGCCTTTCCATATTCTACATTTTTTGTTTCTAAAAAAACGTATTTTACATTTTGGTATTTTTTTGTTCCCTTTTGCGGTATAGTTATCATTTTTTTTGGTTCTCTTCTCCTCCTTTTGCTTCTCTTCGTCGTGTTCCAGCTATCTACAAGCCCCACCCCTTTCAGGTATAATAATTATTTTAAATCATGTAGTAAAAATGTCTTATGTTTTTTTCTAAAGATGTGGTGACAATTTGATTATGAATAAAATCACTAAAATAATCTATTGTTCTATATTTTTTATTATTAGTTTTTTTTATTCATTTTGGTTTTTTTTTTTGTTTCCTTTGCCGTATAGTTATCATTTTTTTTGGTTCTCTTCTCCTCCTTCTGCTTCTCTTCGTCGTGTTCCTGCTATCTACAAGCCCCACCCCCTTCAGGTATAATAATTCTTTTAGATATTATTAGTTTTTTTATTGAAATATATATATATTAATCAATGAATTAATTCACCTCATTTACATTATTCGGCTGAAAATCCTCCGTCCCTCCAAACTTGAAACTTTTTTCTAAATATATTTTTTTTTTCTAAAAAAAGGATGAGTATGGAAGGTTCAAATTTTCTCTCGATTCGATCTTGATTTTAAAGAAGTCGGCCAAGATCTTTGTGGATTCACATATTTTACATTTTGGTTTTTTTTTTTTTGTTTCTTTTGAGTAAATTCAAATTTTTACCTCCCGGGACGTTTTTTTTATAAATCATATTTGACTCATGTGTGCCGATCAAAATATAGTTATCATTTTTTAAGTCTCTTCTCCTCTTCTTTTTTTTTGGGTAAGTTTATGCTTCTTTGAACTCTTCTTCTACATGTATTCCAAATACAACCATTGATTTATGAAGTTGCTTTTGTCGATGATCTACAAGCCCCTTTTGATCCCCTCTGTTTGTCTAGTATAATAATTAAACTTTTTAGATCATGTAGTAAAATGTTTTATGTTTTTTTCTCTAAATATGTGGTGACATTTTGTTTATGAATAAAATCACTATAATAATCTATGAAGAGGAGATTTCTGTTCTATTTTATTCATTTTGATAGAATTAGTTTTTTTTTTTTCTTATTGATGGTTATATATATATATATATATATATATTTATATATATATATATATATATATATATATATATATATATATATATGAGAGGAAATAAAATCAATTGTGACCCAAACCGGAAAAATACCCGATTGACCATTTTCGCTCCAAATCCGATCCGATTATTTAAAAACAAATTTTTTAAAATCTAGCATTAATTACTCTTTCAAATGCTTACTAATATTACTCTCGAATTAAAAATTATTATTCAAATTCAAAATTTTATTTCCTTTTATTTGATTCCAAAATATTGCATTAAATTCATGATTATTATTTAGAATTCAAAATTCAAAATTTAAAATTCAAAATCTTACGAGATTCCGAAAATCTATATATCTATATCTATATAATAATAAAAAAATTGCAACAAATTCTCCTAAAATCCTCTCACCCTAATCAACTTTCAAATTTTAAAATCACTAAAAATTTGAATTTTTTCCCTCAAAATCAGCTGTCACAACCACTTTTCCTCTTCATCTCTATATTTCCACATTTCCTCTTCATCTCTATATTTTTTTCTACAGCACTATCCTTATCTATGTTTAATTTGTTTTGATATATGTTTTTATTTATTTATTTATTTTCTTTTTGCAGGATATTGGTCTTTTAAGCATTCTCACCGCCTCTCAATTATTGATTAGTAAAAGCTAATTTTCATACCATTTTGAACCGCCACCAATTTATTTAAGAAAATAGTTCTTTTGTCAAAATTTGTAGCATCTTTCATATAAAATTTCTATTTTATTTATTTCAATAAAATTGCAAAAAAATTTTAATACACTATTTCAATTTATTTTACATTTTTTGTTTCTAAAAAACGTATTTTACATTTTGGTATTTTTTTTGTTCCCTTTTGCGGTATAGTTATCATTTTTTTTGGTTCTCTTCTCCTCCTTTTGCTTCTCTTCGTCGTGTTCCAGCTATCTACAAGCCCCACCCCTTTCAGGTATAATAATTCTTTTAGATCATGTAGTAAAAATGTCTTATGTTTTTTTCTAAATATGTGGTGACAATTTGATTATGAATAAAATCACTATAATAATCTATTGTTCTATTTTATTCATTTTGATAGAATTAGTTTTGTTTATTGACGGTTTTTTTAATATATTTTTTGCTTCTAAAAAAACGTATTTTAAATTTTGGTATTTTTTTTGTTTCCTTTTGCGGTATAGTTATCATTTTTTTGGTTCTCTTCTCCTCCTTCCGCTTCTCTTTGTCGTGTTCCAGCTATCTACAAGCCCCACCCCCTTCAGGTATAATAATTCTTTTAGATCATGTAGTAAAAATGTAATACCCTACTCCCGACCCCTAGGTCCACTGGGGTCATTTTAGGAAGGGTTGCAAAGCTCTCGCCGCGACTTCAGTAACAAGACTATAATTTCCAAAATAATCTAATAAATTTACAATTAAATTTATAAATATTCACTAAGTGTTTCAAGTATAAAAATTACAACAAATAAAATACTTCAATTGTAATTAACATCCAGGTCCATGTCATCGCTTTCATCCTCATTACATCTCTTTCGAACCATTACCTGATTTTATTTATAGAAGAAAAAACAAAACAAAACAAAAACACAAAGAAACAAAGAGAAGTAAATCCAAGAAAAAACGCTGTATGAGGTATGACGTGTGTGAGAGTGTTATATGTTTTTGTAAATATATATATATATATATATATATATATATATATATATATATATATATATATATATATATATATATATATAGAAAACTTGTTCCATTTTACGCAGTAAATTACTTGTTTAACGTTGTGTATCAAGTTCAAGTCGAGCAAGCTCATTCGAGATCCGTCAATTCATCAAGTTCCCTTACTAGATATCGATACAGCTGATACGATTGTCTCTGCCTTATGACTCCCCTTTCACACGTCTTATATCCACAACAAGTAATTTTTATAGTGAAGTCCGTCCTTCCGACACCCAATCTCCTGGGGCTTCCGGAGAGTCCACTTGCCTCGGACCCCACAACCGTGGTTACAGGCCCAATGCACAGCTAACCCGACTGCGAAATCCTCAGCGGGCCCATCGAGCGAGTACGAGAACGAGAACGAGAACCATGCCGTCGAAGCGGGAACTAGCCATGCCGCCGAAGCGCGAAAGGTACAAGTACAATATACCATCTTTGCTGCTTGCGGCGGGTGTAGTACGGTACCATGCCACCGGGAAGCGGGACATGCAATGTCATTTGTACAAGATTTGTTTTATCATGTTATTATCATTAAGTCGAGAAAGTTAATAAAAACATTTTTGAACACATCAAAGATTTATATGCATCTGATTTAATCTTTATCTATATCAATAATATATTAAATTAAAATACTTTGAAAATACTTGAAAAAAACACACTTTGATTTTTATAGAAAATAAAATTCAACTTACCTTTTCGAGTTTAATCCATTATTCTCAATGGTCGGTTGGTTGTATGAAAAAAATCAGTATTCCATTTTGCTCATTCCGTAAATCGACCTCTATGTTGGAAACCTTTGCCGACAAACCACATGCTACAATCATCAATTGATCTTCTACAATTTATTTTTCCTCACGTGAAAGGGTCAATTAAGAATTTTCAAATTGCCATACTTGTTTAATGATCTATTTAATCCAAACACAATTTCTAAAGCAAGCAGCCAACAAATTACGAAAATCCAAAAACAACCCCAACCGTTCCATCCATCTTTCCAAATCAAACAGTTTGTACAATTTCCCTTTACCTCCTTCGAGGAACCCCATGTGACCTTCTGCAACTTATCACCCCAAAAGAAGGAAGAGTCTCGGACCCATCTCGATCAGTCCATGGTGGCATATCAAGAGAGAAACACTTACTTTGATTGTTGGCCTACGATAGTCGTGTGATTCAGTTCTTTGAAAGAAGGTGGAACTTCAAATTCATGCCGGTTCGGCCATCTTGTCGATTATGATCGACATCACACTGATGTTTATTGGCTTTTGGCTAGCAGCGATGATTGACGTCTGGTTTTGGGCGTACCATGTCTAAGTTGAGCTGATCGATTATCGGCGGTGACAAGAAGTGGTTTGGATTTAAAGGAAAAGAAGACATTTTGGGATTTACAGACCTTGTACCGAAGAATTTTGTAGAGACATATATTTATAGGAATTTATGATAAGGAAAGGTCGTCAGTTGCAAAGTGAAAAGTCTTAACGTAAATATTTTATAGTAAAGGTTTGTTCGGCCGTTTCAGAAGTTTTACAATGATATTTTATAGTGAAGGTTTGTTCTATATTTATCTCAAAACCTAAATTAATGCACACATCAAATGTTTGGACTAGAAATTTACTTCGACACATCAAGATAAAAAGTTAAGGCAATGCCATATAAACATATATATTATTTACCCTAACAAAGACATAATATTTAAAGATAATTTACTATAATAAAATAATTTATATACGTGGACTTACAAAAAAAAATAAAAATTAGGCTTGATATTAGCATATATATCTCCATAAAAGTTATAATAACTCCGGCATAAATTAATATAAGTAATTTTAATTATACGACTGATTTGATTATAAATTAAAATTATGACAGTAATAATAACTATTAATCATATATTGACGACTATACCCTTTTCGTTTTATAGGCTAAAATTCGGGGCATTACAAAAAATGTCTTATGTTTTTTTTTTCTAAATACGTGGTGACATTTTGTTTATGAATAAAATCAATATAATAATCTATTGTTCTATTTTATTCATTTTGATAGAATTAGTTTTTTTATTGATTTATAATATATATATATATATATATATATATATATATATATATATATATATATATATATATATATATATATATATATATATATATATACACTGCAAAGGCATCTGTGCATGCCCCCACTCGCAGATTTATGATAGCATTTTTTTGTGTACGGTGTTTCCAATTATTATGGATCGAAAAGGTACGAGGGTTCTTTGAAATATTATTCAAGAAGTAATGGGCATACAATACTAAAAGTAACTAATTATGTAATCAGACTTTTGGCTACTAATACACGTCAGATTTTACTACGAATGTGCGATAGTACATGATATACATTCATGTGAACATTGTCCATGGATGATTTCTATTACAGAAGAACAGTCAAAAGAGCACACACACTACGGTAATACCAGAGATATATGGTAGATGATTGACCAGTATGTTAACACTTCCTAGGGATATTGTTGTATATATTGGGAAGACTGAGTTGCATAGTGAGGCAGTACCCTTTTGTCAAAAACGAATGATTTCAATTGCAGTAGGAAGGTAGAGATTTGTGGTGTGTAGAAGGTGTCATACTGTAGAAGATTGATTGAAAACCGATCTGAAGCAGTCACCTTTTGAATGGCCGGAAAATAGGGACAACGAGGACGCCGGAAATAGGCGGAGGACGGAAGAAGCAAGCGGTGAAGAGAAAGTGGTAGGTGTAGGTCTATGTAATAATAAATGCAAAGGTACACAACAACTCTATTTTATTCAAATATGTCTTCGTAAACTGCAAACCCCCACCACTCACCCCCACCCTGTCACCTAACATAATTTTGTTTGACAATTTGTTCAAAAGCAGGCTCGTTATTCCACCCATGCATGTGCAATTTATTTGTTTATTTTTTTCCTTTGAACAAATGATAATGAATGAACTATCCTAATCTTCTTATATTATTATTATATTATATATGATATAATAGTTAGTACAACATAATTGTATAATCTATGTCTGCGTATGATATGGAAAAAAAGAATTTGTACATATATTGTAATAAAAGGGTTTTGACTATTTCCTCACAACAGATTATTTATTATTCAGAAACCATGTTAACAATATATGAATTAATAATACAAACTATGAAGGAACAAATCCAATCTTGAACTAAAATATAACAACTTGGGAAAAATAAAAAGTAAAATATAACTAGCAATTGTCCCCTTCTTTCACAACGGATTTTTTATTATTCAGCAACCATGTTAAAAATATCCTAATAATAAAAAATATGAATGAACAAACCAAATCTTGAACTAAGATAGGGCACTCCCAGCAGAATCCTCAAATTTTATCCCTAAAATAATATAAAATAATACATATCCCTATTTTACAACATTCCAATTCAAAAACCTCCACAACAGCATCCCTATCCTTATCCCTATAATATTTCAAATAATACTAAATAATACATATTATACCTCACAACCCTATTTATACACATTAAATATTTATTATTTCACTTTAGCAGCATCCCTATCCCTATCCATATAATTTTTAATAATTAAATATGTTTAGGGCGTGAATAGTGCATCCCCACAAGTAGGGATGCACTGTTCATATCTCTAAAAATAAATAGGGATAGGGACTCTGCTGTGGAAGCTATTTGAGGCAAACCCTATCTTTTATCTTCATTTTAAGGATATGACACCATATAGGGCTTCTGCTGCGAGTGCCCTAAGACCTTAAAAAAAAAAAGTAAAACATAAGCAGCAATTTTTCCCCTCCCTTCGTACATCCCCCCAAAAAAAAAGGGACAATTATTGAAAAGGACGCATTTTAGACTTAATTAGGCAAAAATGACGTCCAAAACAAACACTTAGTTATAAGGACAAAAATTAGATAGATAGACCCAAATACCCTTAATGAAGAGGAAGAAGAAAAAAAAAAAAAAGCAGCAAATGAACAATTTATATCTTTATGAAAGTTTATTTAATTTTTTTTATTTAATTTAGAAACAATGCTGCTGTTGTGTTTTGCTTACTTTTTTTTTTCTCAAATTCAGGCGCTTAGATTTTTTTTTATTTTACCACCGCGATGTAGTGACCACTGCGATGCATTGACCATCGCGATGCATTGATCACCTCGATACAGAGACACGGCGATGCACTAACAACCGCGATGTATTGACCACCGCGATGCATTGACATCGACAATCATACAAACGGTTTTATGCAGTGACATCGGCAATCATACATGCGTGACAACAACAATTTATGCAGTGACATCGGCAATCAGATATGCAGTGACATCAATATTTTATGCAGTGACATCAGCAATCATGTATGAATGACATCAACAATTTATGTAGTTACATCGGCAATCATATATGTAGAGACATCGCGATGAAGTGACACCGCGATGCAGTACCACCGATGTAGAGACACCGCGATGAAGTGGCCTCCCCCGATGTAGAGACACCGCGATGCAGAGACCATCGGGATGCAGTGATCATCGGGATGCAGTGGCATTTGATGAAGCAACATCGTGATGACAGTTGATATTTTTCCGACTTAATTTCATAAAATCGATTTTTTTTTCTTCATAAAATCGACTTCAAATGGCTATATCTTTTGATATAAAACTACGATCAACATAAATCTTTCACCTTAATTCATATTTTTATGCAGTGACATCGACAATCATATATGCAAAGATATCACATTTTATGCGATGATATCGGCAATCATATATGCGTGACATCAACAATTTATCAACATCGACAATCGGATATGCAAAGTGACATCAACATTTTATGCAATGACATCGGCAATTTATGCAGTGACATCAACAATTTATGCAGTGACAATCGGCATTTTATGCAGTGACATCAACTAATACACAAAAGTTTAAGTTTCAGATTCAGCAAATGCAGTGATGTATTAATTCAGAAAAATACTCAGCAGGTTTCAAAAAATTGTATCAAATTGTATATGCAGTGACATTGATATCACTGCATCAATTTTCTAATTGTAAATGCAGTTTCATCAATGTCACTGCATGAATTCTCCAATGAAAGCCAAACCTAAGGAGTCACAGCCAACTGAAAATAAAGAGGTGGCTTTAAAAACATTTTTATAGTTGTTCCCAATTGTAACCGTCTTATAAAATCTCATGGAATACACCAACAAGAATGTGATAAAACCAATGACAACTACTATTAAGTAAAATTATAAAGACATGACACTTCGCCAAATTGTCAACATATCTACTTCATATATATATTGAAGAACCCATGTAGCGATACACATGGCAACTTTTACGTGTTCCTCCAATATACTTGCAAATCACAAATCTGCTCTGTGCCATATAATGAAAAACACAATTCTCGGATCACTCAAGTTAAAAAACCACCGATGCCGCCTTATTAGCGAAGAATTAAAAAAACTTCACCGCTTTATTCAACAAAGATTACGTTGAGGAATAACACAAGTATAACAGTGATAGGTTATAAAAATAGTGTCCATAGATGAGAACATACATGCAAGAAAGATTTTTGGTGCTTACAGATTCAATGGTTGCCTTAGAAGTGGCCTTATCCTTATGAGCTAAAGCATATAAGGCACCAAGCACACTGAGCGAAAATCCCAATTCCCCAAGAATCAAACGAACGAGCCTATTGATGAACCTCCCAAAGCTTGCTCATCAAGTAACATATTTAACATCCACATTTAAAACAAGAATAAAAGGAAAATGTGTTGGTCTCTACACTTCCAAAGAACAAGGGGGCGAGATCCGAACCTCGAGTGCTTGATTCTCTTTTTCACGAAGTTCGAAACTTCGAGAAGAAATTACGAAAGCATCAGTGATGCCAAGAAAAAGATAAAGATCAGGGAGGAAAAGAACATCTGATATCATGTTTATTATGTCATATTTTGACTGAATTATCTAAAAAATGAAAACAACTTATCAAACTAGCTGCCAATAAAGCACAAAAAAAAAAACTACTTTAAGCCTTCATTGTCATTAAATTTCAAAATCAAGACCTCAATGCTTCATTTCCAAATCGTAATCTAATCAATTACGATGCAAATTCATCCAAAAATCCCTAAATTACAATCAATAAACACCTTTTAAGATGATCATACACGTCAATCATAACAACAACATCAATGACTTTTGATCCAAAGCACATAACGGAGCAACAGGGGTGTGATGCATTTTACCATTTCTTCTCTTGCTTGGTAAGTTCTATGTAGAAAACAAAATATTAAAGAAAAAAATTAACTAGATTTTTCCGAACTTGCACAGACAGCGAATCCATTCACTTTGGTAGGCGTTTTTATCACCGACAACAATTAGCGAAATTTCCCGAGCGAAGACATGACGTTGAGATCGATGGAAATCTAAATTATCCTCTAGATTAATGATTATCGCCTCCGATTTAAAATCGCCGCCGTGAATAGTGAATATACGATGGAGCGGCTCCGATCTGTATGGCTTGGAGGAAGGATTCTAGAAATGTATGTGGAGGAAGAAGAACATTGGTATACGAAGAAAATTGGAGAATGAAGAAGAAGGGGAGTCGGGGAAACTTTCTCTTTCTTTTTGCTGAAAGTGGTGATAAAATTAAGCTGAGGTTAATTTTGTCCGATAACATTTATTTTGTCCTTATAACTAATGATCTTTTAAGTGTGTCCTAAATGTCTAATTAAGTCTCAAAACACGTCCTTATAAACAAATAACACAAAAAAATGTAGTACAACTATAATTAAATAAAGAAAACAAATAGAGATGTGAAAGGGAAAGCAGGACACACACCAAACAACCCGCACGTAGAAGTAATTGGGGAAAGCCAAATAAAGGGGAAATTTTGGGTGGTGTGTCCGCGCCGTGCGGACACACATATTTTTTTTTAAAATACGGGTGTTTTTATTTTTAACTTTTTCTACCAAAACACATGTGTTTTTAGAGCAAAATAGGCGTGTCCACACGGTGCGAATACACCACCCAAAAATTTCCCGAAATAAAGGGGGAAAGGGGAGGAGGGGGAATATTTAGGCCGGACCAATCAGGTGGCAACACGTGGCAAGCTCAGGATGATCCTCCTTCTCTTTGTATTAGGTATTAGGATATATATATATATATATATATATATATATATATATATATATATATATATATGTTTTCGAAGGTATGTTAAATCAATTACCCGCAAAACCCGCATTCAACCCGACCCAAACCCACCAGTATATGCTTGATGCAATTGATTTGATTATTAACTAAAAAGGAAAGAAAATAAACGTAATATGCTAAAACCATAACATTGATTCCTAAAATCAAGTATTTGCAATTTGCATTTATTCTCCTACACTTTTAAAAATGTGCCAAATTAAAATTGAAACCGATTCTACCTAGATAC